>JAFBJS010002753.1:593751-748279 GCA_016785265.1 Paraplagusia blochii | reverse complement strand
TGTATAAGAGACAGATTATTATGACAAGTTGCAATCGATCATGATTAATCGTGATTAGTTGCCACTGATTTTAATTAATTGTGATTACTTGCACACATTCACGATTAATCGTGATTAGTTGCTATTGATTGTGATTATTCATGATAAGTTGCAATCAATCATGATTAGTCACCATCTGTACTCTGTAGTTGTAGTGTGACTGAGAGAGAGCGACTATCTCCTCCACCTGGACTTGGTGAAAGGTGAGCAGATGAGTGTGGAGCCTCAGGAGATTAGATGTTCGCTGATACCACAGCTCCATGGGAGAAACAGGAGAAACGAGCCAGTCATCGCTTTTGCTCAACAATACTCAGATTGACAAACATTAATGGTTGACTGATTGACTATGACTATGAACCGTCTCCCTCAGGTTCTGTCCATTTGTCCTAAAGACATGAGAGCGGACATCTGCGTCCATCTGAACAGACAGGTCTTCAACGACCACCCGGCCTTCCGTCTGGCCAGCGACGGCTGCCTGCGCTCACTGGCCGTAGAGTTCCAAACCACACACTGCGCCCCTGGAGACCTCATCTTCCACATCGGCGAGAGTGTGGACACGCTCTGCTTCGTCGTCTCGGGTTCACTAGAGGTCATCCAGGACGACGAGGTCATCGCAATATTAGGTAATCCAACGTAACCTGATAATCTGTGAGCGCTGCTGATAAAATGTTACCTCATGGCCTCAGACCTGATGAACCTTCACTCAGTCACAGGAAGTCGACGACTTTTAAAGGGAAAGTTCTATTTTACTGCTGTAAATATTCATAAACCTTCAGCCGTACCTTTATGTTGAAAATCCAACTTCTTGTCAGGGAAGGGCGACGTGTTCGGCGACGCCTTCTGGAAAGAAACCACTCAGGCCCGTGCCTGCGCCAACGTCCGAGCCCTGACGTACTGCGACCTCCACGTCATCAGGAAGGACGCCCTGCTGAGGGTGCTGGAGTTCTACACCGCCTTCGCCAACTCCTTCTCCCGTCACCTCATCCTCACCTGCAACCTGAGGAAACGGGTAATGGGTTAGGGCTGCAGTCGCCACCGTGCTTTCAACTGCAGTGGATTAATCAATATCACTTTCAATTAATTGTGATTAGTTTCAATTGATTAATCATGATTAGATACATAGAACTTAAATAATCATAATTAGATAGATCAATAGATCATTAGACAGAGCTAAGTAAATCCCTGGGACGACCCTTTGGGCAATAGATTGGTTATAATTGGTTGTGATGAATTGTGATTAGTTGCAATTGATTGCAATTAATCATGATTAGTTGCAGTCGATCATGATTTATTGTGTCTAGTTACAGTTGATCATAATTGTACATGATTAGTTACAATGAATCAATCGATCAACCGTGATTAGTTGCAATTTATGTTGATTAATCATGGTTAGATGGTGAGAAATTGACAAGTTATGATAAATGGAACTTATCACATTTAATCGCTATCAATTGCAACTATGTATCTGTAGATCTATCCATCTATTGATGCATTGATCTTGACTAGTTGCAGTCAATGACGATTAATCGTGACTACTTGCAGTCGATCACTATTTATCGTGACTAGGCGCAGTTGATCCCGGTTCACAGTGACTAGTTGCAGTTGATCACAATAATTGTAACTAGTTGCAACTGAGCACGATTAATCGTGATTAGATGCAATTGACCATGATTAATCGTGACTAATTACAATTAATCATGATTAATTGCTAACATACGTGCACACCAGAATAGAATCTTATGAATATCTGCGTACCCTTCGTTTGGTGTGAGTGTAAACTAAAGTATAACATGAAGTAAAACTCCAGTGAGTGCATTGATGAATATACGCAGCAGAAACACAACATGAGGGAGTTATTCTTAGCTCAGTCAAACGTCCTGATTAATATTTGATTGGTTGTTGCATATTAATCCCATTAAGACACTGAGCCGTTTCCCCCTGCAGTCAGGAGACGGAGCGCTGCTCATATGTGCATTACTGTAATACGGACCCAAGGGGGCGACGGTACATTCATTTTTAATGGGGGCTCCTCCCAGTGTCAGTCTGGTTCATGGGATTTCTGTGATCTTTGTACTAATGTATGAAATATATCTGACTGAGAGGAGGTTTGGAGCTGGAGCTCTGTCTCTGCTGCGAGACCAAGGGACAAACAGCCAATATTGGATTTTTATGACTCCTGGTTCCACTGGTTTTTACCAGGAATGTGTGCTGTTAAGTTTGAAACGCGGTGAAAACTGGTTTCCCTGCGTTCTGAAATATTTACAGCTTTTCTTTGAATGTATTTAATGCAGAAATGACATGAATTATTGACAGGAACGGCTTCACAGCATGTTCTCCCCTGGTACACCTGGTATGTTCTACTGCAGAACAGCTGACGGAGCAGGTCCACAGAATTGTTCTGTTTTCGTCCTATAATAAAAGTCCAATTGATGAATTGTGACTGGTTGCAGTCGATCATGATTAATCGTGATTAGTTGCAGTTAATTATCATTATAAATGATGAGTTACAATCGATTACGATCAATCATGATATTTTGCAATTTATGTTGATTAATCGTGATTAAAGAGATAGAGCTTTGATAATCCTTAGGAAAATTAAGAAAATTGATAAGTTGCATAGGTCATGATTAATCATAATTTGTAGATGAAACGTAGATGAAAATCCACAAAATAAAATCTGACCCTGGTCTTTACCGTTTTCTGCAGATCATCTTCAGGAAGATCGCAGACGTGAAGAGGGAGCAGGAACGTCAGCGAGCCGACGTCGCCCTCTCCATCCCTGAGGACCACCCCGTCCGAAAACTCTTCCAGAAGTTCAGGCAGCAGCGAGACGCCCAAACACCTCCGGAGTCGCACTTCTACCTGGACCACAACTGCCAGCAGGTGGAGCCGCAGCACCACCACCACCACTTCCAGACCGACACCAACTCATACCCCCACTGTCAGACCGTCTCGTCTCAGCTCCAGGAGTTGGACTCCACCCTGGAGAACAGTGGAGGAGGTGGAGGTGGAGGCAGCAGGTGCAGCCTAACTTCTCTTCCACAGGCCTTTGTCCCAGAACAGGAGGAGACGGACGAGTCTCTGTCCCGGTCCCTCGCTGTGAGCCAGCTGCGTCAGATCGTCCACAGCAGGTCAGAAGGCGGCGCCACAGTGGTGGACGTCAGTGGGTCAGGTGACACCACAGGCAGCAGAGGAGCCAGAGGCTGGTCAAGGTTTCGAACCGTCACCTCTGCTGCTCCGGCAGCTCCAGCTGCCGAGAAAGACACACAGGTGCAGAAACCAGCAGATTGGTCCAAAGGTTCTCCATCCTCACAGCAGAATCCAGCTGAGAGCCAATCAGAGGAGAGCGGGAGTAAAGACGGCGCCGGAGAAGGAAACGACCAAACGAGCGCGTTGCACAAAACTGACTCCTGCGACAGCGGGATCACGAAGAGTGACCTGAGGATTGACCGAGCAGGAGCGTCCAGGTACTCCTTCGAGAGGAGCCCGTTGGACAAGAGTCCAGTGGAGAGGAGTTCCTACCACCACACCGTCGCCATAGAAACCGAGGCCTCCTCCAAGCCCCCGTCGGTTCGGCCCGTGTCGGAACAATCGCTCCTGCAGGCCACGCTCCACGAAGCCAAGCAGGAGCTGAAAGGAGACATCCAGGTCCTGAGTGGACGTCTGTCCGCCCTGGAGTCCCGCGTCAGTGAGATCCTCAGGTTGCTCTCCATCAAACGGAGACTCTCGCTGCCGCCGACGTCTTCCCCAAGACCCAGGCCTAAGGGTCAGGACTCGGACACAACCTCCAGGTCAAAAGATGACAATGGTCCATTCTGAGTCCACAGGTGGACGCGTCCATGTCTGGTCTCCAGAGACACATCCGTTGGACACATGCTGCATGCTGGGAGTCAAACAGAGACTGACTGACACCACAGACCAGGCACTTTAGTACAAACAGACTTTGTTCTGTACATTTTCTAACAGAATCTCTGAAGCACATTCACAGGTGAACAGACAGAACCATAGAACCTTCTGTCCTGATTCATGGTCCACAGACCAGGTGGGAAGTTTGGACTTTTTAACAGTTTGGTGCTCCTACAATAACATTCTTTATAAAACAGACTTTTTAGACAAACGAGACAAAGACAAACATTGAAAATACAACAATCCTGAAGACAGAAATTTGCAAAAGTACAGTTGTAATTTACAAGAAAAAAGTCAAAATGTTTCTCAGAATAAAGTAGTTTGTTTATAATAATATGGTTTCGAGATCGCGTTCTCAAAAACGTACAACTTATGAGGTAACGTCTCAGAAATTTTGTTGTTGTATTTTTCTAATCTGATAAAAAAGTCCAAATCAGTCTTCTGGATTTCGCCAAAAATATCGGTCTTCCTTGCTTGTAACATTACAACCTCTGATTTTTCAACGAGGCCCTCTACTGGCACAAAGAGGAAGTGATTGAGAATTTTGATATGAGTTTTTCAAGGTTTGCTGCATGAGAGAGACGAAGAAACTTCTTAATTCTTTCGTAGAATCAACAGTCAGGTTTCTGAAACTGTGCCTTAACAACTGCTACTGAAGCCTCCGTCATCTGTTCACCTGAACTCGGCTCCACCTTCCTGTGCATGTCAGTCAGGACGCAATAATTCTGTACATTTGGTTGGTTAGAATATTATTATTATTATTCCCTTTATTTATGCATCATTGGTCAAATAACTTTAATCTAATTAAATTATTTAACTTATTAGAATCTTCCTTTTCATAACGTTATTAATATTTTCCCCCATTCCTTTTATTTTCTTCAGTATCATTAAGTTTCTAATGATATTGCAATTTCTTGACGATTTCTTTTTAAACACTTATGATGGTATCTATGCAAACCCTTCACCCTGTATTGGACACAAACGTCTGCTTGAACTTATTACGAGATGAAATGCATTTATTTTTTTCTTAGTCTGTCAGATTGAGGAGAGCATGGGGCTAACGTGGAAAACTCTGATCCTGCATGTTGACCATGATATGATTAAATCCTGAATTTGTTGCCTGATTGTCATCTGTTTAATATCTGTGTGTGTTGCACATAAAATAAAAAGAAGCACAAAGACCTTAAATTAGTTGATATAATAATATACCTTGAGGCTGGACCTGTTGAAGGTGTTCTGATTTTATCTGCACTGTAAACCTTTGCCAGAGTGAAATAAATAAAAAGATTTATTTCTGCACAGTCAGATCTGGAGGAGCTGAAAATCCCAACTCTCATCAAAAATTAGTTCTAACCTAAACAAAACACAAGTTCCAAACCAGTGCATGAAGACATTTGTGCCAGAAAAAGGAACAAACCCCAAAGTCAGCACTGGATGGAATATTTCTGCATTAAACCTTGTGCTTTTCAAAATAAAAGTCCGAGCAGCGCCCATTTCACATTGAGAAACTGCACACGGAAAATAATGCTTTTAAATGTTGCACAACCCGAGGCAGGAACGAAAGAAGTTACCTGGAGTTGACCGGAAGCTGTGTGTGGAGTTGCCGGTTCAATTACTGCAGCTGTGGACTGTGCCACGTGGCTGCAGGGTTCGATCCTGTTGTTACTGTAGTCTACAGTACTATCGACTACAGTACCTGTCAGTCGGTCAGTGAGTCGGTCAGTCTGACCGTCAGAGACTTCATAGTCCGGATGAAGGAGTCAAACAAATGGAAACATGGAGTAACCGTGGAGTGGCGTGATCACGTGACTCACCTGGCACGCCCATCAATGACCATAAGGTCTCAATAAACGTATTTTCATCATTCTGTTCAACAACTCACTGCTCATCAATAACATGTTAGAATTTAATATTTGGCCGCTATGTTGTAGTTGGAAAATAAATCCTAAACTACTATAAAGAGGAATCTAGACTGGCCACTAGATGGAGTCCTTGGTCGCTTTATTTGAGGACCCGTGAATTAGAGACAGACATCAGAGACTAGGACTTGGTTTTTGGTGTAGATTTACTTCAGTCTAAGTGTGATTTGGGTGGCAGTGGTGGAGACTGCTGCCCCTGAGACCAGGTAACAGATACGAGGATGAAGATGAATAAATGAAAACACAAACTCAGAACATTTTCTCCCATTTATTTTATCAGTTCATTGTACAATTGAAGGCAATATTTAAATTATAAAAGTTCAGCGAAGCTTCGCCGTCACTGTCTGGACTCAAACCTCCTCCCAACCTGTGTCAGGTCTTCTGCTAGCAGAAAACCTCCTTTTCCCAGAACACTTTTATTGTGATTTTTAAAATTTTTAATTTCCTTTTCTCTGTGTGAGTCCAGCCAGTGACCGGAGACGTTCCCTGAACGTTACACAGGGTGGGGACACTCAGGTGTATTGCATTGTTTTGGTATGGTTTTAATGGCATTAAGCATAATAATAATTCTGAATGTGCATGTATAACCAGCACACGACCTTATATTCATACAGATACATGTCATGTCTATGAGGTGAGTGTCCACACTTGTTGAGAAATTGCAGATTAGGCCCAGGCCTATGAGAGTACCCATTCAACAATTCAAATCAACAGAGTTAAGGCCAGCTCTTAACAGAAACAAAATAAAATACAATACAACGTGCAGGCATTTATATACACACACATATATATATATATGTATATATATATATATGCGTGTGTATATAAATGCTGCATGTCCGAGATAATGGAAAAACAAACTCTGCTTCTGCTTCACTTGCTGTTAAGACGCGGCGTCTCAGTCCAGCGGCGGCGTCGGGAGTTCAGAGCCACAGGTTCAGTCTTTCTACAAAAAAAAAGCAGCCGCCGGTCGCTGGGACGCGGCGGCCGCTCACGAGCTAGGAAAACGATCTGTACAAAATGGCCCCTTTTAATATGAAGGGAATCAACTTCCTGTTTGGGTCGAGCGTCCAGCCCCGGAGGCGTCTAAAAAGCTGCACGTAAAAGCCTTGTGCATGAGATTCTGGCGTACAAAGAGGCGGGGAAAGAAGCGCGGGACGTCAGGGTCCTCCGTACCAACGTCTTACAAACTTTATCCAAAAAAACAGGTCCTTCAGCAGGAGGGGAACGGAGAGTCTGCAGGGTTTTTTTTGGCGTCTGCTTTGAGGATGTTGTGCTGTGTGAGGAAGGACTGTAACGACACCAGGCCAGGGTTCATTCAGGCAGAGCTGCTGGAGATGAAGATAGAGGAGGAGGAGGAGGAGGAATGTAGGTGGAGGTCTGGTGGACTGGCAGAGGAGTGTGGATGAGTTCTACTGCAACAGAGGAGGAAGCTCAGAAGTTGAGCTTGGTGACCGGCCGCTCTCTGCTGGACTCTGTGCTCTGGTTGTTGATGCGTTTGCGGTTGCGTTTCATCTTGGACAAGTCCTTGTCGAAGACTTCGCCCGATCTCAGAGCCGAGACCAAGTCGTCAAACTCTCCGCCGTCGTCCTCGCCGTTGGCCTTGGCTTTACGGGCCTTCCTCTCCCGCTCCCTCTGCTCTTTGAGCTGAGAATAAAAAAAAAAAAGAACACGTTTGATTAATGATGCCTTCACTGTCCTGGGAAAACTGAGCTGCAGAACTACAGTATCAGCCTGTTTTATAAATGTACATTTTTGCAGAAATCCAGTCTGCTGCGTAGACGGAACTTTGAATTGTTTTGCTTTCTTGAATTTGCTGCCCCCTTCTGTTCACCGTGGACACTAATTACACCCTGTAGTGTAAATGTAGTGTAAATGGGAACAAAAAAACCCTCCACACTGAGCTGAAGATAGGATACTATTTCAGTCGCCAACATTTTTTCCTTAAGTGTGAGAGTGTAAAAAAGGAGTCGTTGCCGTTTGACAAATGTAGGAGGTTAGATCTCCATCTCCAATTGTTCTCCCACAGCCTGGTGAACCAGGGGGGAAGTTAAAAATATAACGTACAGTAGGATTTTTTCCCCATTCACAACAGACGACGGCGTAAATCACCGTCTGTTTGTTTTCATTTATTTTAAAGAAGTCGACTCGTGACCACAGGATTGCGCCGTGGAGCTAAATACGGCGGTCACGGGTGATAAAGTGTACGACAACGTTCTCGCAGAACGTTCCGCAGACACACGCTGCTCAGTCTGGGTTTTTATATAGGAAAATATAAACAGTGGGTCGACAACTGTGAGGTTTGATTCAGATAAAAGTCGGACTTTAACATCAACTCTGCAGAGACCAAATGAAACATGTTCTGTTTTTGGCCAAAGATGAAGAAACGTTGGACGTTTTGTTTCCAGATTTACTGGATGAGATCAAGTTTTATGCAGACGACGCCGTAATTCATTCATTTATCACCAGGTCGTCATAGAAGTTAGAAGTTTCTCGGTAGATGTTCCTGGTAAAAATGTTCTGACCTGCGCCTCCATCTTGGCTCTCCGCTCCTCCTCTTCCTTGCGTCTCCTCATGTTCTCGTTCTCCTGCTGGGCCTCCGCGAACGACTGCAGGAACTGGTCAAAGATGCCGAAGAACTCGTCCGGCTGCATCCTGCCGGGATCTTCTCCAAAGTGTCCCACGGCCTTCGTGAACTGCGGCGCCGAGGACGAGAAGAGCAGATGAGAAACACGGTAAAACTTCAACATCTCTGACTGTTTTACAGGAGACCTCAGGTCTCAGCTCCTGGAACCAGGAGTCAGGTCTTTGAAGATCATGTTCACGCAGATACGACCGGCTACTGATCACAGCCCAGACCTGAGCCTGGAGCCACAGCTGCTCAACGTGTTGGTCTGCTGAGTGGAACAGAACAACCTCCAGATGTGAAGTCCTGCTGAGAACATCCACCTTCAAAGACCATCTGGAGGTGGAAACATGTTCCTCAACACTGAGTCCAAACTCCACCTTCACTCAACTTCTTCAGTCTACAGTAAAGTTAATATTTAATTTAGATTCCAGTTTTATTTTGCTTTTATTTCAGTAAAACTAACTTTTATTTTGGTGAACGCTATTGTTTTCTTTTTGGGGACGACTGAAAATGTGATTTCTTCCACCTCTGGTCATAGTTTGGCTTCATCTCTGCCATGAAGCTGAAGAAACTTCCTGATTTTTGCTATTTTTTTTTAATTTCAGCTGCGTTAATAACAGATAAATTTGATTAATTTGCTCCTCGTTTGCAGACTTTTTACTGTTGTTTTATCCAGAGTTTTGTCATTTATTTATTGACTGTTGTCAAAAAACAGAGAAAAATTAATTTTTTTCTAAGTTGTTGTTTTTTACTCGTCAGCTCAGCTGCTGCTTTTAGGATTTGTTTGCATCGACCGTTCGCTACGTGGCTGCAAATCGTGACTAAATGACTCCAATCTGGAGGCGGGATGAGAGACTGGACCCGTTCTGTAAACCATTACAAAAATGTTTGAAACTCAAATGTCTTTATTTGGTCTAAATATTCTACGACTTCTATTTTTATTTACGTGCACGTCCGACCACCAGATGTGAGAAGATGTTTAGAAGCTCAGCAGAACCTTCTCCGGTTCCTGGTCATTAGTGTAAACACACTGGGTTCAGATGTAAATGAATCACAGAGACTAACGGCTGCCGTCTGTCCCACTCAGAGACAGGATCGATGCAAACCACACACACGATCCCTTCCTCTCCTGAGCCATAAACACGGCAGGGACATAAATCAGACGTCAGGCTGTCAAACTGTCCACCAGGAGGTGGACAAGATCAGGTCTGGAGCATTAAAAAGTCAATCTGTTTCCTGGTTTTCCTGGAGACAAGCGGCACCGACAGAGAGGCGTTAACGCTGCGTTCAGGTGCGATCAGACGCCAGGAGAGCTGCGTCTCCTGGCGTCTCTGTGAGGAGACTCACCAGCTCTTTGGCCTCGGTCAGAGAGTCCTCCACATCAGAGAAGCTGAAGCTGGCCACAGTGATGAACTGACTGACCACAGAGACAAATTTGTCACCCAGCTCCTGTGGTCTCTTCTTCTGGTATTCCAGCTCCTGACGGAGAGAAGCCGAGGGAAGGGAATGATGAGGATGAACTGTTACATAACAGATCCAGGATCAGTCTGACTCACGTTCTCCACGCTCTTCAGGCCGCTGCGCAGGTTGTTAATGTCCTTCTCCAGCTCCGTCATGCTGAGGGGACAAAACGGCTGTGAGTCTCAACACTGGAGACAAACCAGTTTAACACCAGAACCTCTGTGACAACTGGGCCTGGAAATGACAGCCCTAGTGTCACCACTATGTGGCGCTGTGCTGTAAAAACCAGCCCAACAACTAAAATTGCTAAGACTACAAATTCTGCCAATATATAGTGGCAATTTACGACTCTAGGCTAGGATCTCTCGGGCCAAAAGTAATTACCCCGTGGGCCAGATTTGGCCCCCGGACCTGAGATTGATAACTGTGTTCTAATGTATCTGGTTTTTCGTACCAGCATGAAATTGATGTTTCCAGGAGACGACTGAGTTTGACTGTAGCCTACACAGGATTTTTAAAATGTGTTTCTATTCAAGAAAAAAAATAAAATTCTGTTTTCATTTCTGTTTTAAGCAAAATGAACAAGTTTCTGGTTTTTGTTCCTTGAACCGGTTTGAATCCCTGGTTTTTTATATTTCAGGCCTAATAACATATGAATATATATATATATGTGTGTGTGCATGTATATATAGATATATGCACAGACTACTATTAGGAATAACTGAGAAAACAAACCCATTAAAACAGGTGTGAAAATCCAAACCCTCAAAGGGTTAATTCAATGTTTTTCCTTGTATCGACTTTGGCCCCCGTTTGACCCACTTTGTTTTTATTTCAATGGATTGTGGGTAATTGAGTCTGACAGCCCCGAGTTAAAGGCGTCTCCACCTACTTGACTTTGGCGGCCTCTGGGACACTGTGCAGGTCTTCCTGGAACTGCAGGACTTTGGGGTATTTCTTCTCCAGGATGGTGATCAGGTAGTGCAGCAGAGTGATGTTCCTGCAGAAACACAGAGGTTTATTATGGAGACCAGGTGGACGTTGGTTCTCCATCTCGTCTTTGACCGCCTCTTCTCACTTGTCCATGCTGGACTTGGTGTCGGCGATCTTGTTGAGGGAAGACATCTGAAATCCGTAAGCGTTTCCTCTCTGACCCTTGTTCATGTAGTTCCCAAAGGCCAGCACCACCTCCAGGAGCTGCTTGAGGTTTCTGCTGTGGAGAGTCTCCTTACTGGCCCTGGTCAGAGCTGAGGGACACAGAGGACAGCTGGACGTCAGGGAAGTCAAAATAAATTCAGCATTACTGGCATCTTTGTCCTCTGTGATGATTCTTTCATGAGATAAAGACCATTGAATGACCTGAGACTGAGACTCTTTGAGCAAATGTCAGGAGTTATGGTTGAAAGTAGAAACTTAAAGTTATTTTTCTATAGTATTTTGGCTACTACACAGTCATAAGTATTAAAAATACAGCTGAAAACTGGCTGAAAACAAGTCAAACTAAAGCCAGAAATAAATCCAGCCACATTATTCATCATATACCTCGGTGAAGCAGGAAAGAAAAATCTCCAGATTGTTCTGAAATCGTTCCAAAATGCCTCCGAACTATATTTCACACTTAACCCATAAACCCTTAACCCATAGACATCATCAGGTGATCCATCATCCTGTTCCGAGTGTTGGAGTCCGTCCCCACCTTCAACTTTGGGCTTGATCTCAGCGATCCGCTCGGCAAACTTCTTCTTAAAGTACAGAGCCTGCAGCCGCTGCTGGTAGTGGTTTATCCTGGACAGGAGATGGAAAATGTGTGTCAGGAGGAACCGGAGTAGACAGAAATCCTAAATTATAAACAGGGAAATCCACAAATTTAGACACTGAGCCGCAAACATGAACAGTGAGCCGGGCTGGGATAAAACAAACGCACTCCGTGACACATAAAAAAGGTTTTGTTGTGGCATCGGAGCTTATTTTTGGCCCAGTTTAAGGTTTCAGTTTATAAACCAGCGACTCTGCAGCTAATGAACACCACAGAGACGAGTGTCCTGGAGTTGATTCTCTACCCTGAGTCGACCTGGACTGAAACAAGGACGCGTTTAAAGGAAATTATCGAGACGATTGAGTCATCGCTGCTCTCTGGGTGTTACTCCAGCGTCCTGTCGTCCTCTCCTTTAATCCTGGCAGGTTTCTGTCGCCCAAACTGCACCTCAGACACTGATCATCACTATAACAACTATCAGTGTTGTTCACCAACACCGTTAACAAACGCTGATTCACAACAAACGGCCCTTTGTTTCCTGCTAAGCAGAAAAGCATGTGTCGTTTCATCTGCTGTGACTAAGAGGAAACAACGTCCATTGTTTGTCAGCATATCTGCGGCCTGATGCAGCCACGGAGGACGTCTCACAGCCGTCACATTCATGAGGATGATGATGAAAACGAGGAAGCACCTGCTCATCTCGTAGAGGAACCGGTCGGGTTTGGCCATTCGGTCCAGCTCGTGTTTATGCTCCTCCAGGAGATCAACGTCGCTCTTCTCCGGGATGAACTTCAGCAACTGGGACGAGACGAGATGGAGTTGAGTCAGGACAACAAATCCAAGAGGAGACATAAATAAATGACTGTGAAGATCATGGATCTTTCAGGACAGAGAAGAGTCCAAGGAGTTGGACCAATACTGTATGGTGAGAAAGAATCAAGAAGACAGAGGAGAAATGAGCCAAAATCTGGATGAAAAAATGTTCAAGTGTAAATGAAGACAAGATGGTGATTACATAACCAGAGAGGAATGAAGATCGACGACAAGAAGAAGAAGACGAAACAGAAAGAAAACAAAACGTAGGCAGAAAATAAGGAATAAAGAAGCGGAATAAAAAAAAACACAACGAAACCTGGAAAAATCTGATTGGAAAAGACAAAAACTAATAAAAAAAGAGAATGAGGAATGAGCAAAGTGGATACAGAAGGAGAAACAGACGAGAACGAGGAGAAAACACAACCCAAGCCTGTGTTTTATAAGATCTTTTCAAAGTATCTACACTCAAGTGTCAGTAAACATCTGGAGAAGAACAGAGAAGAAGGACAAGACGCAGGACAACAACAGAAAGAAAATGTAACAACAACAGAGCCAGAATGAAAAAAGAGAAAAAGTAAAGAAGAAGAAAATGTAGAGAAGGACGAGAGAAAGGAGGAGGAGAAGCTCCACCTGCTCCAACATGTCTTTGGGGAGGTCCTCCTGTTCATCCATGGTCAGAATCGCTCTCTTTATTTCTTCATTGGAGAGCTTCAGCCTGAGAAGACAACACACTGTTAGGATCAAGACAACCATCTGTGGACAACCGTCTGTGGACAACCGTCTTTGACGGGTCCATGTTTCCGACCCACCTGGAGAGGAGGATGTTGCAGTTCTGAGCTCGGCGGCCGTCGATGACCGACAGCTCCTTGACTTTTTTGGACGTCATGATGTCGTCCTCTGCCTCTTTCTGAGATCAGGATGAAAACCAGTTAGAAGCAGGTTCACAGTTTCACCCACAAACACTTAAAATCTAACGTGAAAAATGAAAAAACACGTCAACGTTATCATCCGAAGAACACGGGACAAACACGGGGAGTCTCATCACAAAAGGACAGTGGACAGCGGACGTGACAGAGGGACACAGGACGGACAGATTGAGACTTAGTCCACGAGGAGCGACAGTTGTGGTGTTGTAGTGTCAGCGCACTCACCTGTTTGCTGTTATTGATCGTTAAGAAGTCCTAAAATGCAGGCAGGAAGCAGGGAAGAGGTGAGGACTCGTTAGAACCAACAGGACGAGCAGTTATGCAGTGAATGCAGCCCATAATAACAACACATCAATGGACGGGTCAGTGTAGCAGTGAGTGGCTCTTCAGCTGATCAATACGTGCTTAAAACTTCACATGCTGTTCACAGAAACATGAATGGACGTCTGATTTATTAAGATTTGTGTTTGTGTTTTAACTACAGACACTTTGTTCTTTTCTTTTTACTATGAGTGAAAATACAACATGCTGCATCAAGCACTGAAAAAAAAGCTGAAAAAAGTTGGTTAATATAAAAAATTAATTTCCAGAAAAGTTGACACTTCAGAACCAACTATAATCTGATCATTTGTCTCTTATTCTACTTTTACCAAACTTTATCTTCTTCTTCCTCAGCGAGTCAATATTTTCCATCTTCCTCCTGTCCTCTGTATCTTCTACTCTGTCTCCAACTACCTCCATGTCCTCCCTCACTGCATCCATCAATCTCCTCTATGTCTTCTACCTGGTAGCTCCATCTCTAGAATCATTCTTCTACCAATGTATCCACTGTCCCTCCTCTGAACATGTCCAAACCATCTCAATCTGTCTTCTCTAGATTTTTCTCCAAACCTTCCTGTCTGTGTTGTCCCTCTAATCACCTCATTCCTGATCCTGTCCATCCTTGTCTCTCCTAAAGACAATCTCAGCATCTTTAACTCCTCCACCTCCACCTCCTGTCTTCTACCTATTCCCGGTGACTCTAATCCATCCAACCACAACCGTCCTGTAAACCTGTCCCTTCACCTCAGCTGACTCTCTTCTACCACAGATCACTCCCAGCTTTATATTTTTCTAATTTCATAATGTGATGGATCCATTCATGGACCGAACTGGAGGGTCCAATGACCCAGATTGGGCCCGCCGGCCCCAAGTTGATAGTCACTAATCTAAACATAAAGGGTTTATTTATAGTTGCAAGACAGAAAATCACTTTCTAACTCTGCAAAGCTGGTACTGGGGGACGGGGTCTGATTCTTCAGGTTGACTGAGGACAAATACATCAACAGCTCTGTCTTTGTCAACAAACACTGAAAACCTCAACAATTCAATTCCTGGTTGTGGTTAGGAACAGCTGCTGAATGTGTGTTAGCTTTTAGCTTTTAGAACGGTTCTGTAGCTGTAGTTCCAAGATGACAAACTGTAGTTTCTTTCTTTTTCTGAAGTCAACTTTCCTGGAAACACGGTCTGTAGAAACTACTGATTATGAAAGTCTCCAAACTAAAGCCAGACGCAGGAGACAGGCAGGTTCTGAGCAGCTTCATGGAGTCATGCCTGATTGAAAACACAACGAGTCGTTCGGAATGACGACAGTTTTGCAACCACTGAATCTATCAGCTGATGAACTCCATCGCTCCATCTTCTCCAGCTTGTGAAACACACAGTTGCGACAGAGAAGAAAAACCCAACGATGGAAGCCAGTTGTGCACTCAGCAACCATCTAGCCATCTCTGACATCAGCGGTACCTGCTGTCTCTGATAGGCTGAGAAGGTCTTCTCCAGATCCTCCAGGTCCAAGATTTTGTAAACCTTCCCATCGTCCATGTCCATCCACACAGTGCCTTCCAGTTTATTCTGAGGAGAAGAAAAACAAGCGTTATCTCCTGAGTCCTCACCAGGTTCATGTTCCTCCTCCAGCCTCGGTGTCTCACCTCTGCCAACTTGGACCAGTTGAAGGACTTGAGTGGATGAGACGGCTGAGGGATGTTCTTCTTCTTCAGAGAAGGTCCCAGCGGCGCTCCCGGTGGTGGCGGGATGCCTCCCATGGTCGCCCGCCCAGGAGGAGGTGGAGGGCCACCTGGAGGAGGAGGTGGCGGAGGGGGAGGAGGCATGCCACCAGGAGGAGGTGGAGGAGGTGGGCAGCCTCCTCCGAAGGGTAGCAAGGGTGGAGGTGGAGGAACGGGACCACCAGGCGGGCCGGGAGGAAGAGGAGGACCACCGGGTACAGGAGCTGTCTGTCTCTGAGAAGGAAAAAAGCAGAGATGAACGACCAGCAGAGGAAGGTTCTGTAATGGTTTAGGGCTGCATTTCAGTTGCAAACCAGGCTCTGCCTTCATATTGAAAACACAGTGTTGAGTGGAATTGACTTCAGGAGTAAAGTCCAACCTACACTTCTGAGTTCGTGCAGTCGAGCGGTGAGTTCAGCCACTTGCTGTTTGACGTTCTTGTGCTCCGTGGCCTCCTTCTCCAGCTTCTCTTTCATTTTGTTGAGCGTCTGCATCATGTCCTCCTTCTCCTGGGTCTTGGCGTCGCATTCACGCTCCTTTTTGTCAAACTTCTGCTGTAACTCATTGTGTTCTATGACGAAAAAAGACACAGAGGAAGGAAGTGAGTCCAATATGTCCACCATCTGAGACGGTGTTGGTGATGCTGGTCCTTGTGAGACTACCTTCTCAAGATGGTCTCACAATCATACACACCTTTTCTCATTTTCTCTGCCTGCTCTTTCCATTGTTTGACCTCATTCTCATTGACCAGCCTGCAGAGACAGACAAAAATGTCTCCGTCATCTTCATTTCTGGACTTAGTTTTCTCTGGGGAGCTCAGGCTTATGAGGGAAACCCGAGGACTTACATCCGTACGACGTTCTTCACGTTAAAATTCTCCAGTGGCGCCGCGTCCGGGTCCTGACCCTTGTCGTTCTGCAGGACCATCTGCTGGACGATGCGGTCCAGCAGCAGCCAGTACTGCACGGTGTTCCCGCTTCTTTTGTCTGCAGGAAAACAGGACAATAACACAGAGAGGGACAGACTTCCTATTAGTCCCTGGGCTCTTGTTACTTTCTCTTCCGCTCGCTTTTCCTTTATTGCCTTCCGAGGAATCAACAACCACAGGTGGCGGTCGTTTGATTGTGACGAAATGCAAAGAAATAACCTGTCAAGGCCTTTCCTCGGGGTCGGCCTAATGAGCTGAGGTCGGGGGTTAAATGACGGCAGGTCCCAGGGAGGGGACACATGTTTTAGATTTTCCACATCTGTCCTGGGACAGAAACCTTTTCATGCTGCTTTGTTATTTGGCCTGAAACCTCAGTGAAACCCATGAATCTGAACACATCCTGTTATTACTCCTCCTGACCAGTGCATTTGCAGATGTTCAATGTTTTATGTCACAGCGACTGCATTTCATAGCTGATTGCACTTGATTAACTCACATATATATATATATAATAAAATGCTCCTATTGGCAGCTGGAGTGCTATCTACACCGCTGATGACTCAGCAGAAAGAACTATAATGCACTTAAACTAAAAGGGTGAATCCAGGACGGAGCTGCAGCTGCTGCTCCTCACTTCCATGACCTCATACACAAGGAAAAAAAATACATATATGTAGTTTAAATTGATGGTCTCCAGTCTCACTTAGTGCTTGACCCTGCAGTATATTCACTGATACGAAGAAGGGGACGTCAGTCTGACAGAAATATCACTGTAGAAATCCATCTTCCTCACTGAGAAGATCCAAGAGAGTTTTCAAAGTCTCCCTGTCACTGAAACAAATGCCTTTCGTTTAAGGACGTGTGATTTCATGCCAGATTTTTCCAGTCCCTGGAATTTGTCACATGACTCTTCGTCAGTGATCACATCTTGATGTGATGTTTTTAACAAAGACAGGTTATAAGTCAACAACTTCCATCTACCTCTGTCCTCTGTGTCTTCTACTCTGATTCCAACTACCTCCATGTCCTCCCTCACTG
This sequence comes from Paraplagusia blochii, assembly GCA_016785265.1. NCBI lineage: Eukaryota > Metazoa > Chordata > Actinopteri > Pleuronectiformes > Cynoglossidae > Paraplagusia > Paraplagusia blochii. The sequence goes on along the minus strand of JAFBJS010002753.1, from coordinate 730,816 downwards.
CATCCATCAATCTCCTCTTTGTCTCCTACCTGGTAGCTCCATCTCTGGGATCATTCTTCTACCACTGTCCCTCCTCTGAACATGTCCAAACCATCTCAATCTGTCTTCTCTAGCCTTTTCTCCAAACCTTCTTTTCTGTGTTGTCTCAAATGTGTGTTGATCTCAAATGTTTCGATGTTCTGAGAACGACTTACGTGGCATCAGGAGACAGTGGTGCAGGACAGACATAAAGTGCGGGTATGCATCTGTGAGGTTCATCTTCTTACGGATCAGATCAAAAACCTGGGTGGCACTTTTGGTATCTATATGTACCTGGAGGGAGAAAAGGAAGGAACAACCCATCAATGAATTAAACCATGAAAATAGAAATGATAGTAAATTATATTCCTGAGGGATTTTTTCTGTCTTCACTTACCGACTCAAATCGTTTCGACAAAGCCAGCTCGTCTTCATTCCGCAGCATCTCAAAATAATCTAAATGCCTGAGAAAGTCAAGTGAAAGTTTAGTTTTTCTCCAGAAAACGTCCTCACGTCCTGGTGTGGACCTTCAGGTCTTCTACACGTCACACTCACCGGTCCAAAGTTGAGTTCTCATGGGAACGTAGCTTATCGATCACAGGTTGAATTCCCAGCATCAGGAACTCATATCGGAGGTGGATACGGAATTCCAAACTGGTCTGAGTTACAGAGAAAAAAAAAACTGTTTTAAAGTGACTTCCCAGAGAGATTCTTCATTGTTGTCCAGCATTGGACTGACCTCCCCAGCTCCTTGACTCAGCACAGCGTTAATAAAGGACATGATGGCTGTTTTCAGGTTGACCTCGTCCCTGTATCTCCCTGTACTCCTGTCCAGGTCATTTATGAGTGTCTGAGAAAAGACAATGTCATTACAGTTGGGAAATTACTCCGGAGTGACTTTGTTATGTCCCGTAACTTGGCGTTCTTCCACTCACCTGGAAGCGCGTCCTCTCGCAGGCGAAGCGTTGGTAGTGCAGCATGGCCTCCAGGATCTTTTTGTGCCCGCCCGGGACCAGACACACGGCTCCCATGATCTCCAGCACCGCCACCTTGGTCTTGATGTTCTCCGTGGCCAGACTTTGGGCGATGATGTTGATGCTCTCGGAGTGGGAGAGGACGTGAGCGCGTCCCTGGGAGTTGTTCATCAGGGCTTTGATGCAGCCGATCAGAGACGTGTGGATCTGGGACTCCGTGGTCTCGTAATCCATGCTCTTCAGGAAGTTGAGGATACATGTCAGGCCGTCCAGGTCGATGAAACGAGTCACGAACCTAAGAGCAGGCGGAGACAAGTCAGAGGATGATGACTTTTAGCTTTCCGCTCCTTAATTTGAAGATTTGTGACTTTATTATTTATTAAATGTCGTTTAAATGCTTTGTCCTGGCCCTGGAATGTGTATAACATGTATTGTGACCAGTTTGATGACAGACACTTTAATTATTTGTCCTTGTCTTTCTGCTGTATGTTCATTTAAGCAAAAAAAAAGCAGTTTAACTTCTGAATATCTACAGGAAAACGTTCACTGACAGTTAAGCAGTTTCAGAAAATGGACAGACAAGGTCAGAGGATAAAAGACTGCTTTAAAATGTTAATGAGAGACAGGGCAGAGGAGAGGTTTAAATATTCATCCACCTCATTGGCTGTGTCCTCAGAGCCGTCTTTAAGCTCTCAATGGTTTTGTTCCTCTCCTCCTCGTCCTCCTTCTCCAAAGCCAGAAGCGTCTTTCTCTGTGAATCATAAAAAAGGACAATATGAAAACGGTGATGGAGACGGAAACAAGACCAGGAAGACAAAACAAAGCTGCCAGTTGTGTTAAACTCAGCCACGAAACGTTAAAACATAAAACCTTCTTAGAAAACATTGATGCTGAACTTCCTAAATGTTGCTGCACTGCTGTGATTCTGTAAGATGTGGGGAGAAAGTCTTTAACAAAACAAAGTCGGGACATTTGTCGGCTCATCAATAGCTGCTCTTGGTTTGAAGTCGTCCTCTCCAGTTGCATTTATTGGCCTTTATAAAGAACAGGTTTGTATTTGTGTCACAGTTTTGCAGCTTTGACTCGAAAAGAAGGGGGAAAAAAGTCTTTAATGAGAGGAAAAAACATGGAAAGAGTTAAGAGGACACATCTTTCTTCTGGGACAATTTATTACCAATTTTATGTCCTCGTCTCCAAAGAAAAGACGTCCATGCTATTACTTACAGCTGCCATTGAATTGAGCTGATCAATGTAGAACTCTGGCCAACTTGTTGCACTTTTGTTCTCCTCTTGTTCCTGAAATATTCAAACGACACAGAACAATTGTTAATTTTTGTGTAATTCTGTATTAAGACAATGGGGAGAAAGACATGAATTAGAAGCAGAAGTTCTGCTCGTCCTGTTACATTAGCTCTGCATGACTGGCTGGAGATCAATGCTAAATGACATGAACTCAGGTCACATGAGGGAAGTGGTTGTGGGGGGGTCACATGTTTGTAAGACCAATATTAAACCATGTGAAAAACGTGTCACACTGTTGTGTTTTTCAGCAAAACACAAACAAAAAAAAAAAAGTCCAACACCCGAAGAAATGGAGCAGGAAGTGAAAGTAGGACGACACAGATTCACCGTCTATTTCCGTCCTCTGCTGCTTCAGTCAGAAATGCGTCAAAGAGAACGCAGCTGCGTGATAATCTTCACATTCACAAATTAATGTCTAAACGGCAGATTAAGGACGTGGCGTGATTTGTGTTTGGTTTAATCTCCTGATGGAGGGGGCGCTAGTGTCGGAAGTGCAAATCGAACGCACGGCAATTTGCTCGTCAACATCCACGACAACACGGAGGAGGAAGAGGCTTGACCGTGAACTTGGCTGCTACATTAAAGAGCCCCGGGCTTTCATCTCTGCCCTCGCTCCATTAAGCACCAGCGAGCTTTGACAATCGCTAACTAATTGGGCGTCGGTTAATAAGGCGACCTGCACAGACTTGGGTAACGCGGTGGCTGCACGACCCTCCCTGCCTGTTTCTCTCTCGGACGTCGCCAGTTTGGAACCAGTTCAGTCCATTAGCGTTGCACGAGCTCAGGCTGCAGCACTTCCTTCCTTTTCAAATCGTCTTCTAACAGCCACAGTCAGCACTCTTCAAACACTCAAAGTTTGTCCAGCGTCGTGGTGAGAGGACAAGATAGGGACACGGACCGTTCTATATTTTAGAGATCAAAGACGCCACAAAATTTAATCTCAGATATTAAAGAGTCACAGGACACAGTCTGAAGAAGACACGTCAGAGTCCAACTGTTTCATCTTGTTAAGGATCAGTGGTTATGAGTGAAGACGGTCTCAACAAGCAGGAGCTGGACAGGACAAAGGTCCAAGATGACGTCTGTGAAGATTCTCATTCATCCAGGTCATGATATCAAAAAAAGTTTAGTTGTCAGCGACTGGACTTCTTCTTGGAGTTGAAAGATGTTTCATTGCTCAACTGAGGAACTTCATCAGCTTCTGGTTGAAGTTCCTCAGGTCTTTTAACTCCAAGAAGAAGTCCAGTGGCTTAAACTAAATCTTTTTGGCCCTGCTACGGCAGCAGTCTGAAGGTCAAACACAACTAAACAAACTACAAACAAAGGGAATCGATGCATCAACTTGATCTTTGCACAAAGACGATCAATAAGAGATAATCAGGGAACAGTGGATTTTCAGGCCTCAGTTGTGTCGGCTGGTTCAAGATTCTAACGTATATCGTTTCTTGCAAACTCAGCGCTCTACAGAAGATTATGAAGTCATCTTCATGTCTGGAGTCAAAATTTAACCAGAGACTTTTGCTCACAACCACAACCATAAATCCTCTCCTTGGACGAGGACACAACCAAGAAGAGAGTGTAGAAAGAAGAGGAAGAAGATTGATTATCAACGGAGTGATCACATCGGATCATGTTACAGCCAAGACCCTCAGTTAAGGCTGTGTCCGACTGTAGATTCAGACAAATGATCGGGAGGAAGAGACTCATTTATCACTCGTTAGCCTGGACTGACCACATCTTGACCCCGTGTTCCTCCCTGTCATTCCCTGACTTTTATTCAAACGTTGCACCTGTGGAAGTGAAGGCTTCCTGTTTGCTTTGGACCACCAACCACTTCCTCTGCACACAGACCCTTCCTCCCCTGAGCTCTGATGGGAAGGTTTCATCTTTTCTGGTGTGGGGCCAGAACATGCAGCCGAGTCAGCAGTATTGATTATTCTCTCTGTCACTCCCCCAACCGCCTTGCTTTACTTAAAGGTTCGATTCCACTAAAGGGACCAACTGGAACAACAAACCTGTGTTATACATGAGGACGTTCCATTACTGTGGTTTTGGTCATTTACTGTTTTATTTGGGCCTGTAGTTTGTTCACCGTATGGAAAAAGAACATACGGACACATAAGGGGTTCCTCAGGGTGCTGTATTTGGACTACTATTATTTTAAGAGTTGCTTTTAACTTGCACTTTATGTCCAAATTCAACTCTTCAATCACATACTAAGAGGACCATATATTACACTAAATCCCACTACTTCCAATGTCTAACCCAGATCTGGGCAAACTAAGGCCCAGGGGCCGAATCTGGCCTGTTTGGAGTTATAATCCGGCCCAAATTATACTTTTATTTATCGTTATCTTTCTACCTTTTACCTGCAAAGGCAGCATTCACCCAATAGATGGTGTAGAGAGTCTTTCAGACTATTATTTACCTTAGACTGTCGTCGCAATAGCAATTGCGAACCTTGGCTCAAATTTTAATACCAGTTCTGGCCTGCGAGTCAAAATGATTGCTCAGGCCTGGTCTAACCGGATGACAGATGAGATTTACTGCTCTGCACGTGTGCGCCACAGTCAGGACAGGACCAGGATATCCTACAGACTCCAATCTATGGCCTTGATTATCACAGCTGTGACAAATGTCAGGTGATAATGGACGGCGAATCGAAATGTCACAGGAACTGCAGGAGAACAGGTGTCGGCTTTTTGTTGTGTCTACATTCCTTCTCTGATGGTGGACATTTAAGATCTCCAGCGCTGATTTTAATATTTTCTCACTTCCACAGGACAATCAAAATGGAACCCGAGACTATAGGAGACATCCAGTCTTCAGAGACATGTGACACGGGAAACTATTTTTCCTTCGCTGTAACGTAAATCTAGATTAAGTTAAGTTATGAGGTTGTACGGTTGTTAAACACACCAGCTGAGGTTTCCATGACACCAGGCCATAAAGATACATGTGTATATTTAATGTCCATGTTAATGTCGCTGCTCACAACAGTCCAAGCTTCTAATCTGCTTTAACGTGAGTTCGGATGTAGGTCATATCTCCAGGCCGAATGTTCTTGGCGTCATAAAAAAAAACATGTGAGTGCAGCACAGTGGACACACAGTCCTCCATTCATCTGGCCTGTTCACCTTTAGGTCCAGTTTGGAACCATTTATACCGGGGTAATAAATCACAATAGTTCCTGGGGAGACATTCATGAGCTTCTCCTCTGTGGACGTGTAGCAGGATTAGGCTCGATGCTAAAATGCACCTTAGTTCATGGACCGTGTATAAAAAATGGACGACACCCTTCCAGAAAAACCACCGTCCATGATTTATACCAGACAAAGTCATTTGTAAACAATACGTCCTACAGAACAGTATTCTCTTGTCTTATAAGCCGTCTATCATTATCAATAGAAACAAACTACATTCCGTAGATACAGATGGAGACAACACCCTCATGCCAGGGCTTGTCGTAAGCAGCGATGTGGGGTTTTTGTGGTGTGTTCTCCGGAAAAATCCACACCTCTGTATATCAACAATCAGTGATGGATGGAAATCATGCCGACGTGTCAGGGGAGACATTACTCAGGAAAAGCAGCCAATCCTGTGGTGACTAATAGAGGAGACGGAGACTTTTACCTTCTTCTTGCTGCAGTAGATCTGCCACTTCTTCTCTGCAGGCAGGGCGAACATGGCCTCCCTGTGTTTCTCCGTCAGGTCCAACTCATCCTGCAGAAATAAAGACAAATAATTGGTTGGAACACAATGAAACGACGACTAGTTGGAATATAATAAAAAGGTAGAGCAGCCAGGGAGATATCTGGACCAAAATAAGAGCATAAACTACAGTATCCATAGAAATTAAGCATTTTTAAGCAAGTACTATAAAACATTGGGACACATGGACATAAATCTGTCTCTGAGAAGTTAAGCCTGTGTCAGGATAAGTTGCCTCATAACCCTGAACCATGTTTGAGACGGGATTATGTTCATCTCCTCACCATCATCCTGACTGTTGTGACTAAAAAGCCATTTTGGTTCAGAATCAAATAGTCAGTCATACAGTACAGGCCTCAGACTTGGGTGGAGAAGGAGGTTCTCCTTTACTCCACATGTGGTCACAACCATCTGGAACCAACATGAATCTTGGACTTTGACAGATACTCTGCTGAGGTACACCACCGAAGCTTATGGGAGGTGTTGGACTTTCAAGCGCAGATTTAAACATTTGAAACGTATCAACAACTTCTAATTTGGTCCTGGCTCGGTTGGGCAGGGCCAGGAGACCAGATAGAGTCCTTCAGATCTTCTGGACGTGACGTGACTGACTTGACAACACGGATGAGGAACAGTTAGCAGCAGATTTAATTTGTGGAACTTAAGTCTGGTCTTAAAACAATTATAGCAAAATAAGACCATGTGAGGTTGAGGAGAAAGCTGTTAGTGGACACAGGACGGGTATTGTATCGTCCTCAGCTTTCATTCATGAACATCCACAGTAACTTTATCCTTTACTTCATTTTCAACAATGTCCATCTCCCCCTGTCCTCTGTGTCTTCTACTCTGACTCCAACTACCTCTCTCACTGCATCCATCAGTCTCCTCTTTGTCTCCTACCTGGTAGCTCCATCTCTAGGATCATTCTTCTACCAATGTATCCACTGTCCCTCCTCTGAACATCCAAACCATCTCAATCTGTCTTCTCTAGCTTTTTCTCCAAACCTTCCTGTCTGTGTTGTCCCTCTAATCACCTCATTCCTGGTCCTGTCCATCCTCGTCTCTCCTAAAGACAATCTCAGCATCTTTAACTCCTCCACCTCCAGCTCTGTCTCCTGTCTTCTACCTATTCCTAGAAATGTATCCACTGTCCCTCCTCTGAACATGTCCAAATCATATCAATCTGTCTCCTCTAGCTTTTTCTCCAATTTAAGAGTAAATATCAATATGATATTTGTCCTTTAATGAACTGTAGGGTTTTATTGATTTTTCAGATAATTAACAGCAGGGATATTTTAAAGTTTAATTTCAGCAATAACTTGCTGCTAATGTTTTTCACAAAAGGGCGTTGGAGCAGCTGTTTTTTTCATGTTCATGAAGTTCATGATGCTCTACCTCCCTTTACAGGTTTTCGAGGAAATGTTGGCATCAAAGCTCAAGTTCAAAGGTTGGATTTATTTGGTCGTAAAGGAGCAGATGGCCACAGAACCAGTGGCTTTTTTCCAACTACAATCGCACATGTCGTCTCACACTGGGTGAAAAGAAAAAGCACGTGGCCATTTTCTGTCAGTAAACACCGAGACTGAAAGCCTCCCCGTCGTCGCACTCAACGTACTCAATTAGGTCCCCATAAAGACGAGTGGACAAAAACAAGCAATTAGCAGATGGACGAGGAGGCAGGGACAGGAGGAGCTCCTGAATGAGTTCTATTGATGTGTAAAAACGTCAGGCTGAGATTCCTGCGGCAGCCATGGGAGAGGCAAACAGACCAGAGGGGACGGGAGACACGGCACAACAAATTAGAAGGGACAATGAGACAGAGACTGAATAGCAGGACTGCCTGGTCCTTCACAATGTGGAGTCAATTGGAAAAGTGACAGTTCATTTTTTTTTTTGGATGTCTTGGAATGTGGCAGCGTAAACAAGATTGAAGGAGATTCAATTTGAGAGTCAACGTACAGTCGCAAAAAAAGCTCTGGTTTGTTTCAGTTTGGGAAAATAAATGCAATCAATTGACTCAAAAGTCATTTCATCTGCAGCTCCACAACCATCTGCTCGTATTTTCTCTTCTTCAACTCACCACCAGCTCGGAGAACATTGCGTCCAGTTCCTCGTATCCTGGCATTGGCAGTGACGGCTCCATGGTCTGCAGAGCAAAGTCCTCCCGCAGCCTGTACGTGATCTCTGGGTGATCGCTATTGTTAAAACAGCACATCAGGAACGACAGGCCTCCACCTCCACCTCCACCACGCTTCCGTGGAGCCATGGCTGTGCGATGCTTGCTCCTGCTTAGGTAGGGAGGACGGGAGGCTCCTTCAGGGCCTCTTTTCAGCCTCCTCTACCTCTGAGCTTGGCCTCCGTCAGAGATCACTAGAAAAAACAGAGAAAAGGACAAAATAAGTTTTCAGAACTTACGCCTGGTGACAAATCCACCACAATAGTTTGTGTTCCTAAACGGGTGTTTTCAGAAAAGCTTTTGCAGAAGCTAAGTTTAAGTGAAGACAGACATAAAAATAAGATTATAATCTTCAAAAAAAACACAAGAAATGTTGGGAACTTCAAAGAGCTGCTCCAGGAGAACCCCAACCCTTCTGCCCAGGCAACAATCAGGAGGTAGACCATAATGATCCATCAGCAAAACTTTGGGGTTTTCACCAAAACCCATTACTGTCACTGCCCACCCACTACTGCTGTGAACCAAAGAGACTCCATGTGGCGTCAACAGAGAAGAGGTGACGTCTTCAATTATACATTTGGACAAAAAAAAAAACAAATAAAAACACATTAAATGTCAATTTTAAGAACAATGATAAAACAACACAAAAGCAGTCTCGTTTTCAAGCCTCTGCTGCCCGACATCGGTACTGCACTTTCCTGACTCATCAGTTAAAATATCCCGTCGGCCAACTTGTTGCACAGAAGTCATTCATTCATTCATTTATCTTCTTCTGCTTGTCCGTTCCTGGGTCGCAGGTGCAGGTGGCGCCGCCCAAATCACATGGCACCACATGGTGAGACCACAAGAAGTTATGTGGGTCAGGACGCTGCTATGCATAGAAGTTCTCAAGGACAATTTTCTCACCTTTCAGCCCAAAAAAACGCCTGCGTATGGACCTCTTTACAAGCAGACTACAAAAAAATGTGTAACATGGATTTTCTGGCCCTGAAAACTGTAGGGAACTATGTCATTAAGAGAAAACATGGAGGAATTTAATAATATCCTTGACTCCAGAGTGGCCCATTTAGGTGTGATGGTTGAAATGGAGACCATAATTCACAGGGATTAGAACACTAAGGCCTTTTTCATCCCATTTTCTTTCAGTGCCAGTTTCCTTTGGAGGACCTAATGAGCCATGGTTAGAGGGGCGTGTCCTCAGTGGCTACAGCGAGGGGTGTGTCTATGGTTCTGTTGTCTCGGAGGTTGGCGTGGTCGCTGTATGAGTAGAGGAAAAAAAAAAAAACTTGACTTTTAACACCAGAGATGTCTGGGAATAATGTAAAAGTTGCAACATTCAGATTCAGCGTCGCAGCACTTGACTTCAGGGCCGTCCAACTCAAGACACATGATTACACATTGGGTTTGTCCTCCGACAACAGCTGTAATTTTTTCTAGCGATGTAGGAAATGTGAGCAATCCTGCGGGAGACTTGCACCATCAGCCCTGCCTACATACCCAAATAAATATACACGCACATCAGCTGTGGTGAAATGAGCAGCGTTGCTGACGCGGGGTTGAGCACATTACAGAGAGTTTTGTCCAACACTGCAGGGCAGGTCTCTTTGTCTCGGACTTTTACAGTATGATCTGCAGAACAGTAATGAACATAACACACAAAAAAAGCTTATTTATTAAGTAAAAAGTGAATCATTACGTCTTCTCTCCGTTTGTGTAAAGTGTTATCCATTTATAACAATCTTTAAGGAAAGGGAAGATTCTCAATCATCCAGGTCATGATGTCCAAATAGTGAGTAGGTCAGCAACTGGACTTCTTCTTGGAGCTGAAGACCACTCCTTAAGAATATCTACCAAAATATATCTAGGGCACCTGTCGAAAGTCATCCAGTATATTTCCAAAATATTGAGTTTTCACTACATTATTGCCCTATTACTTCTTCTTCGCTGCTTAATCACAAGAATTACTTTCACACCAATCAAAATATGGAATACTGTAGCTTTTCTTAGCGTTTTTAGGGACTTCAACAATCATACAGATAACATCCTGCACCACCCAAGTCTACAGCAGTAAGGTGGAGCGTGCTGGAGTATGACACCTAAGATGCTGAACCTCTGACGTCATCTCTTGAATTGCAGGGAAAAGGCAGAAGTTTAATTTAATTCAGACAAGCTTGGCGGGCCACATTAAAAAGCTCAACGGGCCACATGCGGCCCCCGGGCGCCTTAGTTTGCCCATACCTGTCCTACACTGTGTAAACCCTGTCTCCGTTCTCAGACACAACAGTGTGAACAGCTTATTTTAACGCTATAACAAAACCCAGCAGCGTGAAAAGAGTTCCTATTTGAACTTCAACCGGAAAAAATAAAGACAGGTTTGATTCATAACACACTCATTTGTCCAAATAGACTCTGAGACAGGAGACAGCTGTGCAGCCTGTTATCTGATCTACAGACTCAACCCCGATCTGGAATAATGGAACAAATAATTATGCACAAGACTCCTCTGCTAAACAAATAAAGATGCGGTGTCCAGATATCCACCAGGACAATGTTGTCAGCACATCCACGGCTCCACGCCGCAGCAGCGTCCATGTTGACCTGAAAGAATGTCACAGTCTTTTCTTGTCGACCGGCGGCTGACCGAACATAACCACAGTCTCTTGACCATTTCCAGTGAATTCCCTTTAAATCAGATTCATCACCGAGAAAGAATGCAAAAATGCAACACGATGCATTTGGGGTCCATCATCATTCACTGTGCTCGTATGAAAGGGAAAATAAGGACGTTTCCTGTGGTGAGATTGTCTAAATAGAGTCGACCCATAAATGCAACTTTTGTGGTTTAACTAAATAAAGCCTGATGCCATCACCGACCTATTTCAGTCCAATTTTGGTTCATCTGAGTTTCCTCCATTTATCCGGCAACTGCACCAGCCTGAGCTTCGCCTTGATCTTTTTTTAATCAAACCACCAGACAATCTACAAATACTCACTGGAGTTTTGTCTCCAGGACTATTTTCCTTCTTGCTTCTACATGAGCCTCCTTCAATACGTGTCTTTCTGTGACTATTAAAAAAATTTCACATTTGGTTCCAAGAAAAACTTTGATAATAAAGTGGCGTAATCACCACTTAACAAGAGGAATTACACCTCAGGCAGGAGTCCAAGTGACATCTTCACTTTTCTGGGTTTCTCAGTGGTTGAAAATAGTCAATAAATCATCTTGGAAACTGTTGGACAAAAATAACAAAATATGGTTGAATTTAATTATCCCTTCAACAAATAAATACATACTCTATAAAGTAGAAAAGAAAAGACCAGAGACATTTGAGGTCAAATGGCCAAATATGGGCCAAAACCCACAGCAGCGCCCTCTAGAAACACACACACACACACACACGGTGTATTTATTTTGACACATCCTTGACTTTTCCAAATAGACAACCAGAGGCCACAGCAGCCGTCTGACTTCATGCTCACCGTTTATACTACTGTGTAAGGCAGAAGGCTTTGACCATATTAGTCCACAGATCTGCCCATCTTTTCCATTAGCTAAGACCAGCTGTAAATTTGTATAAATCAGAGCGAGCCAGAGAGGGACACTGCTGGACGCCGTCCAGATGCTGAAACCTGAACGTGCCACAACTGGGCCAAGTGGAGGAGGTAAAGGAGGCCAGAACAACAGGACCGAGGTCCAAGGATTAAACTTCCATTTGGGTTCAATTGTTAACCTGTGAGGTCTGAGAGTTCTGACCCTGGAGCCTCGTCTGTCAGATGGTCAAGGTTCCCAACAACACAACAGAGGCCTGTTGGAACAAGAAGACATTCCTGTCATAGTCAGATGAGCCTTGTTACCTTAAACAACACCCACTGTCACCTGAACAAACACTTGCCGAAGCATGAAAAAAATCCATAACCTGTCAGAGACACGCTCGTTTGGGTTGGACGAAATAATGGTTATTTCCAGGGACGGACGTGATGAGAAGGTCAGAGAGGATGAGGGAGCAGCTGCATTCTTTTCTCATTATCAGGAACAACTTTTGCGTTTGCAGACACAAATCAACCCTTTGGACGACGGCGGTGGTTTTTCTGGGCAGTTGTTTACTGTACGATCCGGATTCTTTATGACTTCTTTGACTCGGACCCGTACAGTAACTCAGCCTCCCACCTCCATCCACTCCAACACTCCCCTCTTTGTCTGTACAACATTGGAATCCTCCGAGAGTCATGTTGTTTTCTTGACCATGTGGTTTGGCGGGTGACCTGGCGCGGGCCCAGACTGTAAAAAGAATCCCAGTGTTTGTAAAGCCCGTGTGAGCCTGTGTTTGGTTCCTGCTCTGAGACCTCCTCGTCAAGACCCGCGGATCTGTCATGTCTGCGGGAGGAAAGGCAGAAGTGGAGCAGATTGTCCCGGAGCTAAACACTGGGACACGCTCACGTTACAGAACATGTGTGAAGAGTTATGAAGAGTGGAGCGGGAGACGACTGAGCATTTTTCATCTAGCTGTCATCTTCCAGCTCTGCCAAAGTCTGTTCCCCTTTTTTCTCTCTCACTTTTCAGCTTGAACCATGTTCCTTGCCCGACCACACTGAGTTATATTTCACACAATGGGAATATTGTGTTAAAACCCTTAAAAATATCCCCGGAATAACATCTATACACAGTCTGACACGGACGACTGCAGCCCGTCGAGAAACGTTACAACAAAAGCAAAGTAATAGTGAAAAATGCAATGTATTTTTAGTGTAGGGGTCCCCAACATCCGGGGCAGGGACCAGGGACTGGGTCGCAGGAGGACAAAAGGGAGAAAAAAAAGTCCTCCAGCTTTCTAACTTACATCACTCACAAAGAATCCGTCCAACTTTTTTACATTTTCTGTTGAAGAACCTTCAAAGATGCAGCGGTTTCACCAGCGCTTGGACCAAAAATTGATTCACTAGCTTATGTTTTTATTTAGGTGGAGGATCTTCTTCCAGTTTTGCGCCGTTTCCATCTCGAGCAAATATTCTATTATTGTCCACCGTGTCCGTCGCTCGTGACGTAGAACTTTGGACTCAAATATTGACTTATTTAAATACTGAGAGCCAGAACCAAATAGTGTATGTTTAACATCTATGCACTACCTCCAACCTGATAACAGTGGCAGGTCCAGTGTTTGTCCAACATTTGAATAGCTCATGAGACAGACAAAAAAAACCACATCTCTATTGACAAAAGCCCATTTTAACATGTGATTCTCTCAGGACGACAACGTTTCCCAGGAAAATTTACAGATTTTCAAGCAGCACAATGACAGACTTCATCAGACACTAACAGAGTTAGTCTTCACAATTCTCCGTTGTCATTTGATTTTCTTTTGTCGAGTGCAGCAGCTTTTTTGCCTGATGGTTAGAAAATGGACCGACTTATTAAACCGGAGATGTTTCTGTAAAATTGCACCCTAAAAAGTCATAATTATCTATTCACAAAAAAAAAACTAAGCAGACAAATATCAAACAGATTCTAATAAAGCGCCATGTGGTCGACTCAGAGCAGGAATTCAACATTGGAGCGAGAACACAGTGGACAGTTGACTATTAGAAACAGATGTGTGAAATGCCTTCTTCGGCACCAGCTGCTGTCTTTCTGAGAGACTTCTGCCTTTGGGTTGGTGATTGACTTCTGTCTCTCTTTTTTGATTCTAAAGTGACAAAGTAACATTATTAGCAGTTATGACTATCACAGAAAAACTGTGATTCCAGCAAAGCACAAAGGAGTGGAGCCAAAGACAACAGAGATGATTCTGAATGAGAATAGTAAGATTTTTTGGAACCTCTCCCAGATCATCTTCCTCTAACAGAGGAAGTCCAACCTTTTTTTGCTTCCACGGACCAGTCGTTAAGTTATAGCAGATAAATATTCCTTAATAGAATTAAATTTCCAGGGTTCTGAAATATTTTCCTACCTATAAAATCATCCTACCCAAATTAACTGTGCACGGACACAACACCCAGCCTATAACTTTCTGCTACCAGACCGGTTTTAAAAGTTAGCATCATGTATCAATGACTCTGCGTCATTTTGAGTTTATAGTTGTTGTTATTGATGATGGAATCCTAGCCTTTCTATTGGTCAGTTCTTTTGTTGATATGGGTAAGGATCAAGCGGAATTAATAGCTAGATGGGGCCAAAAGGAAACATCATCTCTCTGTGGCCCAACACGAAATCACCCACGGACCGGTACTGGTCCCCGACCCAGTGGTTGGGGACCACCGCTCTAAATTCAAATAACTCAGTCAAGGGTGAATGAATGCAGCATTGTTGGAGACCCGTGTTAACAGTTGTGTTTCAGCAGCAACAGGAAACATATCTGAGGATTTAAGATGGAGCAGAGTTGAATGATGTGAGCGTCTCGTCATCTTGGACGTTTTACTGCAAAGCTATTTTAACACACAGCCTCACAGTGTGGTCCTCACACTGACAAAAAAAAAAAAAATCACTGGGGCCGTTTAGCACAAAAGAGATCTTATATTAGGAAAAGCCACAGGAGATGCAGCTCATTCTCCAGGAATCGTGGTGTGCTTCACTGCAGAGGCTTAGGGCCTTCTGGAAACCCCCACGATTGTTGTGCACAGCACTTGGTCATTTATTTTGGATCAATTTGGACAGCTGCAAACAAAAAAGTCCAGGAGTCACACTGTGAAGGCTATTGGTTGTTACCCCATCCAAACAATCAGCCCCGAATCAATCAGCAGCACAGTGTTTGGAAACTCCGACTTTGCTTAAGTTTTGTAACTCAAAACTGTTATGAACTGGGAGTAGAATTTGTTCGCCGCCGCAAAGTATGCAATGATCACAACTCGAAATATGTCTGCTGTCAATACAGCTGTGCCTTAGTGTGTTAACAGGCCGACTACCAAGAGAGAAAATCTCAAATACTTGCTGTCAATATGAAAATTAGTGACACTTATCCACAGTTTCCCATGTTAACTGTAATAAAAAAAATGTTTTTTGGAACTGGTCCTGGTTTAGCAGTGGGACAAATGGCGCAGCGGTGGACTGTGGTCCTGCACAGCTGGACAGCATGTGCAGGACGCTGCGTCCCCTGCCAATTACTTAGTGTCTCCCTAAGTGCACAATGAGTAAACACATCTGACAATAACTGGGGCCGTGATGATCCGGTGACTGACAGGTTAAGAGGAGATTAAGATCAATCAGCGCTCAGACCAACTGAGAAGCTGTTAAAAGTGTCCTAGAAAACTCCGTCTCACAGAAGATCTGTTTGTGCGTCCATGTGCCTTTAAAACACAGGATTATGTGTCAGGATGTGACAAAGACACGGTGGTGGGAGTCACACTGGAGTGGAGCTCAGATTACAGGATTAACTCACAGAGCTGCAGGGACTAAGATTTAATTTTATCCGTATTCTAAATAACCATAAATGAAACCAGTGTTTAAGTTCTTGGATATACAGTAGGTCCAGTACTGACTACACAGACGCTCCCTGTTTTGTGTCAGTTAACACTGAAATATTTGGTGTTCAAACAGAATATGTTCAGGGAAAAACGTTCAATTCATCAAACATTACAACAATATTATGTTTTATGTCAATGTCCATTGTGATTGTACGCTGTCCCTAATGTGCAGACTATAGACTGTGAGTATAAACTAGATAAGGCTGAAAAAAAATCACAGTAAATAGTTACTGCATGTTGTCATGGCAATTAGACTTTCCAGGCCTGGAAAACCTGGGAAAAAGTCAGAAGTAGGAATGTCCAACATTAACTTTTGTCGCTCTCCGATATCATAGTGGTAAAGTATATACCAGCACCAGAATTCTGCATTAAATCTACTGATAACTAAAATAAAACAATGAAATGAGCTGCAATGCTGCCACCTAGTGACCTTCACTTTAACATATGGTTGTAATAGCAAAAAAAAAAAATACATACCATAACGACGATTGATATTACGTAATCATGCAAATATTGGTTGGTTGATATTTTCATGATATTCATGGTTTTCAGTGGACAGTCCAATTAAACAAGTCTTATTCGTCTTTGGGACATAAAAGTACCTAACACGTCCAGAGTGGACTCGCGTACTTGGTCTCAGTATCTGCAGTATCTGTGATTGCAGACTGCAGGAAACTACGTATGAACCCACATCACAGAGATGTAATCAAATTGTCGTCCCTGTTCTTGTCCTTGATGTCCCGATAAGTGATTAGTTCAAGACCAGCCCTCGTACGCACGACCCGTCCTGTTTTCAACTGTTAATAATCGAGTCACAAATGGACGTGAGACGGGAACTGATAACAGTCTGAATGACAGACTCCATTCCGTCGGTAGATTCTGTGATAATAGCAGTTGTTGACATGTTTGTCCCCAGATTAGTCTGCTCAAATGCAGTGATGATAGAAAGTTGTTTGTCGGCCAGGCTGCCATCAAGATGGGGAAGCATTCAGTCACTGCTGGGTAGAAGTTGTGGTAACTTCTTGCTTTTTACAAGCTTCTCTTCCCATAAGAGGAGCCACAGTTATTTATAAGCCTGGAAATGGTCCACTTTGTGGCACCCTCAAAATGCGTTTATTTTCACTTAACACTTTAATGACTTGCATATTGGTGCATATTTGACATGCATAGCTAGTCTTTTAGACACTTGGGCGACTTGGATGCCAATACTATACAGGCTTTAACTTCAGAAAGATGTTAAAGATTCATTACAACAAAGAGATTTTTCCACAAAACACTCAACTACAGTGGGTCGAAGCTTATTTTTCTGTTGATTTTAACGTCTCATTTAAAGTTAAGGTGAGAAAGGCAAAAGGTAGGAACCACTGCTGAATGTGCATGTGTGAAAATGTGACTTTGAACACATTTGAAAGTAGTTACAAACATAACCTTAAGACTGTGGGAAAAAAAAAAACTGCTGCCCAACAGAAGCCACAACTTAATTA
This sequence comes from Paraplagusia blochii, assembly GCA_016785265.1. Lineage (NCBI taxonomy): Eukaryota > Metazoa > Chordata > Actinopteri > Pleuronectiformes > Cynoglossidae > Paraplagusia > Paraplagusia blochii. Next base: position 713,696 of record JAFBJS010002753.1, on the reverse strand, counting down.
ATAGCAACCAAGAACACACACAACAGCCATATAAACAAAGTACCATTTTAAATTTTCCATTTTATTTTTATTTAAAACTGTTCTGCCAAGTCGGCAGTGGTGGCCTAGTGGTTAAGGAAGCGGACATGGGTCCGCAGGGCTTCAGGTTCGAGTCCACCAACTGGCAGGTTGCCACTAAAGTCCTCTGAACATAGCACCATCCCGACCCACATAACTTCTTGTGGGCTCACCACCCAGAGGTAGGTTCACAATATGGTGCAATGTGATTTGGGTGGAGCCAGCACGGAGAAGCAGAAGAAGAATGAATGAATGACAGTACTGGCATTAATAAAAAATATTTTTTAGGATTTTCCCCATTAAATTCTACCATAAATCAACAATATGACAAAGCAAAAATGTAGCAGCAGGGAGTGAGCGTCTGAAATGCAGGGAGATTAAAAAGCAGGTTTCAAGTCCACTGCTCTGCTCTTTTCCACAGACAACGCTGCCAAACTTGTGCTCGCAGACTGGCCCACCCCCCACTCTGGACGTGTTAGCATTCTTCTTCAGGTCAACTCTTTAAGTGAAGGTTAGACGTGGGGCAAAGGGAGAAACTCCTGAAACATAACACGGTGTAATCCACAACTGGATCACAGGCGGTTCAGTGAGACACATTCAGGGCAGTGAGGAGTCAGAAGAAAAAAAAAGAAGCCCAGCCATGTTCATGATGTTGGTGTTTGCTCAACTGTCAAATGTGGATTTAGGCAAATTATCACTCAACACCCGTTGAACTCTTCACTGTGACACTCCTTTGTTTGAACGGCCAGGAAAACACATCAGAGCAGACGTACACAACAGTGAATTCAAACCTCAAAACACAGGTGTGTCTGTGTGTAAAGAAAGTGAAAAAGGACTGAAACGTAGAGCGTGAAACCGTCCGACAGTAGGATTAATGAGGAAGAACCGACATATTTTCTACTAGTCCTTCTCTCTGTGATGAAATGTTTGCATCTGGTCTCATTCCTGGGTGGTTCATGACTCAGGTTCTTTGTCAGCGTCTGCAGGTTTTTCTCATGTTCTAGGAACCATAAAACATAAATACGGTACAACAACGCTCACGTCTAGGAGCTGTGACGTCACACTGCAACCCCCCGAGACTACACCTGGACTCAGTTGGAGTAATTCCCGAGTCTTAACTTAACTTGGACAGAAAACACTGAGGACCACATCTGTCAAACTCAAGGCCCGGGGACCAAATGTGTCCCGCCCAGTCCTCTAGAGAGCTTACAAAAACATCTATAATGTCAATGCAGCAGAGTTTCTTAAACTGATAAAGTAAAAATAGTTTAATAACACAACAATGAACAATATTAGTTTTGTAAATAACTAATAGCCCTTTAAGGAAATTGTGTTGCTGATGTGGCCCAAAGGGTATCTCTGAGGAATTAATAAAGTTCTATCCATCTAAAGTCTTCGTCCTCAAGGTGCTGTAGCCTCCTCACCATCACAGCTGCAGAAGTTGATCACCATTAGATTAGAAGTGACACTCCTGACAGGTTCTAAGAGCAGTCCTCATGACTTTACGGCTGTCTCAGCACCTCCACAACAGTGGGAATGGTGGGAAGTTTGTCCGGTCCCTCAGGACTGTTGACAGTGTCCACACTCATGTTGGAAAAGTCGACCTGTCCTACAAATTAAAGGGCTATAACATTTGATTCTGAGGGAATCTGAGGAGACTGAATAAGACGTTCAGACTCACTCAACAACCATGATCCAGGATCTGTCTGCACTGATGAGCAGTGGACTGCAACACTGGGACACCACAATCTGCAACAGAAGCAACGTCCACCACATGTGCAGCAGCCGTTTCAGTCTAATCTTAGTTTCACGGGGATTTTAAATATAGTTCCATCAAGTACAGCCCGTCAATAATAGATTGGAGGTTTCCATAATCTCTACCAGGAGACCCTGGGCTGTAGCCCTACCTACATTCATCTCTGTTGCTATGGTAACCGGAATGGTAGATTGACCGATGTGAGTCTGGTGGGTGTGCGGTGTGTGGTTTAATGTAAGCCTGTTCACCACACATCACCCTCCTTTTTCATTCTGCCCTAGATGTTTAGAGGGGAGGAAAATAGGATTGTCTCTCTAATTTAGTGGACCACCAGGGATTACAGGCTAAAATCTGGCCGGCCATCACTCAGAGCCAGTAAGGAAATCCTGCAGGTCCACAAAGATCCTCTGTCATATGCAACACCAGGCTGCAGTTCCATGGGAGGAAGTGAGAGTGGAACCTGAGAAGGATGGGCAGTTCCAGGAAACGGGGGAGAATCATGTGCAGACCCCCAGCCCTCCAACCTCCCATTAGTGCTCAAGGTGACTTTCCATCCCATTGACCCGACCATCTCCTCTCCGCCCTCATCATGGAAAAACCACGCCGTCCCCTCTCTCACACTCACTTGACAATGATAACGGGTGTCGAGGCCAAACCACTGAAAGAGGTGTGAGGTATCAGCCTGAAACCTCAGTGTGTTCATGTCTACGTGTGTGAACACATTCTTCTCCCATAACCTCACCCGACCACCAGACCGGCTTTGTCATTATGGGGCATTCCCCACACGGAGAAGACGAAACTCTTTCACCCAGGAATCAGCCCAGAGGGAACGGTCCGTCGAACAGCCCATCATCCTTCCCTTCCCCCGCAGTTACTACAGCAACAACGTTTTCCACACCGACACCTCCTAATGAGACTGACGTGACAATCATATACGCCTCTGTGAGAGGAATCCATCCTATATCCTGCTGTATGATAAAGCAGACATGCAGCCCAAACTCCCCTGCAGCACACGCTCTCCAACACCCAACAGCTGATATGATATCCGTCACACGCACACATGCATTCCAGTCAGAAGATAACCGGCTCCTGGACTGCATTTTCTACCAGTGGTTTGATCATAGAGGACAGGAGGAAGAACCACGGAGCTCATCTTACCCTGTCCAGGAGTGATCTGGTCTGTGTTTCGCTCTGAGCATCCCTTAAAACGCTCCTACTCACTGCCGGCTTTGTCGACAGAGAAACGTAGCATTCCCCACAGAAGGTATGTCATCCAAGCAAGGTTCAAAGCGTCATGTTCAGTGGGCTGGAGCGTCTAAGAACCACCTGGAGTCCCACGGGCTGTCAATGTCATCACAGAGAAAAATCCTGAGGTTGCAGCTGCGTGATTGCTGGAGGCAGAGGAGCGGTCGACTCTCCATGCGGTACGAGCTTCTCCTAAAGATCTCGTGAATCAGCTGATGAGCAGGGACGGCTGCGAGTACGCAGTAGCTCCTTCTCTCTGCCTTCCTCTGCAGAATGCCGTGGGGGCAGAGGGGACAGACACAGATGTTACTGGCAGCAGACCACACCTCTTTTCAACACTCCCATTCCTAATAGGATGCAGCTGAGCCGTGGCCACCACCCAGATCAACCCTCCTCCCCCTGGACTGCCTTCGGACAACTGGGTTAGCGTTTGTTTGAAGACGGCGTGTTTGGACAGCAGCAGGAGGGAAATAAAGCCAGGGTATAAAACGTGAAGTGAGGACGTTGAAGGGGAGAGCTGTGGGAGGTAGAGAGAGTCTGACGGTACAGTGGAAATGAACCGGTGAAAAAAAAAAAAATCACGGCGCACTCAGAGCCCTCCTGTACATGACAAATCACCTCCAGCATATCTCTGTACACTAAACAGAAATCCCTCCTTATGTCTGGGAATGATAGTCCTAAATATCCTGAGGAATTTAATCTAAACAATCCCCAGACACTCCCAGGTCTGCTAATTACTGGCTCACATCCTCCAGAATCCATAAACATTGCAACACAGTGGCATTTCTTGGATTGAAGCAACAGCAACGTAATAAAAAATGTGAAAGCAATTTGGTCTTCTCTGCAGGAAGACCGTAAAATTAGTATCTCACTTGGAAAAAATGTGCACAGTGTTACAGTAATTGAGTCTTTTGTAGTGTCATTCCATATGAAAACCAGCAATGTAATCATTAAATAACTGTTTCAAGCAGGTCTCACCACTTCGTGTGTGCAGTCACAGATTGTGAATATTATTTTTCCTCTACTTTGCAAAAAATAAAGACGTTTCATGTCTTTAAAGCAATAATGTTGAATGACAACTAATAATACAGGATGTTGTAGTATTTCTACTGACAAATAATGCTATTGTTGCTCCATTAGAAGTGAAAATACTATACTATTCCCAAAACAAACACACCAAAATGATGTGGTTGATCCACATGAATAATTAATTCTAAAACACTGTCTGTTTGTTTTTTTCCCCTGAAGGAAGAATTTTACAGGCTCCAAGAGATTGATGCTGATTGGTCAATAAAGCCTCACTCACAGCAGTAAAATGTGTAAAGTCGGTCAAACAGTGTACAACTTTTTACAATAGCTCTGTCCATCTGCTGCTGACAATGAATGAGTGAATTCTAAGGTTGATCAGTCCATAAATCAGATCAATGGTCCAATGATGGGGACACATTGGAAGGTTCACCCAGCAAAACATTACTTACAGTTACCGTTTCCCATCTCCCCCTGTCCTCTGTATCTCCAACTACCTCCATGTCCTCCCTCACTGCATCCATCAATCTCCTCTTTGTCTCCTACCTGGTAGCTCCATCTCTAGGATCATTCTTCTACCAATGTCTCCACTGTCCCTCCTCTGAACATGTCCACACCATCTCAATCTGTCTTCTTCAGCGTTTTCTCCAAACCTTCCTGCCTGTGTTGTTTGATTCCTGTAACTGGACCTGCTTAAGATAGAAACAAATTTAATAAAATGTAAAGTTGATAAAGACGAGGAGGAGGAAGGAGTCAGTAGTGGGACATCTGTGGGCAGATACAGAAAAGTAGAGGACGACAGCATGTATGGACAAGGACATGTCCTGGCAGACGTGATCAGTCTGGTGTGTCAATTCTGCCACTCTGCTTTGTGTTATTTACTTGTTTTCTCCTTTATATCTTTTTTTCACACATTTGTAGTGTTGCTACAAAACTACACACAGTGAATGCATAGTATTCATAAATACTTCAGAAGAAGTACAGTCTCCTGTGACGTCATTATTTACACAGGTTGCTGACGTGTACTAGACATTAACAGCATCACCTCAGGTTCACCTGGTAATGTCAAGACGTGATAATTAAGATTGAAGAACCAACAGCATAATCAAAGGGATGTGTAATGTCATAAACGGGGGCGTTAGTTGAACGGCAGCCATATTAGTCATAGTAATTACTATGTCGTCCATGTGTTAAAGAAGAAAATCAGACATGTTGTCATTAAAGAACAGGAGAGGCCGTCCTCGTTCTGGTCCTGCAGGTTTGTGAGCGGGTGCTGTCAGAATCCCTCATCTCTCAGTCACTCTTCCATTCACGCTCGGTGTGAATCAGCAGTGACTCAGATGTTTTATAGTAACACCATGTCAGAGACGGGTGTTTCATTTCATCACACAGGACGCCACTGTCCACTCACCATGAGAAAATGTAGCAGAGACATGAGAGACTCTATTGAAGATCGTCTTCCCTGAAACTGAGACGGTAAACGACAGTAACCTTTGAAAATGTATGTTAATTCAGAAATCCAACTGTTTCTTTTTTGTTTTTAATAAAAGGATAGCATCTAATGAAACTCTATTTCATAGCGGGTCAACTCAATTCATACAGAGAGAGAAATTAACTGTAAACATGCATGTTCCCCTTCTCTCCAGATATTGATTTATTGTTTTTTTCATGTGAAAACATTAGATCTGGAACAGCCAAAACATAATGTTATCAACACATGAGAAATAACATTAGCAATAATTCACACATCAATGTTATTTGTTTCTTATTCTGACTCTTCGCAGTCTTTCCAGATCATTTTTAATGTAAATATTTCTTTACAGAACTCTCCTATTTGATTTTATCTCACGGGCCAGATATATTTACACTGCGGGCCAGATTTGGCCCCCGGGCCTGAGTTTGACACCTATGATCTAATGCATAAATACTTACAATTTTTAGGCAAATGAATGACTAGAGTGAGTATTGCTAGAGTGAAAGTATTCCAGGTATCCAGCATCTTTTTTAAAGCGGAAATATTTCAGTCATCTTCACCAAAAATTGATATCCATATAATAAAGTAGTAAAAATATCAATTGCTCCACCTTCCCATCTTGAGAACCAACTCCCAAACCATCAACATGGCAGTTACCAGATCTGAACTTCCAGAATACCAGTGGGAAGGCAATGAGAGGGTTGGTACTTGGTCCAGACAGTCTGGTACGACTCCAGGCACAATACTGTTCAAAGATGTTGTTTTGAAGTCAGTGACATCACTGTCCACATTTTACAGGCTACTGAGACTTCAAACATCAGTCCAGCTGCCTTCTGAAGGTGCCAACATGCACGGCTGCCTACAGCCTGGTCGGCTCACATGTGGCTTTCAGATGACATCACTGTCAGCAGATAGAGAAGTAGATCTTTTGAACCATTCCAATTCTTACAGTCAGACTCAGAGAAGAGGCCAGGGGCCAAAATCTGAGCTCATGTCAAACAGTTTATCTCAACAGGACCGGGGCTTCAGACATCAGCCTCGCTGGTGCAGTCATGAATGGATAACACTGGAGGCTGCACGCTTCTATGGAGCTGCCTGTAAAAAGAATGTCATGCAGCTGGAATAACAGACAGGTCCTGTTCCCATGGACAGCTTCTGTTTTGGTGGGACAGAAGTATGGAGTTGTTTTTGTGCCCTTGAGGGCAACAGGTACACGCAGCTCACAATGACACGGAGCAAAACTCTGGGTCCAAGTCTACGCAGGGGGAAACTGGAGCCTGGTGTTTGTGTGATCTTTTCTGTTAATTATTAAGCATGAAAGTGCAGACAAAAGTCAACTTTAGCCTTTTCTGTCTGTTCTTCAACAGGAAATAACGTGTCGCACGCCAGATAGGCTGCCAGAAATGCATTATGGGAAAAGAGCAGTGTGTGAAACAAACAGAGCTGGAATTAAAAACCATTACAGAGGGTTGCCATTTACCACAATTATACATACATGCCTATAATTATTTAATTTAGACACGAATTAAAAAGCTGACATCGCCTAACAATACAATGAAACCAGGAAGCTTTTGGCTGCATTTGGTTAGTTATCGTGAGAATTGTGATCACAGGCTGAGTGACTTTACACCCTAACAGATTGGGTCGTTTTAAAGCAAGCAAAAAACTCCGCATTTAAACAATTGAGGACAAATACACCAATAAAATGGTGCTTGATTGAGACAAAAACAATCCTTCTGACAAATATATATTGTCCATTACCTTTGGTCGAGGCAGAATATTGTGTAGCCATATAAGACGGTGTTCTTTTGCTTGCCAATAGCAAAAAATAAAACAATAAATTCTGATTAATCACCTTTAAACAGTGTTTTACACCAAAAAGCTTTTAAAAAAACATTTTTTTGGCATTCTGTAAAACCCAGATTCTGCTGCAGTTCAAATGCCTAGGAGTTAAATTTTCCCATCAACCAAAACTGAAGCTTCCGTCCTTTATTTTGCTGGAGTGTCATGATTTTTCTTCCCTGAACTGTTGAACCAGTGCCCTGAAGGTAAGGTTGAGTTGAACTTAGTGCACCGTGCAAATGTGCAGGCAGACAGAATGAAGGAGAAACATCTAATTTAAAGAAGTTTGTGAAAGTGAGTGTAAGTCCTTCTATGTGCCAATGAAAATCACGCTGACTGACAGCCCTTCAATAAAAACAGTTCTGACTGCTGTGAAGGAATGTGCAAAAGAGGAACATTATATTATGGCTTGTATCATGTGGTGGAAGCCAAGAGAGGTTAGACGATACATATGTTTCATCCAGGGCGGGGCTGGATCTATAAATTCCTCCTGTGTGCAGCCCTTCCCTTCTCCGAGACCCTAATGATCACAAATTAAATTCCAGGATTAAAAAGGTCCGACAAGTCGCTGCCCACCGTCGACAAAGCTTGTAATTACTGTAGCCCACTGGAGTGAGGAGGTCCACTCCAGGAGGGGTTTCATTAGATGCTGCATCCACTTGGAGACAACTGTTTACCCTACAGTAGTGAGGGATGGACAAGACATGGTGAGGTTGTGTGAAATAGTTTTCATATCAGTGAAGCTCTACTACATTATCTGACGGAAGAAGGAAGAGCTAAGCCAAAAGGCTTAGCTACGTTCCTACTATCACCTATGGTCATGAACTTCTGGTCATGACCGAAAGAACGCGATCCTGGATACAAGCGGCGGAAACGTGGTTTCTCCTCAGGGTGGCAGGACGCTCCGTTAGAGATAAGGTGGGGAGCTCTGTCACCCGGAAGGAGCTCACATTAAGAGGAGGAGTCAGTTACATTTACGCCTCCCGCAAGGGGTGCTTGGGTCATGTCCCACTGGGAGGTGACCCGGAGGAAGACCCAGGACACGCTGGAGCGACTATGTTGCTCATCTGGCCTGGGAACGCCTCGGGATCTTCCCAGATGAGCTGGAGGAAGTCTGGGGAGAGGAAAGTCTGGGTATCCCGTCTCCAAATGCTGCCCCGGATGAAGATGAATGGATGGATGTTATGTTTACTCAGTAGGGGGCGCCATGCCTGGTGGCAGGGAGCTACTGCAACATTTCTTTCATTGTTATGTGACAAAATTTATTAAAATAATATGAGATTTTAAGGCATATCTGTGATTATGTCAATTTGGGGGGATTGGTGGGTACTTGACCGAGGACGGTGGCTGTTGGAAAAGTTTTGGGATGACTGCAGCAGAGGTTAGCTGTACAACTCCATCCTCAATGAGGCGTAGAGAGTGTGGAGAAGAGCCTCTGATTAGCAGAGCACCACTCCGCCTCGTCACTCTCCGACCATAATTACCTGATAGAAGGCAGAAAATGAGGAAACTTCTCCTTAGAGAAGACAGATGCGGTGCAGCGCGCTTCTGCTTGAGAGATAATAACAACATATGATGGCAGAGTCAGACATTTTTCCAACGTATATGTCATGTCTGCCGTAGCCACATGATGAAAGTGTGAAGGCAGATTTCCTGTTGTCTAGCTAATGTGGTGGTGCAAACCTAAGGGGCGCAGGAGTTTTTAATTGTTTAAAAAAGTATCTATACATTTACAGATTTTCTTTTTTTGGGGGAAAGTAAATCTTTCTTGAATTAACGCTGCATCGTTTGATCCTCAAAGTAAAACTGGACCTCTGTTACATGAGACTCGGAGGCATTAACTATAAAGGTTTTCCTTGGAAGAAGTGGATAACGTGCTCCAAAAATACAGCGAGGTCAGCCAGCAGCTGCAGCCAATGTGCTTGTAGTGGAGCCACAGAATTTGAGAGTTAAAAAGCTGAGCTTTTACGTGTTAATCCCTCCAGATGTAGGCCATGCTCGGTGCAGGGAGGAGTGAAAGGACAATGTTCACGAGAAGAAACACCAGGGAGAACCCAGACGGCGTAAACATACAGCAGCCCGATGCACACACACACACACAAACAGACAAACAAATCCAATTAGACAGCATGAATCCAATCAGCAGCGTCCAGTGTCCAGAGAGAGAGGACAGATCCTCACTTCCTTCAGCTCATGTCACACACCAGCACCCTGAGAGTCATTTAACCAGACTAAATCCATGAGGAAAGGGTCCAAGGTCTCAGCCCTATCTTTGACGGCCAACACTAATGAAGGACTGGCTTATGTCCTGGTGGACGTATGAATCAAAGTCTAGGTGAACTTCAGCCGGTGTGGAGAAAAGCTCAAACTGAGAGCAAAACAGTCGGAGAGGAAAGAAACGACAGTAAAAACAGAAGCTGCAGAAATGAGGGATGTTAAGAAGAACACCTGCTGTTTAACAGGACCGACCTGATGGTCTGTGCCCTGTGGCACCTCAACTATCAGCAGAGACGTGCAAACATGTGGGACACCAACACTGCAATATACCAATAAAAGGAATCAGGTCAACATGATACTAAACATTTAGAATGTTTGTCTGCAGTGTTGGAGGAGAAACAGAAAGCAAAACAACCGGGTTGTTGTGTTACATATCATGTATCAGATCCACACAGTCAAGCTACAAAGAAAAAAACAAAGAAAAAAAAACTGCAATGCAGTGTTTCCCAACCTCTGGGCCGTGGACCAGTAACGGTCCACAGAGAGATAATGCTAGAGACCTGTTTTATTTATTGTTTGACGGTGAAGAGTGTCTTCATCTGAAAATGTCCCCTTGCGTTCACGTTCTGAGGCCTGGTCCAATATGTTAAATTAATGGTAACAGACCACCCCGCCTTGTGCGGCCTAACACAGACTGCGAGTTCTCTGTCTGATGGAGGACGTCCACACCGCAGTGATTCTTTAATGAAGCCTTTAAAACTGCTTCCCCACCTGGAAGTGAAGAGTTTTGCACTAAAAGACATTGACTATCATATGTTTTGTACTAAAATACCAGTTTTAGGGGGGATTTATCCAATAAAGTCTGGTCAGTTAAAAAATTGCCAGACATTTAATCTGTCCGTTGTGCAAAAAAAGGTTGGGGAACACTGCTCTAATGGACCAGAGATGAATACTGTCAATAAAAACATAGTTTTTTCTCATTTTTCAATGTGGAGAGAGGAAATAATGAGGTGGACAATACTGAATCACTGAAATACAATCCCCTCTAAAGAACATTTAGCTGTTGATGCAGCTGCTTTGGTCCAAAGGCAGGGATCTCTTCTCTTGAGTACGATGTCACACAAATACGCATCACTGTGGGAAACCCTGCTCCCTCGCAGCGACCTAAACCTAGCCAAAAAGGAACTAAAGCGTCCTGCAAAGTGGGAGGGGAACCAGCTGCTAACAATGACTTAGCTTCAGATCAACAGAAAACATGCTGGATCAGGAGAGACAGTCGTGTCAGTCTGCATCCAGGCTGCTGCGATTCATTACTCTGGCCTTTCATGATTTGTAGACGTAAGAATGTGCTTCACAACAAAAACCTCAGAGAGGAGAGACAAAGGGCGTCTCTGCAGAAAATAATGAATTTTAATGAACGCAACGAGAGAAGTCAACCAGGTTTGCAGGGGAAACAGATCAGCACACTTCAAAGGCCAGTGAGATGATGAATGAAACTCCAGAGGATGAGGAGGATTTACTCCCTTCGTTGCGGCGACTTTCTGGATCCATCGATTCCATCAGCTTGTGAATGACGGGAGAAGAAAACCCCCAAACACTTTTTTGTCCTGGCGTTACTTCTGCTTGTTAACTTGTCAGAACTTGAGCATGCGTTCTAAAGGGCGGGGTGGTATGCCGTGCACTGGCACAGTCTGCTGCTCCATCTGATATCTGACGGCTGTTTCCACGGCTGCTACGCATACTTTGGTTTTAGTCTCTCAGAGGAAACGTGCTGGCATCTGACCTATTCCCACCCCAGGAAATCGGTTAAACAGGATACGCAGCATATTCTACATGTCCAGGTGGAATTCCTTAAAAGTACTGTCATACTGCTGGAGTACCTGAGATCCGCATATGGCACATGGTTTTAGCAAAAGACCAGGGTGAGGCCTGCATTTTTGAAAGTACTGTAGAAAGTTCCCAGCATTTTTGAAGGTTTAAATATTCAGCCTAAAAATATCCTGATAAAACACATGTAAATAAAATTAAACCTCATTTTTACTGAATAAGTAGGGGATGGACTACAGCAGAGGTGTCAAGTATGTAATGTGTTTGTTTTAACGGAAATAAGATTTTATTTTTTGTCTGAAACAACGAAATCTACTTTATCTGTAGCTTTTCACAGGCAATAACAAAACTTTTCTAATACTACAAATTCTGCCACTTTAAAGTAGCTTTTTCCTAGTGGGCCAACGCTAGAGGACATTTGATTGAATCTCGCGGCCTTAATATAATTACAAAACGGGCCAGATTTGGCCCCCGGGCCTGGGTTTGGCACCTGTGTATTACAGGATCAAAGGCAGTGTTGCTGAGTTTTAACCCAAATATTCAGTCTGGTCAGGTTTTGATAGAAATAAGACATTAAAACTTGCTTCCTAGTTTTAATATAATCTTTTCCATCCATTTTTTTGAAATAATGACAAGTAAAGTAGAATAATTCACAATAAAACTTCACATTTTTGTCACTGTTTATGTAATTGCTACTGCAGGAATGGTACTGTACTCAGTGCTGTTTACATAGAGTGTATGTTGGCAGCCTGCACGAAGAAAAAGAAGGAAACCCACCAAAGAATCTCTGCTGCGAACGCAACTGTAACAAAGGCATCAGTAAAAAGTCTGCAGCTCTAAAAGCTTCCACATTTCCAAACTCACTACATTTGCAGCTTCTCCCCTTCGGGAGTTGACATTAATAATGTGACCAAGACAAAGGCAGTGGAGAAAAGCACGGACTGAAACATGAATCCCTTCTGGCCCATAAAACCCCCCTCAAGTACCCTCCCAAACCAACATCTCCACCTCCTCACCCCAGCAGCACACGCACACACAGGACAGGGTCCACATGCTGCCTTTGTTTGAACCGCAGCGTGTGGCTACGTTCTCGCTCCACATCGTACGGCTGGAGGCGCAGCAGAGATTCATTTCAGCTCTCATTGTCATCCTAATGTGAGGTTTGCATCAATATCCCCAGTCTGGCAGCAGAACAGTCGCTTTCTAACTTTGTTAGCTACAAGTGACGCCAAACTGGAGCGGGAAAGGCAACGTGAGGCTATTAATTAAAAAATACACAGGCTGAACAAAAAGTGACGGCAGACTCTGAGCCAAAGAACAGAACCAGACAAGTTCCAACAGACGGGCAGAAAAACCATTACAGGCTTTTTACCTTTTCACTGCAAGTCTGTGGAAACCAAAGAAGGCTTTAATTCAGATGTTCAGCCCAATGGTTAGCACGCAGTAGTGGTTCCCAACATGTGGAGTGATTTTGGGCCTTCTGGAAGGCTCAAAACTGTTGCAGAGGTATTTATTTGATTTAATTCTAACTACAACAGGGTGCCAACATCATGAATCCTTTCCCCCTCTCAACAGGGGGTGCTATAAACACGGTCTAAAAGTTGTTACACTTAGTTTTCGGTGCAGAGATCCAGTTCTCTTGTTAAATAAAACACAAAACTTCTTCATGCACGTATACTACAATAATACGTACGTAAAGTTTTGACTAGTTACTGCCCGCTGAATCCCAGCACAGCAGAAGTGACCAAGGTCCAGGAATCTGGTCATAAAAATAAAAGAAATCTAAACGTTAAAAACTCTACTTATCTATTTAGGCAACCTTAAAAGAGGAATTATCTAGAAAGGAATGAAAAGTAGCACAGCTTGTTCTATGCTCTGGGGGTGCAACGCCAACAAGTTTAGATCGGCCCAAAAAACCAGTACATAGGTCACCCAGTTCCAGATTTAGAATCAGAAGGCGTGCTTCTCTGGAGGGAACCTGCTCAGTCATGGTACTAATAGGTCTGTGCTGTTCACTTTGGTCCGACCACTGTTTCCTTCTTATGGTTTTAATTTTTTGCGTATAAGACATGTATAAAGGCTCTGTTATTGTCAATAAATCTGGGCTGGAGAGCGAGTAAGTTGCTTTGAAGGCTCCATAACTCACCCAAGGGTCTGAAAGCTGTCGGACCCAAACAATTAATCCCAAATCTGCCAGCAGAGAGTGGCTGAGCTGGAAACGGTCTCCAGTGCTCTTTCACCTTCACACAATCAGTGATGTCAAAAGTCAACGGTCTGGGGAGGGGTCTGCATCCACTGGTCAACAATAATCTCAACGTATCCACCAGCATCAGTCGACTTCTGGACCATAGGGTTTGGCTGTTGATCAACATGTCTATCAGTCTCCATGTCTCCATGAACAACATTAAACAACCATGTAACCCACCATCTGCTAGAGTTGACCTAAGTGAATAGTGGAGCTGAGGTGAGCTGTGGTAAACCATGCAGACCTTAACATGTTTGTTTCCGAAGTTAAAGCCACGTTGTCCCGGCCTTTCCTTTGTGAAATTATACCTTTGGTTTCATGGTTAAAGTTTCATGACTACATTTCTATCTTGGAGCTGGTGAGTAGAGTAAAAAAAAAACCTCAGGAAACTCTTTGATCGTTGACTCTTCTGTTCCTTTCCAGTAACAAGGATTTGTATCAGTGACTATCAAGACCACGATCTGGGACTAAAGTTCAGAACAAGCCAAGATGTTTCCATCTCTGCCACAAAGAAGCCGTGCTCAACACGCCAGGCCAAGTCTAGGGTGCGGCCAACAACAACGGCTACATCCACAACCAGCTGTCCTAACAGCAAGGACAAGTGCAAAGCCAGGCCGGACTGGGGGCAGGGTGTGGCATGGCAGGGGGTGCCATGGCGACCGAGCCATGGCCTCAACCGAGGAGGGATGCAAAATGAGGCCATTGTCTGACCCAAGTGAAGCACACCACACAAAGAAAGGCTATTTTCAAACAGTCATACAGGCGTATTGTTGTGTGCCGAGCAGGCAGCGCTGCAGACTCGCATTTCATCTTGCTTGCACTTCAGGGGGGTATCTGACACAGACGGACCCCCGGAACCAACATTTACTTCCTTAAAATAATTGAATCAGTGGGTCTCATTGACCGGACCGGTCCAAGGTAACAGGGTGGCTCTTGTTCCTTGAGCATCACATTCTGACATGCGTCTCCATGAGGGGGTTGTTTTTAGCTCAAGGGTCTGACATCCTTGACAGACCAGGACCAGCCATAACACAGTCTGGGTTTTTTTTCCAACCTAGTAGGTCAGCTTCTCCTAGAAGAGACAGAGATCACTTAAACGGCCAAATGACAAAATTGTCCTCATCTGACTGCTCTTTTAAGTCAGCAGAAGAGGTTGGCAGTGATTTTATTAGGAGAGAACACCATGTTCCTGTGAGTATAATAGTGAATTGTTGTTTTTTTTGTTATGAAGCAATGGCTTTAGGATGGTGATCACTAGCAAATCTTGAATCTATTTGTGGAGTTGGGCATCATTTTTCATAGCTGCACATTTCTATACATGGGCAAAATGACATTATCAGAGAGAAGCTTCCTTCCATTGCCCATACTTCACTGCAGGGGGCGACGGTTGGACAGAAAATCCCCCACAACTATACTGTTAACATGTAAACTCCACAGTGCAGCAGCTCCTAATCATAACATTTTATCACTTTACAATGTTATCACCCTATTCTCTTATTAATAATGCATCCGTCTTTTAAAGAGATTGCCTGACTCAACACGATGCATTAAAGGGTCGACTATAAAACAAGCGGAGAGCGCAATAAAAAATGACGCCGGTTGATGCTCAGGAAAGGCTCATTCCAAATAAAGACCTTAAATAATAATTTCCATTTTTATCACCCCCATATGTAAAGACATCATCAGGATGCTGAGGCCTCAGCACCTGCCCCCGCACACCAACGCCACCGCAACATCCACCAACGTCACCGACATATGGCGGCCTGAAGGGGCTCAGCTGTGATCCAGTCACTACGAAATGACAGAAACCATTGGAAAAAAAATGAGTCAATACCTTCCCCCCTGTTGTTGCTGCTGGCGCTTTAGCTTTTCCTGGGTGCCGGTCAATATGAGCCAACCAGGGAGGCTAGGCTCCCCTGCTAGGAGGCCATTCCTGTGCAACTCAACACTCAGCTCATTAAGCCTGGTTGGCAAAGTGTCTCTGTGTGTCTGCTGATGGACAGAGGAAGAGGGACAATACAACACTCATCTGACGCCCTGCCAAATACAACAGAACCTGAGAAGGCTTGTTGGGACAGTTTACACTGTACACAGTATAGAGAATATGTCCATTGTAATTATTAATTAAGACGTAATAAACATTACGTACTGCTATTTAAAAGGGAAAGGTAAAAATAGACTGCGTGAATGTCCTTTGTCATGCCTGGATAGTGTATGATTACAGATGCTGGGACAGATGGACGTCAGATTACCGTCGTTCTCCTTTGTATGTCAGGGGGATAATAACATTAATGAAAAGAGAAGTACAGCTGTCCTGAAGAGAGGACTGAATAAAAAAAAAAAAAAAACAAACACATGTGACAAAAGAAGTAAATGAGTGGACTTGATGAGGACGGCTATGATTGATGAATCAATTTCATCTGTCACATAATGTTTTCCAGGGCTTCCACTTCCAGCTGCGGCTGTTTTTAGTAGAAAAAAAAAAACCAAAAAAAAAAACCAAGAAACTGTTTGATTTAATGTCGGTGGCTGACTGAACCTTATGAAAGTTTAATTAATTACAATTTATACCAGCAGGGAGACGGAAAAAAGACATTGATAGGTACACAGTATAAGGATAATTATAGCGTACAAAAAAGCTTGAATAAAAAAAATAATTCATCAAACAAATGAAATGGCCAATAAAGGTACAGGACACAATATTTCAAAGTCATTTAACTGTACTTTTTTGTTGACTATTAAATTTACTTGAACAACTTCCTACCATGGATGAAGACTAAGCTAAAGAGGGAGAATGAAGGGATTGGACTGATGCTTCCACCAAAAACCAGATGAAAATATCTGTCAGGGACAAAGATCAATCTGTGTTGGTTTTATTGGCTTTGTTGCTTGAGCATGAAATGCAATAAAGACACTTTTTCTTCTTCTTCGTTCCTTTTTTCAGGGGTTGCCACAGCAAGTCAACATTTTCTGTCTTCTGTATCTTCTTATTCTCAACTCTAACTCCAACTACCTCCATGTCCTCCCTCACTGCATCCATCAATCTCCTCTTTGTCTCCTACCTGGTAGCTCCATCTCTAGGATCATTCTTCTACCAATCCAAACCTATCCCTCCTCTAAACATGTCCAAACCATGTCAATCTGTCTTCTCTAGCACAAAGACAAAATTTGTGTCCACTACCACTGTAGGTGCACAATCACCTGCACAACGTAGTTGGAGGTGTACAGTCCCACATATGATGGGAGCTCTGCTCTACATTAAGCAGCTCAGCCATGTTATTAATAGTCATAACTATTAGCTACACGATTATAGTTACACTAAATAAAATAATTGACATACTTTAAATGGGCTGACCCTCGCACCAGCTTTACAAAGGCCCAAACAAGGCAGGAAGGAAAAGTTCTCCACCAGAGCTGATAATTCAGATAATCCCAATGACAGACACAACACCAGCATGATCCCGTTCCAATTTTACCTCACTTGTATAAACACGCTCTGCTGCGTGGATCCAATGTAGTAGTGACAGAGTGTGTGAGTGCCAGACAACATGGAAGAAAAAAAAAAAAAAACAACAACATGTCTGTGTCAGTCAAAACAGTGACTGGTTGACTTTGCCCAAGGCGGCTTTTAGACGGAGGAAGCAGCGCCAAGGTCTGTCACCAGTCGTACTCACAACTGGTGAAGACGACATAATGACGCAGTTGTTAACAGCAGCAGCTAAAGGCAGAGACAACAAGTGACTTGTCTGGATTTATTCAGTAGGACATGATATAGGTGAGCCAGGGGTCTCCAACCACTGGGCCGGGGACCGGTAGCGGCCCGCGGGTGAATTGGTGCCGGGCCGCAGAGAAATAATGTTTCCTTTTGGCCACATCTGGCTATTACTTCCACTTGATCCATACCCATATTTTTAACGATAAACTGGTGAGGATTACATCATCAATAATACAACTATATTTGATTAGGAAATATTTTCCAAGTATCAACAACAACAACAACAACAACAAGATACTAACCTTGTATACCAGTCTGGTAGGAGAAAATTATAGGCTGTGTGCACTTGGGAAACCCCTGTTGTGTGCATGCACAGTTAATTTGGGTAGGAAGATTTTATAGGTAGGAAAATATTTCAGAACACCCAGCATTTAATTTTTTTTTAGGGGTATTTATCTGCCACAACTTAACGACCGGTCAGTGAAAAAAGTAGCAGATATTTAATCCGTCAAAATGTTGGGCAACACTGGTTCAAGCAGTGACCAGGGTTTGAGCCCCTTGTGAAAACCAACTGTAACAACACAGCGCAATTATCTGCAGTGTGCACATGCATACACAGAAAAACAAGAGGCATAATTGGAATGTCAGCAGCCGTCAACGCGCTGATCTGTAATCAGCACACTCCCAACTCGCATTAACATTGTGGACAAAATAACAGCACGGGACATCGTGTAAGGCTTCACCCCTGTTTACACTGAAAACATGCCTGCAGATCACACCGCCGCAGCCACAGCTCTCACAAGCACCTACAGGCCCCTGGGTGATTTAGAGCACTTTAATGTCGGGGAATGCGAGGCCTTCTCTGATAAGCGCCGCACTCTGGGGCAGGGGGTCCATACGCACTCAAGCATTGAGGGTCTGCGGCCAGTGCAGGGGGATAATCTCTGC
This sequence comes from Paraplagusia blochii, assembly GCA_016785265.1. NCBI lineage: Eukaryota > Metazoa > Chordata > Actinopteri > Pleuronectiformes > Cynoglossidae > Paraplagusia > Paraplagusia blochii. Next base: position 695,344 of record JAFBJS010002753.1, on the reverse strand, counting down.
GCTGTGATCTCTAACTGACCTGGAACTTCATGGCTTCCACGAGTGACTCACACCACGTCTGCAGCGATGCATCGGAGCTGAGTATTAGATCAGAACTGGTGGAGTATGAAGGCTCCTCAGCAGGACAGTTCTTTTATGAAGGTTAATGGAGCAGCCAGGCTCTTTATGAGCGCATGTCTGAACCTCAGTTTGTTAGAAAAGCCAAATGAACATGCCACAGTGTTGGGATATTCTAGGTTTTCCCTTCTCATCATCACTGAGTAAAGAAACTTCCAGAAGTGGTGAGGAATTCGAGTATTTGAGAAGTTCTTCTAAGATATAAAGCAGAAAATCAGGACGTGTTCAGTCTTTGGCTCTAATGGAAGGAATCTGGAAACGATTGGTGGACTCCCCATAGTGAACCAACAAAAACAAACCTAATGAGCTCAGGTACCACCTACGTTTAGTTTAAACTTGTACGCGTCAACACCTAGATGATGAACACGTGTGATGGCATGTGGAAGGAATATTCCAGCACTTATCAAGTTGGTAATTCCTGTGATACACGGCGACTCGCAAATGGTGCGTGGAATTTTCCCAGATTTTTCCATTAAATTGAATAAGGAATCATTTTAATCTAACTAGGCTTCATTCACCAGGATGAAGACATGAGGGAACCTCTGCTGTCATGGATCCAGGCAGAAAACATGGAAATGTAAGGCCTGGTTCTCATCTGCATGATTTTGTAAGCATTTTTTGTGCGCAAAAAGTCAACATGTGATTCTCATACGGCGACGTATATACGTGGCAAACAGAGATGCATCGGAAACACAGTTTGAAAGCTTTTCCTGGAATTTGGAAAACGGTTCCGTATTGAATAACTCCCACCATTGGTAAGTAACGACCCAAAACATTAGGTCATATCATATCATATCATCTGACATCCTTAATACTAACTCAACATCAGCCATTTTAAGTAGTTAAAATTGCAACTAGCCCACTAGGTGGCATGCTATCTCACAGATGAGTGTATTATACTACAGAGGAAGGTTAACAGGAATCATAATCATGGTTTGTCATGTTGTGATAAAACACAAGCCGAGACACGGACGTGTGAAGCGGCAGCTCTTATCAGGAGTGGTGGGTGTTTGAAGCCGGAAATTGATTTTCCATTATCAACTGATTGACGGGTTCATAGAAGAATGGATAAGAACAATAGTTATAAAAAAATACAAACAAATCTCCTCCATATTCAAGTAAAAAAATAACATTAAATTCAGATGTAAAGAAATGAGGACATGGATATACTAAACAGTGACTATATATATGTAAACAATGCTGGATCTGTTTACCAATAGGAATGTTTACGTAGTAGTTGCAGCCCTGAAGGGAGTTTATAGGAATGATTTAAAATGTATATTTTGTAGCAACAACAACAACAAAGACAAATCTCCACTAAGGTCCTACACACTTTGTTGACCACAGGAATTCCCCGTGGGACTCTGAGCGGATCAACATTTTTTTCCAATGATTTATGCTTTTGGGTGCGAGTAGCAATCGGATGGACAAGAAGATAAACACTGACACAGACAGAACCACAGACAGACAGACAGGAAGAACAGACCAAACCAGACTAATTTGCCTGTCAGATGAATATGTCACCAACCCGACTGAACCTTTTTTTAAGGTCACAGACGCAGAGGTTGCTCGAATAAAACGCACGAGAAACAAAAACAACGACACAAGCAACGTTGGAGGTGCGTTTGTTTCTGCTGCCGTCTTGTCCGGTGGTCATTCACACCGGTACAGAGATCGGAACCAATTCTACCACATCACCGCTCCGAGAACCAGTCGGCCCGGCTACGGCTGCTGCCACAGCGGCCACTCACACGCGCGGCTTTACACCGTAAAAGCGAAATAATTCGGGTAAAAAAAGTCGCGGATCTTACCTCGCTTCGTTGAACATGTCTGAGCTGGAAAGCAATCGCCGTAAATTCATCAGGTGAAGGCCGAAGTGAGGAAAGAAAAGTTGTGGAGCAGCCGCCGAGCGGAGCTGAAGGCAGGCTGATGATTCAATAATCCACTCTTGACGTCATCGTTTTACCAGGGCAGGTAATGCGCAGGCGCTTTTTCCTGGGTTGGACGCAATGCATACTGGGCAATGAAGTGCAGCGGGAAAACAGCGCCCACAGAGTCATAAACATGAGTGTCAGGTTTAACAGCTACTTAGCAGGACAAAGTTTAGTTTGTATGTTTTATCCTGCCGTAAATCATTGCGGGTTCCAGGTCTGGAGAGTTATCTGTTTGTTTTTTGTAGTTTTTACACCAAAATTGAAGAAATTTTACACATAGTACCTATAAAAAATGTTTTTTCCACTGTCATTGTGATTTTTATGTCTTATCATAAATAAAACACATAATTACAAAAAGAAAAAAAAAGTTTTTAATTAATAAACATATCCAGCTGCAGGAGTCCAACATAAATGTTGTCTGTAGTGAACTAAGGCCGAACCCCGACAGGATTTCATTAGTTGAAGAGGAGCGTGAAGGTTTTCCCAAAGAACACTGAGTGAGATACTCCAGGGATTCAGTTCAAACTGGCTGATAACTACCCAAAACAACTAAAGCTGGTTATTAAGTTGTTATTCTTGGTGTGGGTTACTCTGGTCTGTCTGTCTCCCATAGAATCAGAGCGCAAAACTTCCCAAGACACTGCTTCACTTTCCCAGCAGGTCATCACACTGTTCTCTTATCAGAATGTTAAATAAAGTAGTTAAATAAAAACCTTCAGTCTGAGCGTGTTTACATGACATAAAGAGACCGTTGCAAAGGTTATTGTTGGATTGAATGGATACTTGGTTACTGTGTGTACATGTAAACAAACATGATGTCAATGCCAAGGAATGATCACTACACATGAAGGAAGTAAAAATCCTGTCTCCTTCTTAACAAGTGCAAATGTATTGGTTTCTGTGTGTGACCTGACTCGACTGTTCCTCCAGCAGTTATCAACCAGAAACAATTAAAAGAAAGAGTTAAGTTCCTGCAGTCTAATTTTGACCCTATAATTATGATGTAATGCTGTTGGACTTTTTTTCATCCCTGAAATTGAAAAATAAAAACATTTTTAGTGCAATTTAGTAGCTTGAACATAGTCAAACCGCCGTTTTTAAAATATATAATTTTCTACTAATTAGATTTATTGATTTTGTCTATTTTTTTAAAACTCTTTTTATAAATTCCTTACATTTTAAGATATTAAACATTTGCATTTTTTTAAATTTTCCTTTTTGCACAATGCCGCCGTCTAGTGGCCAAACGGAGCACGACCGACAGCACTTAGGTGTTTTGACAATGGCCATGACAAGACATTTACGCAGCATTCACGCTGCACAGGCTGTAAAATCATATTGTCTTGTGGACTATTCACCAGTAAAGTGTATTTTTTAATTATCAATAACTTCTTTTAACATATGCAGTAATGAGAAAGTGACAGGGTTGATCATGCCAGCGCTTCTTTTTTTATTTTACATTTACAGAACTGAATGTGTGAATATAGTGTCCCTACACAGAGCCCACTTTGTCCATACAGTAAACAGACAATAACAACCCCTCACACGCTGTACAGGTGTAACCTCAGTGAAACCTGGTTCACTTACACACTTGGCAAAAAACACTCATTCACCCAAAGGTTGAGAACAAGCTGATGGACTCTAAAGAATAATTATCATGTGACAAAACCATGTGTGGTGTTGCTGGAACTGTGTACACCTGAAAATATGGCACAGCTGTCAACATGAACAAGGCCAATTTCACATTGTTTCATAGCTTACCGTTAGTGATCTTTTTTTTACTTTTTTTAATTTATTTTGAAATTCTGGACTGCACTTTAGCTTGATCTGCTGCCCTCGTGAAGGTGATGCTGGCGGAGAATAAGAACAGAAACAGGATGGCGGGTTAGAAGGAGGAACAGTGTCTGTCAGCAGCACCGTGGAGGTCCTGAGGTTGAGTGTTTCAAGTGGGCTTCATCACCACTACAGAGGAAGAACCGCAGCGTGTGACCAGAGACTTACTTGGCAGCAGAACTAGAGGAATATGAGGTTATTCATTTTTGTCCAGTGGGTGAAAACCTTTCAGTTCTGGAGTTTACGAGATGCTCGATCCAAAAGAGGTTTCTTTAAAATATAAAAAATAGTAAAGGTTTTATCTCTCACGTTGCATGAGAATCTGTGTTACAAGAAATGAGCTGTGCATTGGAGCTGGGAGATGGGACGTCCTGACCGGTGAAAAATAATTGAACATATTCAGAATCATTGTTAGTAAAACATAACTTTAAACCTGTTTCTTTACTGCCATTCAGTAAAATGACCTATGTTTAATATCACTCTACACAGAGTGTTGGAGATAATCATCTGACTTTTTAAGACATAGATTTTAGAGACTTTATCTTATGTACACAGATTATCATTATATTTGGCAGCATGTTTTGGTTAAGCAAATCAATCGTTTCACCTACTACTACTAGGTGCATTTGATTACATTTTTCCAGATTACGAAAACTATATAAACTCAATGTCAATAATTGGACCACACTTTGATTTCTTGTTGACGGCGCCCAAAGTATACTGACTATACTAAAGTATACTATTGTAGTAGTAAAGTTGTAAATCCATCTTTTCTTTGATACACTGGCTCTGTGGAGAAGTTAATACTGATTTCTTTCATATAAATCCATTTTCTGCTCCATGATAATATAGGAGCTGTTTATCACAGCTGATTATCTCTCCCTGCATCAGACGGGCAGCCAGGGTGCCTACAATGACAGGTGATGGAGTAAATAACGCAAAGCAACTTCACCTGTGTTTGTCTTTGGTTGTTATCCTACAACATAAATTATACTGGTAGTGTTTCTTTTTGTTCGTACAGGGGACCAGATTGGTTTAAAACAGTCTAAGAATTAAATCTGTTTTTTCTTGCCCACCTTAATCCTTGATGCTCGTACATAAACTGTACTGTAGTGCGTTGACCAGTGTAACCACCGGACTAATGATTGAGAAGAATACAGCTAAGGAGGTGTAAATACTTAAAGAAATACTGAGATGAAGGTTAGAGTTGAAATTGAAGAAACTGAGGAGTGTGGGTTGGAGGTGAGTGTGATTGGAGTGCTAGTCTTCTGTAGTGTATCTAATGAGTCCAGTTTCAGGGTCCATGGCTTCGGAGAGAAGGTTCTAGAAAGAAGTGCGTGGCTGTAGAGAGGTTGTGGCCACAGTGAAGAGATGGAGCGGGTTTGGCTCCTTTGGTCTCTGCACTTGGGTTTCGCTCACAGCTCCAGCTGTCAGAGGGAGTGGCTATGCCAACGAGCGTTGGCGAGGCTTGATTCGAGGATAAAGCTGCAAAAAAATAGAAAATGGGTTTAAAGGTTATTTTTTTCCTGATGATGATTGTCCTGACAATAGATTTGGAGTTCCTTGATGCAAATTTAAATAACTAGATGGCAGCATTGCAGCTCATTCTATTGCTCATAGTCCTGTTTACATAGCTTTTTCTCAGTAAGATGTTTGGTGACATTTGCATAAACAAATGCATTTGGTGACATTTCCATAAACAAATGGAGATTTAATTAAAAAGATATTTTGTTGACAGTTACCCCCAGCAGGTTGCGGGGCACGTAGCCTTCTTTGTCTTCCAGTTTCGCCCACCACCAATCGGTCTCACTGTCGTCCTGTCGTCGCAGAATGGTGATGGGATCGCCTTCGGCGAACGACAACTCGTCCTGATTCTGAGATTCGTAATTCCACAGGGCATACACTGTTCCCTTGTTCATAACGCCCAACTTCTCCTGAACTCCTGTAACAACAGGTTCCAGAAGGGTCAGTGTCAGAACCAAACAATTCAAATCTAAATGAAAATTGTGTTTCTTACCATAGAGAAACTGGGAACACTGTATGTAGCCTTCTTCCATTTCTTCACACTTGTCTGCCGCCGTCTCCACGTCACTGATGGTGCTGGCGAAGATGGCTGCACCAGACTCCACCAACAACTTGCAGAGATGAACGCTGTTGCAGGAGGCAGCGCAGTGAAGAGGCGTCCTGTAAATGGAAACACGATGGACGTCACAGAAAACTCAAAGATGAGAATTCCTTCTTGGTTTTTAATTCCAGACCCATCTCTGACTGACCATCCATCACTGTCCGCTGCGTTCACGTTTACGCCAAAGTCCAGCAGGAATTTGACTATGTGGTGGTGTCCGGCACACACTGCGTTGTGGAGTGGCGTGATGCCTTCGTCGTTGGGAGTGCTTGGATTATCCACCTGGGAAACAATAGAAGAAGCTCTTTTTAAATTAAGTTCAAAATCCAACAAACAAAGACAAAAACCAAGATCCAACTTACTTCGTAGATGATTCTCTGGACAAGATCAAATTCTCCCTCCAAAGAGGCGTCCAGAAGCAGGGCGAGTGGGTTGAACTTGACCCTGAAGCCATGACCTGTGCGCTCTGACTCTGGTTTCTTCAGGTTTGTGCGTTTCTCCTGTGAGATGAGAAGTAAATTAAAACTGGAGCTCCATGATAAACATAACAGTGCTCAATACTTCAACGATGTGTTTTTACCAGAGGCTGTGACACTGCTGACAGACCACTCTCCTCTGGACTGCTGACCTCTGGTACAGGACTGGGCAGCAGATCCTCAGAAGTTTCCACATTGTTGTTAGTGTCATGCTCCAGCTCTTCTTCTTCAGCAGCATCTTCCAGCTCTTCTGGAGGTGGAGGCAAGGGCTCGTTGTCATTATCATCAGTAGATGAAGCCAGAGTGTCGGAGCCCAGCTCGTCCATACTTGGTGGTGGCGGCGGTGGAATCTCGGAGGAAAGGTTGCCGTTGTCTGGGTCGCCCACGGAGTCTCCTCCAAGATATCCGGGAGGATTGGCCGGTTGATAAAACGGCGTTCCACTTCCAGCCCCGTTGCCTCCTGATCCACTGACCCCGTTCCCTTCGATGCCCCCTGCCAGGGTGTTGAACCTCTGGTAGAGCAGTTTCTGGATGTTAGGTCCACTGGGGCCCTCAGGTTCTGTGATGGAGCTGCGCTTCTTCAGCGGTCGGGGGGCGTTGGCCAGCTTTTTCCGGAGTACCTCAAGGTCATCGTTTTGGTAACGCAGTGGGGAGTGGACCATGGGCGTCAACTTTGTAGGGCTGAGCGGCCGCGGGATGTGCTCCACGCTGGGAGGAGGCGCTGAAGGCTCCTGTTGTTCGTGATCATCAATTTCTCCATCCAGAGTGTCATCACCACCAGGATGAAGCAACGGGAAGGCTCCACCTGCCTGCACAAAAGGCAATGGGGAGGGTGGAGTCGAGCTGGACTGGAGAACAGGTTTCCCATACACTGGAGAGAGGAGAAGATACACACACGTTGTTAGATGAGAAGCATTTGAAAACATCTATTTATAGTGATTGTGTGCCTTATAACTGTTACTCACCAGCTTTAGGAGCAGGCTTAAATTGCTGGATCTTTGGCGTCCCCTGCTGGAGGTACATGTGATAGATGGAGCTGGAGTTCACGGTTGGCGGTCCTTTGCGTGGCGACTGCGGTCTTGACCCTCTGTCGGGAATGAAAGGCCGTACGGCCACGGCGGGCGGTGGATCCAGCCGCTCGCTGAGATTGGGAGGGAAGATAGGTGAATTGGGCTGTAAGGTGGGACTGGGGGGCACCGAGATACGTTGCTGGATTTGCTGCGAGGATGAGCCAGTGGGAGGCGTGGATCGGGGCCAAGCAGGAGGCGGAGGATTCGGCAGTGGCCGAGGAGGCGGGTCTTTTCTGCGCTCCATGGAGCAGGGTGAGTGTGCGGAGGTGAGATGGGAACCGTACGGAGGGGGCTGAGGTTTGGGAGTGGCAGGAGACGAGACGGACAATTTGGATTCTAGCACCTGTGAAGACAGAGGAAATAAGATTATTCTCATGTTGTCAGTAGACATAGTAAAATCTGGACTTCCTGGTTGATACAGATAAGGAATAAAACCACCAACCTTCTCTGCACTCGGGGTGACTGGGGAGCCTGAGGGGGGGCTTTTACCCTGGGTGTCAGCCACCGAGTCTCTTCTCTCTGGTGGCTTCAGACCGGTGCCCGTCTTTCCAATAGTGGGCCAACCAGTATCATTAGCTGCAGCACAAAAGATTCTCAATAAATAGAATCAAAAAATGAAAATACAATTTCTAGTAATGAGTTAAGGAAAGCACAAGCATGAGCTATTAAACTCAAGGTAGTGAGAAACCATGGCAACCAACACTAGGTCAAACGGTATTTTCATACTGTGTTCAATAAACATCTCAAACTTTTGACAGTTTGTATTTATACACTGTTAATGAACCATTTTGACCTAGAATTAGTATCAAATGGAGGGTTGGGGGTTTTCAGGTCTGTCCTGTTGACCAGAGACATATGAGAAACATAAGTATTTAACATCAAAACTGCAGCAAAGTGTGTTTTACAGAAAACAGTGTCAGACACTGTTACAGTAGTAAAACCATAAACAGTGAATCAGGAGTCAAAGGTTCAGATGAACTAAAATGAAAATGTGAGAAATCTAAATAGATGGTATCAATATGATCAACAAATTTGGATAAATATAAACATCAAATCACAGTAAAATCAAAGTGTAAAATGTCAAATTCTTGCATATTTAGTTTTTCACAGGTTAAATTTATTTGACATCTTGGACGTTGTGAGAATGAGGCCTGGTAGTTAGGGTTAGAGGACATGGAAATGTCATGATGTTAGAACACAGGGTCTGCTTGTATAGAAGGAAACATATGAGACACTTTGGTCTTTGAACCTTCTCAGAGGTGGAGGGCCACACGCAGGATCAACAGAGAGGAGTTACAGAAAGATCTCATGCAGATGTCAGCACATGCTTCAGACTCCTCTGATGCCATGACATCAGAGACTGAAGTTTGAGTGGATTATTTAATTTTGTACAGATTAGCATCTGCCTTAAACTACAGATTCCACAAAGAATCATGTGGGAATAAAAGCAATCATGATGTAGTGTGTGAGGGAATTAACGCGTAAATAACATATACCAGACGCACAGCAGGTTCATCAAATGATATGTTCACGCATGTTTATATAAATGATAGACTTATAGCCACATGCATGCTGTGGATCCTGAGCAGCAGTAGCCAGAGAAGGTTCAGAAAGTGCCACCCCTCTGCCTGTGGGGCACAGTGAACTCACGGGACGAGCTGTCAGAGCCAGTGGAGGCTCCCTGGTGTGATTCAGCGAGAGGAGGAGTTACCGGGTCCACAATGATGTCTAAATCAGACACCTTCCACGGGCCTGGAGGCTTTCGCACACCGTCTGCCCCAGAAAGAGTTGCCCCCGACCCCCGTACCCACAGTGAAACATGGACATCACGGAGACAGGACAGGCATACATGTGACAGGAGAGGACAGAAAAGGAAGGGAATCACGGTTCACACAACACAGGAAAAAGTGAGGTTAGACAGGAAGGAAGAAGAAATCACTAGTTAAAAGAATTCACTATGAAGCCAGATGGAAAGGAGACAGATAAGAGCTGAAGGCCACCGCTGAAAATCAGCCAGGTGTTCATGCATGCTGTGGTAAATGTGAAGAGTGAATAAAAAAAATCTATAAAGATAAATTTCCCATGGTACAACACTAAGTGTAGGCTAGTATCTGTGACTAATGTTAGCCACGAGATTAAGTTTGTCTAAGGAAACTCTTCAACCTTGACCGTGACCTGATGACTGAGAGTCTTCATCGATTTATCAGCCATGACGGCTCAACATACATGTTGTTGTTACTGTGTGATTTTAGAGAGAAATGCTTCTTCAGAGAAGCATCCAATCCCAGAAAGGACATTGATTTTTCAGCAGAATACTGCAGAGACCAAACTCAAGACTTTAAAAACTTTACAAAGGAAAACTGTTGGGAACATTTAAGAGGCAATATTAACTTCTACAGAGTTGGAAACAAAAAAGAAAAAGAATTCGACCCAATTGTAAACTGTTTCTGTCCCACAGGTCTGTGAGTTGCAGGTACCAATTTCGAAAGAGTTTATGTTTAACAAATTGAATTTGTTGAAAAGGCCGAGTCTTTCATTTGACCTTGGCCTGACATTTTAACTACATGACCAAATTATAGGCTCAGATGTAAACTGCTTGTTTAGAACTTGTACCAAAGTTTCTGTTGACATTTGTACACAAACTCTTACAGCAGTGGTTTCCAAACTTTCCTGCAAGAACATCTACCTTCTACAGTGAATAATTGCGTTAATTTCTCATGTTTTGAAGATTATGGATGAAATGAAACCGGTGCAAATGTATTTGGGGAAAAAAAATATAAACCAACCTGACTTGGTGCGGCCTTGGTTGGTTTGATTATTGACACCCAGAGTCTGAGGCTTGAGTGGATCAGGTGGCATGCTGTAGCCTCCTGATACAGGGACCTGGATGTAAGGTCCCACTGCAGCAACACGGCCCAGAGTTCCTGAGGCTGGCTGTGGACTGGGCGGCCCGTTGGCTCTGGTCAGCTGCAAGATAAAAGACTGAAATGAGATACATTTTAAAAGAGAAGCAAACTGTGATTTTTTTCACCAAGGCAGGAAAGTTATTTTTCTACTGAATGTCTTGGGAGAGGACAGAGACTTCATTCAGAAGAGTTCAAGCATAAACAGTCTGAGGAGAAGATGAGTTCAGTGTTCCTAGTCTTACAGGGAGGTTCTCTTTTTGACGTGCCTCAGCTTTTTTCTTGTAGAGACGTTCCCGCAGCTCACTGATGCGCTTGTCCATGAGCGTAACTTCCATGTTGCGCTTGTTGAGAAGCTCTTTCTGCTGCTGCAGCTTGCTGTTCTGCTCCTGGTTTAATTTGTTCCGAATCTGTTGGTCATACATAAACAGTAGCTAAGTATTTATTTACAGGTAAACTCAAAAGAGTAGAAAGTTCATGATCACGACACCTGAAGCTCCTGGTAGAGTTTGCGGAGCTCCAACGCTGCAGCACCAGTGACTTGGCCACCCAGGTTGGTCTGAAGGCCGTTGAGCTTCCCTCTCCGTAGCTCCTCCAGCTGCAGACTAAGCTGCTCCACCCGCAGCACGGCACTCTGCAGCTCAGCCTGCTTCTCCTGGAACAGGCTGCTGACTTGTTCGATCTCCACTGCTGCGTTACAGGAGCAAAAACCAAGCCGTGAGAATATATGCAGTACCAGTAATGTACTAGACACAGTATCAACAAGTATACATACACAGGTTGCCGTTGATGACCTTGCTGTAGTCCACCTGGCCTCTCATGGCTCGAATCTTCTTGAGCTTTGCCTCCTGCGTCTCCACACGTTCCTTTAACTTCTGCAGCTTCTCGCTTTCCGAAACCGTTTGCTGCTGTCGACGCTCCTGCTGCTTCAGGTAACGCAAGCGTTGCTCCTGTAGGATAAAAGGTAAAAACAAGTGAGCTGGCTACATGACTGCTGACACTCTATCACTATATCAAAACCTTAAGGACGTCGTAACAATCCTTAAAACTGGGCTTCGTCTTTCTAGTGTCTGCACCTTGTTAAACGTTCCACTCTTTTAAGACTGTCTGAGGGCTGAGGAAAGGGTCAATGACTTCATCTCGCTGCACAACTGAGAATTGCTCCATTTAAGGTCCTAAAATAAGACCTGACAGGCCCCGGACTCAAAATGACTGCAGGGCTTCAAGTGGGCCTACATTACTGACATAACAACAAAGGCAATAAATAGTTGTACTATCATTGGGTGTGGACTTTACTCATGACAGACCAGCACAGGTTGAAAAAAAAAATATATATATATAAATTACTATTACTATATTATTGAAGATTACTGCCGCACCTTCTAGTATACCACAGTTTTCTGAACCACTGTCCCATCTTTCAGATACACTGAGAGCGCTAAGTGGACAATACCTTACCTTTGCGACGAGCATCTGCTGCTGGGCCTCTATTTGCTGCTGCTGCCTGGTGGCCATCTCCTGCAGCTCTGACAGAGTGAGCTCCACACGCTGATTGCCCAACTAAACACACACACAAACAAAAAACACATAAACATTAAAAGACCTTAAACATTTTCCACATCGATGACAAAGGAGTCCTGCTAAACAAACAATGGTAAAATTGTAATTTTTGTAAGGTTGCGTGTGTTTTGCCCAAATTATCATGTATTCTTTTGACATGTTCTATACTAGGATACTGTTTTATTAGCTATACTGAGTGAATTCCTATTAAAATAAAACTGCATCTCCATCCACCACTGTTGTGGATTTCAGTCTCCACCCTTAAGGTTTAATTAGTTATGAATCCTCGACCACAACATTTTATGATAGTGAAATCTGGGACAGATGGTTGGAGACAGAAAGGTTTTTCCAGCCAGAGGCAGCTCTCAGCAGACCTCACTCTCTCCTCTCTCAGCACACGCAGCCTTGAGCTACAGATGAACACTCACTACAATGGATGCACCTGAAAAAAGGAGTCTGTGTCGGGAAAATGGAAAAGTCTGTCATCACCACGGACTCTGACTTCCAGTGCAGAGTCCTTGGTGTTGACAGGCAGTGTTCAACAAAAAAAGGAAGGCTCTGTAACGTCTGAAGGCTGCACTTTAGTCTTTACATTAATTTAATATTAATATTATATAGCTGTGTTGTAGTTGTGTCTACAATCCTACAAAGGTTGGTGAAAGCAACTTCTTATAACTTATCACTAGGAATATTGTTGAGTGAGTGCAGGAAGATCTTTGCTGTGAGATAAATCTGATAGAATTCTCACCCCGTTCTCATTGTGCTTCTCTCCTGTGTTTCCACTCCTACGACTCGTCTGATCCTGAGACTGCTGACTCCCTGCACAAACAAGGAGAAAAAAATAGCCCAGTTAAGGACAAGTGTGGGTTCAGAGACAAGAGCTGTCATCAGGGGGCAGTTTGGAAATCCACAGACTTTACTGCAAGTGAGAGGGAGGAGAAAAAACCTGAAGATATAGACACTTATTTCTAAGTTTTTAGCAGCAGGAAGGGAAAAATATGATGTCTAGGAAATAGAAAAAGAATCTTCCCTAGATGCTAGAGTCACACCTGGCTTACCTTTGGCTACACTCCACTCACACTCACACGAAAACAGGTGCGTTATCAGGCATCAGTGAGAACACGGATCCTTTACAGAAAGAACCACATCAAAACACACAACTGTCCGGAAAATCTGCACTCTAACAAGTCAGTTCAAAGAAGAATTAAAAGCAGAATAAAGACTGATTTTAATCCAACATGAGGGCGGTTTGGAAGGCTCCAGGTGTAGATGAAGCTGTGATGTTATAAACCAAACACCGAATACTACAGATAAAGACATACATGACAGGAAGTAGACCTCAAACTCAGCTTCTTCTAAGGTTTAACTGTGAAACTTCACTTTCAAGGAGGATTTTCTAGGGTTTTCCTTTTATTTTTTGAGAATTCTATGGGGTATTTTGAGTATATCCCTGTTTTTCTTTTTTTTTCCTGCTCCTGAATTAAAACAGCTGGTAAAAATAGCTCGTAGACTTTATTTGGGTCAGTTTTATACATAATTAAATAATTCAGGATGTTTCGCCGATTTTACTTCTATTGTTAGTTTTTTCTCTGGCAGTTTTTTGGGATTATTTTTCATCTGATGCTGGGCTGTGTACTCACCTTGATCGCTGCTCTCAGTGGGTGAATCTTCATGTCGGAGGAAGAACTTGACCTCCTGTTTCCGAGGTCCCCACTTCTGCAGGTGTTCATACATCATGTGCTCGAAGGGTATGGCTCGCTCTGCATGGATTGGTGGGAGGGAGTTGATTAATTAGAGCCATTAGTCAGTGAGCAGAGTAAGCAAAGTCTTTGTCTGGAAAAAGAGTATCAAATGTGTGTTCTTCCAGTCCAAACAAGCTTTTAGAGCTAATCAGCCCACAGGAGGTGTCCGTTCAACCTACTTTATCTGGACAGAAGTGTTAATTACAAATGAGAAAAGAAAAAGATCCCTCACAACATTAACTCCTCCAATTGTTTCCTTGTCACTTTTATGAAGGGGATGTGTTTTTGTCCAGCTTCTATTCAACCAGCAGGCTGAGAGTAGAGAACGAGGAGCAGAGACAAAGACAAAGTTTCTGCGACTGATGGACTGCATTGTCCATCAGCAGGCAAACAGCGTTACATAACACGGCTCAGTAAAGCCCCGGGCTGGAATGGTGTTTTCAGGAGAGGAGTGGCCCCTCAGCAGAAAAATGCTGATAACACCAGACTGGTCAGCAGGACGATGGAGACGAAACCAAAAGGTCTGGACTGAGTTGAATCTGTTGTGACAGTGGTGTGGACTGTACTGGGACGTTAGCCCCTGCTCTGGCCCACAGTCTTTTCACTTTTACAAGTGATTCTCTCATTTCCTTCAGTGTGGACTGAGTGACACCATCAAACCCATGTTCATTCAAACATGCATGCCTGGATCACTGCTCTTATTTATAGTTTTTCCACTGAGTGCAGTCATGCATGTCCCTGCTCAGCTTCTGAACCTTCTTTGATTGAGTGCTTGTTTTTCCATTACACAGCTGAAGCTACAGGCTGCTGCTGGGCAGAATTAAAGTCGTATTCATGCCAGTGCCGGGTCAAGCTTGGTGAAAATGACGTTTTAGATTACCTCACCTTCTTATGCTGTAACAATCTCTTTGACATGGCTCTCAATTTTCTCTCTCGGCTCTACAGTTTTTAAAGACACAGCCCAGATCCTTCTCGTTCTCACCGTTTCCTCTCCAGACCTCGGCCAGGTGGCAGCCGCTCTCTCCGGGCTCCTTGCAGAACTCGACCACATCTCGGCAGGTGGTCTCAGGGGTAATGGGCACCTCAGTCACTGCCTGTTCTCCATCACTGAGGTACACGGTCAGTATCATCTGAAAGAAGACACACAGGGATTGATATAAATAAATATAAGGATAAAAAAAAAAATCAGTCTTGAATGAAAGCTCAGATTAACTTCATCATAAATTGAAAGGCCGTGGCTGTACATCCAAATTGAACTAAGAACACTGTTGTCTTTAGATATGTCCAACAGGAAAGGTAACAACGTGCTCCTCACGTGCATCCTGGGGGAGATGTAGCTGCTGGTCGCCTCCTGCCTATACCTGACACTTCACTGCTCACTGTAATTACGCCGTGTTATAGTTACGTACACAAGGATAAAAGACATAGCACTGCAAGCCCTCACACGTCTCTGCCTGTGTTCTGCACTTACAAACTCAGTAAAAGGAGGGACCACACGTTACAAGACTTGGAGACAGCTCCATCCGTTTCACAGTCACAGCACGTCTCTTCTCACATGTGGGAAAACAAGTGTTTTATTCCTGTTCAAGTCTTATTCTCTTCTTCCAGCTCTTGCACAGCAGAGTTGAAACATCTGCAGCCAAGTCAGACAGAGAACAAAACCTCCACTCTCTGGACAGAAGATTTTCCATCATATAAATGCGAGGTGTCTTTGTCTTTGTCATGTGATGTTGGCTCCTTAGAATAAATGTCCACCTGGACCGATGACCACCACCTCTAACACCTTCATTCACATACTGAAGAAAAAGACCTGTGTAAACTCCCGAAGTAGTAGTCTACAGTTCTACTGGTGACAATGGCCTGTCATCTCCTGTAACCTACAGTATACTGTCGGTGTTCAACATAAGGTCTGTGACCCCCAGGGTGTCATTAACACCCAACACATTGTAGTGAATAAATAAACGGAAGCAGACGATTCAGTAACACTCCAATTAGAACAGATGAGTGTTCTCCAGCGGGGCAATAAAAAATGAACCAAGTCATGTATTATACAATTAGCCTAGAGTGAATACTGAAATATGTTTGAGGAGGTGAGAAGAGTTTATGAATATAATTAACACAGTTGAATGAATAAGTGGAGTGAACAAAGTAACACGACTCTGGTTTACAGACTCCTGTTACTGAAAGGACTTTTTCTGCCCAGATGAAATACCGTTTACTTTTCTTCATGTCATTTTATTTCCTGCAGTAGTGACTGATCCTGGTTCACTGACATTGACACCGATGTGAGTGATGGCCTGATTTTCACTGTTGTACGTGGCACAATACGCTCTTGGTGGTTGAGGTGTGTCTTCCTGTTTGATGTGACTGACTCAATACAGTGTAGAGTATCTACATGATGAATGGACTGTGAGAAGCTCATAAAATTTAGCAACAAAAATAGATCGCAGGGAAAAAAGGTCAAGTTTGTAATAGTTTCTAAAGACTGTTACTAACAACTTCTATCAGCAGCAGCGACTTCTGACAAGAAATCCTCATTTTCTCTGACTCACAGAGGACTAAGGGCTTAGATATAAATGCAAATTAGCTGAAAAGATTAACCAAAAGTAGCAGTTTTTAAAAGGGCAGTGCTTTAATCACCAAAAAACACTTTCTAGAGTTTGCAGAATGACTCAGGTTTTTGTTTCCATGCTTGTTTACAATTCCTGGGGTGTGATGAATCTGTCACACTGACTTGCTTGGCTTAAGGGAAAACAAATATTTAAACATAAAGCCATAACCTTCATTATTCCCGCCATATATATATATACACAGTATTTCTATTTCAATTTGTATATACATTTTCACAGGTACATTCTGCCTGGAGATGTTGAACGGTGCAATCAGTATCAGTTTGAGCCACTGTTGGAAATATCACAGCTCCAGTGACTGAGCCACCTATAGATAACAATGCCTGCAGGACTTCCAATGGAAGTAAAGTAACCCATCCATGGTAATGATGCTACTGTGTGATTCATTGACATTTTCCGCAGTAGCCTATACTGCATGGTAATATGTGAACTGTCCCCTCTCCTGATATTAACAATAACCCTGATTCTTACATTTTTGCTGATACCTGACAGCATTAAATGATGCAGGAGCCCAAGCAGAAGTAAATGTCTTATTCTTAGACAGTGCAGCTTCCTCTGCCGTTGTCCTTGTCTAAAAAGACAAGGAGGGAATCTCATTTAAAAGCTTTAAGACCGTAAATGCATTTATGTTGAATGCTATTTACGTCGGCATTTCACCAATAATTCCTTTTTCAATCCCCCAGGGGGGAAAGGACAGCTCAGGCTGCTGCATAATGAGATACAACATATTCCATGGAGGTCAGCAGTAAAAGAGAGTCCAGTCAGGACACATGCAATTATATGGATCTGTTAGGAAATCTTTGTAAAAGGGTTAGTATTAAGACTCCTCCAACACGACTGTGTTTTCAATAATGGATGCATTAAAACAAAGACTGCAACACTGAACTTCTACTAATTTAGGTGGAGAACAACAAGTAACGTGATAATATCAGTGCATGGTCAGACCCACTGATTCTGCCCACCGCAGTTTTAATGAGCGACCCCAGGTTAAGGTTATACCTCCAGGGACTGAGCACACAGACCGTCTGAGTGGAAGACAAACTCTCCATCCACTGAGCCACTACACCTTTATAAAAGCCATTACAGAAAACGTCAACACACCGAGATACACCTGATCAAACAAGCTGCTGTTTTCCATTATGATTCAAGTGTGGCCATGCATACGAACCGCCCTCACTAAGCTGCGTCTGCCCATGTTCTTGGCTCTTTTGGCCGACCTCCGTTTCCTCCTCATCTTCTTCTTCTTCTTCTTCATCTTCAGCTGCTGGTGGTGGTGCTCCTTCACCCAGATGGGGTTGTCTTTGGAAAGGTTAACAAGGCTACGCAGCACTATGGTCACAAACCTCTTCATCTTCGCAACGGACTGGGTTTTTATACTAATGCAGGAGACTTGATTATTGTTGCATCCTGATCAGACCTCTGGAGCTGATAGTTGACTGTGTGAGTGTGTGTGTGTGCCTTAGAAAAGTGGTGCAGAGGAGACTTGGGAGGAAAAAACACTTTCTGTATGTGAAGTGCAGGGAGGGAGGGAGAAGGAGAGAGAGGTGGAGAGCCATAAACAGACAGAGAGAGAGAGGCAGCGAGAATTATAGAGTGATGGGTGGAGGGGTGGGCACCACCGAATCCTTCTCGTGTCATTGGATTGTGACAGTGGCTGCAAAGTGGCTGTAGTTTGGATTCAGACGTGAGCCAATGACTGGTCAGGACACATTCATGTAGATCCAGGTGAATACGCAGAACATGACTGGAAACATAACAGCCTGATTGTGCTCCACCTAAGCTGCTCCTGGGGGCTTTATTCGAAGGAGAGGAGGGTATTTATCATGGAGCCTGGCTGAGAGTGAGAGAGACGACTGACAGCTCCCATCTGCAGCAGAATGATACAGTCATTTCTTCTCACATGTCCCATCAGTAACACACGAAAAAGGCCTCCATTGTGAAAACAACACGTTTGCTAAAGCAAAATCCGACTCAGATTTGACCATTTTCCAAAGTCGTGATGTTCATTGAAAGCCTCAGACAACAAAGGGGAAGGAACTCTGCGCATAATATGAGGTATTCACTGATAGGATTTAGTCTAGTCAGTTTATATGGTCTTGATTTTCTTCTGATGCCTCACAGGTCTGTCTTCACCATATGCAAAGCAAACTGCATATTCTGTTCCAGTGCTATAGTAAAATTAGAAAAATAGATTGTCTCAATCAGGCAAACTGTTCCAAACTGTTCCACAAAGACCTGGTTTGGCTGCTGGTTTTTGTTCCAACCAACCAAGATCACGTAGTTCGACCAATCAGGTGTCTGATGACTGGCGTCAGTTGATTATACCTGTCAACTCAGGTGAGCTACTGCCTGGTTGGAGCCACAGTGGCCCTTTGTGGAACAGTTTGGACATGTCTGCTCTAGATTGACCAAACATGGAGTTGACATTTAGGGAAACATTCTTCAGGACTAAACATGGAGTCATTCATATTTACCACAGTGAGGATAAAGACAGCTTTTCCAATATGTCCATGTGCACAGATGTTATTCTTAATCAATTTTTCTTCTCTTGAGAAGAATAAAATAGAAGGACATTGGACAGAGAAGTGTGAAAAATTCAGGATAATTATGAATCCCTATGAGTGAAGGCTGACTAATGCACATGAGGAAAGACTGGTGAATTATAGATACTTGTTTAAGAGAAAAAAGATCTGGGGAGGCAGGGAACAGGTGGGAGTTGTTAAATTAATTAGTAACCAACTATTCATCTATTCATGCTGACTTTGGGGAAAAGGCTCAAAAGTAAAAGTCAGATGTAATACATTTATCACATTTTACTATTTTTAATACCGAGCATGTTCCTGTGGGTTGCTGACAACATGTGATCAACCTCCAAAAAATTGCAAAGAGAGAATAAAATACAGTGTTTACTTTTCTTGTAGGGCAGGTTCTGCCCGGCTTCACTGAGTGAGATTAATGCCACTTGACAATCTACTCAGCTCAGAGGTTCCCCATAACAACAGAGCATTAGTCCACACAGCCACACAGACCTAGATCTGCCCAGATCTCATTGGCTGCTGAATTCACGTGAGGGTTGAATGCCAGGGCCGTCTCTCTGCCCGACTGGCTCTGACTCTGATTGCCTGTCGGTGCCACAGGGTACAAACATGTATTGAGGCTGCTTTGGTCGATCCTGTGAACCCGGGAGTCAACAGCCTTTGGAACACCCTGAATTGACACGGAAGCTAAATACCAATGTATGGTCAGGAGGGTTTTACTACATTGTACAGCATCTCGCCTCAGGGTTCAGCTCATCTGTCTCTGGTTGAACCTTCTATTTGTTTTCTTCACTCTTTCATCGCATCATGGAACATAGGAAGGGCTTATCTCTGACTTTACCTTAAAATACGTTACTCCTTGATATGTGTAGTTCTGATCCTGTCCATTAAAGTACCTTGTAAAGAAAAATATTATCATCTTTAGGTCTACTTTACACTTTATCCCTGTTTCTAGACAGTGCCAATAACTCCAAGACAGTCACGACAACAGGTCTCATTACTGTCCTTAAAAAAACACAAAAAATCTCATATCACTATCCTTCCATGACACATCAGCCGTGACACACATCTCCACCCACTTTACATTGCTTTTTATTTTTATACACCGCAGGAGCTTACAGGAGATGAGCAAAATCAGAAATTTCCCATCTTCAGCCAAACCTCTGGATCTAATGAAGCAGAGGACAGTGATCCTATGACTTCCATTTTAGGCATAGAGACAGGGCTTAAAATAAACACCCAAACACTGGCATCAACAGTGGGTGTTTTTCAGCCAGAAACACCAGGCAAAAAATGGACGTAGCCTGACTTCACTCCATCTTTAATGACACCTGATGAAAGCTACTGTAAAAATATCTGTCTCAAAGTTCAGGCTCTCCCTCCCCAAAGGCCAGGTATACTCTATATGTGATTCAACGCAGCTTCTTGTTGCATTATGAGTATTAAAACATTACAAAGACCATCCTAACAAAGCAGTGCACAGCCAAAGGTGCCATTCAGGTGTTCCTATTGTCTGCTTCATAGAACACCTTCAACAATGGCACCTGGGGAAAACAACAGAGGGAAAATAGTTCTTGACTGCACCCTCTGCTAAAAATCCTAAAGGGATCATTTTCCACCAGTGTTACATGACGCAAATTTAATCTCATTACAGGGGGAGTGAAAAGTATGTGTGCCTGCCCTATTTTGAATTACAGTACATCTTTTCATTGACTTTTCTTTCACATTTGATGTAAATAACCTTAAAAACACTAAAAAAGGGGCCGCATCAACAACACAATTTCCTTAAAGGGCCAGTTGTGAATGCAAGATTACAGATGTTACTACTCAATAACATAGTAATACAGCTTACCGTAGTATATTATCATTTATTTATGTAACCAATGTTGATCATTGCTGTGTGATAAAACTATTTTTCCTTGCATGATAAGAAACTCTGCTGCATTGACGTGATGAAATGCTTAGTAAACTCCCAGGGGCCAGATAAAATTATTTGGTGGGCCGCACTTGGCCCCCGGGCCTTGATTTTAGCACAAGTAAGTAAAGCAAAATCACTTACAACTTTTAAGGGGTTATCTTTGTGTGAGCAAACACTGTCAAACTATTAAAAACATAAAAGCCTTGATATGTTCACGGGATTTACAACAGATATGCAATAAATTCAATTCAAGTCAACGAACTTGATTTGACAACAACAAAGTTACAAGTGTTTAGGCTGAAGATTTTAATACTGGTGAGGCGAGTGATATTCAACCATCGTGTAAATAAAATAAATACGCTTTAAACAAATGTATTTGTTAGGAAAATATAAACCTACCGGCATCATACTGGCGGCTCTGGTAGGACAGAACTAAGTGCATCGGCCACTCGGTTGTTGCTGGCTCCTCACTTTATTCCCGAAGGCACCACAGCGGAGACCCACCTGGGCAGACAAGGCTTCTGACTTCAGCAGAGTGATAAACAACCGGGACTCTGTTCCTCTCTGAAACCCAGAAGAGTGTTTATTATTATTATTATTACTATTATTTGTGCATACACGTCTGTGTCTGTAGTGGTTACAGCTTTTGGTGATGATAACTTCAGTAAAGCGTCCATTTAAATGGCCCAGGCGTGGCTGCGGTTAGCCCCTCGCTGTTAGCGGGTTAAAGGATGTCAATTCAGCTGAATAAACAACAATACGGCGTCGTTCCGCTACGTTTTAGTGACATAATAATGCTCACCAATGTCAGAGACTCGCCATTGCTCCAGCGGGGGAATTCTTGGCACAGTTACGGACAGCGGGCTCCCTGTCAGCCGCAGCCAGCTAGCGTTATATACAGTCAACTGTTAGCTGCGTTAGCTGCTCTCAGAAGCGGCCACTAAAGGACGCTCTCTCCGCTTTCCTTGGCTGCTTCTCCCGGCTCCACTGGCCGCACATCGGCACCTACTGTCGACGGTACGTATTTTATGTAGGTAAAGATGACAACATTCACATCCAAGTCGGTATCTAGTTCTCCTTTTCCGCGAACGCGACGTGAACAGTCTACCGATGAAAATACATCTCGCTGGGATCCAGTTGTTGACGGGAGGGCGGGGCGGGGCCATCCAGCAGGGGCGTCGTGACGTCATCACGCAATCTGTCAAAGAGTCTGACGTCTGACGTGTTGCTCCGGATAGAAAGATATATATTTATTGAACCTAAGCTGGGAAATTAAAGTGAAAAGCTCAGTTTATCAATCAGATTGACAGTATTTAATCCTTACATGCCAGTTACTGGATAATATATGTTTTATTTATACCTTATGTCCATTTAAACTAGAATAATTTGAGTAACAACATCAATAAAAACAACAACGCCACTGGCATATAAAGTACTTACCGATTGAATTTTATATTGATTTTTTTACATAATAAATTGCAGTAATTGTGGCCCCACCCAAATCACATGCTTTCGTAAAATAATAAATAATAAAAGTAAGTATATAAACTTTTGTTTATACCTCAATATAAACATAGTGTTAAATTATTACATTTAAAATGTTTTATTAGAAATGCAGAAAATGCAGGCCGGCTGCGATGTATTAAGCAGGCACCAAAATCTCTCTCCCTCCCACAGATAGGTTAAATACAAAGGACGAATCTGATTGTGTGCATGTATTTGATCAATAAAACCAATAGGAACAGTTGTTCTCCTATATGTTCCCCAGTGATGACCATGGAAAAAAAAACGAGGAATCTGATTGGTTTAGAAGGCACTTCAGTGCATTTATTTCTCTATTTTTCAGTGCAGTCATAATTCACATAACTAACATGGTATTCTAAAGACAAAAACCTGGAAACTAGAAATAGACCACAGAATACATGATGAATATCTTTGGATTTCACTTCACATGTATTGAGGTCATTGGTTGTATCCCACTTTTTACCTAGCAACAGCTGGGATTGGGATTGGCTGATGCTCCATTGGAACCTTGTTTAACAAATCATATAAAAAAAATAAGTGAAAGTGATAAAACAACAGATATGACATGGAATGATAAATAGTTCTTCATACATTTTCTTTATCTCTAACATAAATAAATAATCATCTTTACTTCATGTTATATATTAAACAAACTAACCAACAACAAACAAGATACAACAAATAAGGCACAGTTTTAAAATGGCACATATATTTACTAAACATTATATCTATACATAAATTAAAAAGTAACATGAATTAAATAAATTCAAGTTTTTTATGTCCTATTGCCACTGACGTGTAAAACAGTTCAGTGACATTGTGTTCGTCTGTTTTTTACTTTTCTCCAAACATGTCCGTAGATCCTTTTCCTGAGCACAACATAAAGACACACTGAATCAGAAAGAGCAGTTTTTATTGTTGTCATTATAGTTTCAGATCATTATAAAGTATAATCCATGATAAACATATACATAAAAACCTAATAAGGTTAGCATTTCAAGATTTTTTTTATGTTTACCATTGAATATTGTAGGTATAAGCATAATGAAATAAAAAAACACAAACTCACCAAAATAAAGCTGTCTGACCCTGGAATAAATTTGTAAATCATACAGCTAGAGATTTTACTGCTGGGGGCGATCACGTGAAGATGGAGGTGACTGACTGAAATAAAGGGCGGTTTGTGGAATCCCAGACTGGGAAGGAAAATAAATATGTTTATAAAGAAACAATACACTGTTATATACTGTCTACATACTGTTATACAATATAATTTAAATTATTGTACATTTTATTTCATACTAACCTTATGTCACACATATCAGTCACTCCTTGACTTTGTAGCACACGTTTTCCCATCTCAGCCATATTTTCAACTGCAACAAATAATTTAATCAAACACAATCTTTTATACTACAAAAGCCACACTGTGTTCATAGAGTGATTAGATAAGTTGGTATCATAATCAGTACAGGCAAATCGAGTTAATTAAGCTGTAAGGTTTTCTGGGAAAAACAAGCTGCACCTAAAACAATAGAGTCCCAATAGGAACTGCACCTTTAAGAAAAAAAAACTTAGTATAGCAGCTCAAGTTAAACAGTAAAGAAAGGAGTAGGAAGTGACAGTTCTTTTTTTACTTACCCAGTTTGATATGTTTCCCCTGCAGTGATTTGCAGCTTTGTATGTGCTCTCTGGGTATGACCAGGTAGTGGTGAGGAGCTGCTGGATCTATGTCCCTGAAACACAGCATCTCCTTGTTCTGTAGAAAAAGACACAAATATTATAAACGGATGTGTTGAAGGACATTTCTTTAACTACAACTTAATGCAGATTTCAACATCCATTTTATGTCAGATAATGTCAGTCAACCGATATTTTCATACCTGATATTAGCATAATTATGTTATAACAGGTGAGATCAATATCTGCTTTTCCTCAGTTCCATAACACAAGCCTGAATTTTGTTGTTGGTGGAATCACACATAGGGTTCTGGGACATTTACCTCACTTTTGGATGCAAAAGGCAAAATATATTGGTATCCATCGATATCGGTATAGGAGTAGAGTTTTTGGTTAAATTGCATATAGGAAAAAAGAACTCCTACAAAATAAAGTAAAAGTTAGTTAAAGTTATATTAAGACTGAATGAATGAGTCCTCAGTTTGTTTCTATGCAACAAGAAAAAGTCTTTTCTGCAATTCTGTATTCCTTGCTGACACTTCAGAAATCCCCCAGGTGTTGAAATTTTGGAGTAAAAACCTGAGACTGACGAGCATCAAAAACATGTTTTGTTTCCCCATGTCCCTCTTGGGACACCGTTACCCACCGTTAACATTTCTGTCTTCCTTCATATCGATTACTCACCTTCTCAACTGCGTCCAAAGTAACCGGCAGAACTCTCACTGTCTCTTTTAAAACGTCACAACATCACTACTTTACACTTCGAAGCTACGGCATAAATATAAACAGTTTTACCTTTGCCAGAATTTCTGTCTCTTTGTCCTCCCCGTTCGCTATCGAACAGAAAATACAGTCGAACACGGAGGAGTTGACGTCAACGCCAGACGCTTTAGCCATGATTCCATCCGAGTGAACTTCCTCGAACAGACGGGGATCTTTGCCCCGCGTCAAAGATCGTCTATGCTGACTCAGAGTCTTAGCTTGAGACGTAAACATTAACGTCCTGTATTTTCTATACTGATCAGTACTATTACCCGTATTTGTGAATATAAACAACATTTCGGATAATATAAATGTATATGTGCCCATTCATACACATACAATAATAAAGTTATATTTATCGAACGTTAAGTGATTCTCTGTTCTTCAACCGAGTGTCTCTCTTCTGCTTGTAAACATTCGAAGGGGCGTTAACTTACTTGAAACGAGTCATAGTTTATAAGTCGATTATTTATATAGTTTATAATCTATACATTATTATTGGCCGAATTGGCTGATTATTTTTTTATATTACATACATATTAATATTATATAATATTATTATATTATATAATAATAATTTCCTACATGTAAACTTGCCAGTAAAAATACCACATTAAAAACAGCACTAATCAAGTTTTTACTGTGTGCTATTGATTTGTTTTATTTTCTGGCCAGCTAAAGTTAGTTATTATAGCATGACACATATCAACTCAGACACTTAAAAAGTTGAAATATTAAGCCATAATTAAGATTAGTTTAATCTTTTAAAAAATGAAGACTTCTAAACCCAAACTGTTGTGTGTATGTACTGAATATTTATTTAAGTTTAAATGTAGTTGCATTGACAACACAATAAATAGACCCATAGTGATATTACAGTGCACAGCAGTTTTCAGATTCACATGAAATAATACTTCTAGAGCATTCACAGTAACAACACTGAAAGGACTACACACGACAGCTCATTTTCACATTGAAGCAAATATTGGCGTAGGTGAACAGGATGACAGGCGGGGCAGCCCGTCAATAGTGTTAGACATTGGTTGTATTGCGTGTTTATGAGCCTGCGATACAGAGGATGGAAATGAGTGTCACTTTTTAACCTTGGCAGGTGCGAATATTTCCATTTAGTGGTTTATCAGAGTGCAATATTGTGAATTTTCCCTTTTTCTATTTGGGAGCAAAAGCCCTCAACCCTGTAGTGGTGATAAAACATTCAATAAAAACCTTCATGTCAGATATATGCTTAACTTGACACACCACAGACTGGTCATTAATCATATAGTGCAAAGAGGATCAACATGTTCCACCTTCTGTGGCTGTGGGTCACAGCCACAAAAACTAAAACTGTTGAGATGAAAACCAATCTGTCATTTCAGAGACATTAATTTAATGCTGTATATTTAAGTGCTTACTGAGTCTATTTAAAAAAATTAAAACAAGCATTACATTTCCCAATAAAAACTACCATAAAACATTACAAGGAAGGAAAGTATATATAAAAATAAATGTATAAAACTAAATTAAGCATGTTTATAAAAGAGGACAAATATAGAAATAAAAAAATTAGATATTTGGTCAATGTAAAATGTTTCCTGGCTTGGTAACGCGTTTTGGATTGTACTTGGGAATAAAATAAAAAAAAAATCTATGAAGTGATGAGGAATGGCAATTAAAAAACATAAAAATGCCATAAAAGTAATTCTCAATGGCATCTATTTAAAACATCAAAACAAAGCAACCTTCCAAAGAAGTCAGACACTCATCATGTAAACAATCATGTCACTTCCTGTTTTAGTTGAGGAGTAAAATCCTTCTTTGCTTCTTTCTGTCACCTATATTCCATATAAAAACCCACGATCAAAGGGAGAGGGAAAGCAACAGGTTTCTCCTCTTTCCCTCAGTCTTTACAAGCTCAGTGCGGTGTGGCAGTTAGCAGAGAGCATGCTGGGAAAGCCACCATCACATGTATAAGGCAGCGGATGTACGACGACAGAAGTGACAGGAAATTCAACATTCCAGCAGTGCTTTCCAGCCGACCAATCAGCATCACTGGGTCATTGACTGATGGTGACATAAGTGTTTGAGGTCGCAGCGGGAATGACAGAGTGCCAACGTCTGACACGCGCGGGAGATGCTACTCAAAAGTCCACACCTCCAGACTGTGGATGTTGAAGTCCTGCTGCGAGGACAGAGGTTGGTTGTTGAAGGTGGCGCATCTGGAGGAGGCTCCTCGGTACAACTCCGCGTCCAGCCACAGGCCCAGATGACCCCTGCCAACAGACAGTGAAGGTAGTGGACTTACGACAAGACGAAAAAAGGTTTTCGACTCTAAGGCTACATCAGGCCATACTTTGACCATGTCTCTGCTGCTTGTTTTATACAGATATTGGTTACCCAACTGACTCACCCTCCTCCGCCCATCTGCAGAGAATCTATGCTGCCTTTGACAAAGTAAGAATTCTCTCCCGTCCACCTGTAAACCTGGAGATGAACGAAAAAAGCAACAAAAGTGTGAAGTGTCTGTTAAGAAATAACGTTTTGATCCTAAAATAGGTCTCCATTTGCACCTTGACTTCAGGACAGAAGCAGTAGAGGAACGTCTCTCCTGTGCCATAGTGGTGGTCACTAATTCTGAAGGGATGAGTGGAGAACGCTCCAAATATCTGTGGCAGAAGACACACTTTCACTAACAGCATATTTTTTGAAGCACAAGATTTCGCCAAAGACAGAAGAGGACTGAAGTATTGTGAGGTATTTTATTGCTAAATCCTTTACCTGTTTGTCCATGTCCTTAATGACCAGCAGCACTGGACTGTCCACAGAGGACAGGTTTCTGTACAGCGTCTTCAGGCTGGTGCCGTCCCTCACTGTGCTGTAGGCCAGTCTCCAGTGGTAACCCTGCACTCGCGCCGGCAGTCGACAGGCCAGCTGCAGAGGAAACAGAAAATCAGATTAAAGTGAGACATGATAATCAATACGCTGCTGTAGATGTTAATCATCCACTGATCTGATTACTTTCTCGATGTGCGTGTCCTGCAGCAGGTCACTGACATCGGTGAGGATGGGCAGTATATCCACGGACACTTCTTCATCGTGGCTGCTGAAACTCTGTCGACGCTTCGCCTCGTCTATTGTAATGATCTACAGGCAAAATAAAGTGTAAAAGTGAGTCAACAGCACGGGATAAAATTGTTATCTGGCCATAATACGGCAGTGACACAAACATCTCACCTCCCAGCTACAGGACGCAGGATCACTGAAGAAGTTATCAATCATGTCCAGCTCATCCTTCTCCACCACAACAAAGCCCTGCTCCCGAGCCTCCTTACCGTAGACATCTGGAGACCACTGAACAAAAAATGCATACAGGTGGTCCACCCTGAGACACACACACACACAAAAAAAACACAAAGATAAATTTTACAGCAATGCTATTAATTAATCTTCTTCATCCAAACTGTTCCATCTTCTTACCTCTCCTGGGGTACGGCAAACCAGTATTCCGGCTGCTTTCCACGACCCCCAAATGAATGTGCGGGGCTGTAGGTCATTCCAGTAGCGAAGGACTTCCTCATTGGTTTACCCACTTTGAAGCAGAGGAACATGGGAGGGTTTTTACTCTTCTCTTCTGAAGAGAAAAGCATATCTGTGCAGATAAAAAAATCAAAACAGAAGACTTGTTAAGAGCACACACTCTCTCATTTTCAACACAAACTCAAATATTGTCTAAGATTAAATCCTGAAACACTGTTACTGTGTTCTTTTCTACCACCGCCAGGGGTCAGCAGAGTCTAAAAGTCAATACAGGAAGACTGAGGGCGTGTTCGTAAATAATGAAGGCTAACGCCTACTCTGGTACTGGGTTACAATCAGTGCAACATAGTACCACTTCAAAATCGACTAACACGTTCAAAAGTCACGTGACCCGGTGCACATGGAGCCAAGGAGAGAAATAAAACAGACAGAATGAGTCTGACATTTACTGTGTTGCTGTGAAGCTGGATGAGAACTGTCTCACAGACCATGTCTCTGTCTGTTAAATCTGACTCTGACCTACTTCTTTTCCTCCTACCTTACTGGGTTACAATCAGTGCAACATAGTACCACTACAAAATAGACTAACACGTTCAAAAGTCACGTGACCCGGTGCACATGGAGCCAAGGAGAGAAATAAAACAGACAGAATGAGTCTGACATTTACTGTGTTGCTGTGAAGCTGGATGAGAACTGTCTCACAGACCATGTCACTGTCTGTTAAATCTGACTCTGACCTACTTCTTTTCCTCCTACCTTGTATGGGGGCCTTCATCCTCTCCATCAGCCACGTCTTCACCTCTGCTTCGTAATTCTTCTTCCTTCTCTCCTCGGCGCTCAGTGCGTCGCCCTCTGCTGGTCTGTCTGATCTGGTTCCTTTCGCACTAAAGTTCCACTGAGCCTCTGCAGCGTCTTTGCTCAGACCCATTTTCCAGTGTTGGTCGTCTGGTGCACCGACTGTTTTATTATCCAGCTTTTCGTTCCCTTTATAAGAAATTTCTTTGGTTTTGTTCCCCTCCTGACCCACTTTCTCGTTCTCGGAGGAGGACTGTATGGACTCCCCGTCAATGGAGCTGCTCTGAGCTACACCTTCGTCCTCTTCTTCGTCCAGTTTCCTTTTAGTTTGATAATCTGCAGACCTGTCCAGGGCCTGATCTCCCCTGTCTGGACATCCTGGAGTTTTCTCTTGGACTTTGCTGATAGTGCCGGACCCTCTGGACATTGTCTCCTCTGCTTCCTCATTGCTCTCACTGATATTTGGCTCCAACTCTGTGAAACCTTCATCAGACGGAGACTGCTCTGCCAGCTCCCCAAGAGAGCTCCCTGCTAGAGGAAAAAAAATGTAATCTCTTTTTTTCTGCCAACTACAGGTAAAAATGTCAATGTCCATGTTGGATGATGAGTTCTCACGAGTTTCAGATAAAGTTGACTCAAAGTCGTCCAGAACGATCGGCCGTTTCGGCTCCAAAGCTTCATAACGGCTGAAGGGGTTCAGGTCCCGTTCAGACGGCAGCTGCTCCCACTCACCGGGCCTGTACACAGGACACAGATCCTGGGGTCGGTCTCTGGAGGGACATCAGCCACGAGACACACGGCAGAACGTGGATGGGGGATGGAGGAAAAACAGAAAAAAAAAAGAACAGAACAAAACCAACAGAAATTAAAAATGAGCAAAAATGACCCACAACTTAAAAAAGTACACAATAGATGGAATGATATGAAAATGCAATTGAAGAAGTACAACTGAGGTCAACAAAAGAAAAGAAAAACACGTATGAAAACATGGCAGAAGGCGGCTCTGTAATGTGTAAGGGCTGTATTTCTTTCCCCAAGAAGGTATAAAACAACATGAGAAGAGTTTCCAGTGACGAGCTGAGGAGGAGAAAGATAAGTGATGAAGATGGCCAGGATGTCTTACGATGGCAGAGCGTCCTTCAGCTTCATTCGAGACACGTCGTTGTAGAGCGCCACGGACACCACCTCCTCCATGGGGCAGATGAGGCCGTACTCTTCGCAGCCGTGCTCGATCACCAGGGGGTCGGACTTGTGTGGGTCGAACATGATGTTGTTGGGCGTCACGATCAGGACGCCACCGACCACTCCCTGAAAGAAACACCATCAAAAACACTGAGTTTCATCCGTTAACTGTTGATATTTGCTGGTTGAATGTTGTCAAAGTAACAACTGAACCTCAATATTACCAACTCATACTGATTCTTATACTGACTGCATCCCTGCTCAACCACATTGCTTATTTTCATCCAATCCCAGCACTGCAGTGTGTGATTTTCTCACCATGCCATCAGTGAAGAATTTGCAGCTCATCTTGATGAATTTAACCGTTGAGGGACTGTCGTCCTCGGAGTTCGGGGAGAGTTCACGGCGGATGGACTTTGCCGACCTGCAGTCTGACATACCATCCTGATGTTCATAAGGGGGAAAAAGTATAAAGAATTAATTGCAATACAGTTTCCCACTAACTGTGTTTATTATGTTTGTTGGATGACGTTCACTAAAAAAAAAAAACACAGGAACTGCTAACTGTTGCCAAAAACTAAGAGAAAAAATGAAGAAAATACAAGGGGCGGGATCATCTGACACAAGAAGATTGACATTGAGTACGACAAATTGTAAAATATTTGCTTTTATTTGGCATTTTTGTTGAAAACATGCTCTGATTGTTGACTTTAATAAATAACGAGCGTTGAATGCAGGGTAACAGCAGACTTTCCACCAAAAATCAGACCAAGTGGGAGAAGAAGAGGCCACCGGGGACAGTAGAGGTGAGTCACTCGTGAGTCAGTTTGTTTATAAACTGACTCCCTCGACAGCATCGCTCTCAACTTCAACATCACACCATCAATATCTACTCACCTGTGATGGTTTCTCTAAGGTCTCGTTCAGGAGTGTCGGCTCAGACGTACTTGGAGACTTGGAGTCATCTTCTGATTGGCTCACATCAGGGACAAAAAGTTTCTGTAGCAGGAAGTGAACAAACCATTGATCAGTGCCGGTTCATATGAGTGAACAGTAGAGTCTGGAGGAGGATCCTGTTCTCACCTGTCCTGGGTAAACGCTGCGGGAGAAAAGCTTGTTCAGCTGAACCAGTTTATTTGGTGTGATGTTGAAGTTGAGAGCGATGCTGTTGAGGGAGTCGTTGGCCCCCACCTGGAGGAAGACAGCGCCACTTTCAGCTTTACGTTGGTCCGAAATGCAGTACTTCAAAAATGGCAAAAGTGTCTAAACTTTATAAAATGTTTATAAACTGACTCACGATGAACTCTACTGTCCCCGGTGGCCTCTTCTTCTCCCGCTTCGTCTGATTTTTGGTCTTAGGGCCTTCATCTGATAAACATAAACACAGAGAGGATGAAAAAAAAAACAAGACATTATTACCATATCAGGAGGAACAGAAAAAAAAATACACTGTTGAACAGTAAACTGCACTTAAAGACAGGAACTTGTTCTTCACAGCCGTGGAGCAGCAACAGCAGCAACGTCATTATTAAACCCACAATCTCACACTCTGACCCTTATCACTGACCAAGTCCACACTCAGCACTTTCTTCTGGCCCAGAAGCGGAGCTGTGAACCCACCACTCCCTGCAGCCTGTGTGACAATAACAGCCCCAGCTGTGACTAAGCATCGGGCAACAGCACTGAGTAATAATTGTTAGTATGTCAGAGTATCTTCAGTCTTCAGTATATTCTCTTCTTCTCAGCCTGTTCATTTACACCATATGTGTCAAACTGGTAAAAATAAGTTTGACACCTGTGATTTACACAAACATCTACGCCTGGTTCCAACCAGCTTTTATAGAAATGATTCCTGACGATTTATTCTAAAAGGTGTCATCTGTCGTTTAGCACAAGCAGTAAAAGTCACATGATTTATCTCCCAGTGTCTACACTTTCATTAATAGAGTTGGTCATTACTGAGTTGTTTCCCTGAGAGTCACAGTCCTTGAAGGTTGTTTCTGTGCTAAATAGGTTCATGATTTCTCTCGTACCTGAACCTGCCGATGGCTTCGTTGCCACTCTCTGCACATCCGCCTTATTGTTGGCTTCGCCCACATTTGGGATGGTGTCAGGACTGAAGATGATGGCCGCGTTCTGCTCATTCACATTCTTGTCTGATTGGCTCTTGAGCTGCCGTCGCTTCTTCAGTCTGAGGAGAAAGAGCAGGACATTTTTTTTCTAAAACTGGTCACTAGTGATTTCTAACCAACGCTGTGAGATCATGTGGTGTGACGTTGAGATCCATCCAACATCTCCAAGAGCTCCAAAGACATTTTAACTCAGGATTTCTGATATTGTCCAAACACCTAAGTCCCAATTCCCATATCAAATGACACAAATATATATACATTCAGCTGCCAATGCCAATGCTTCACTCAATGTGACGATAAAAATAAAATTTAGTTCTGCTTTTGTTAATTCTCATCTCCTGCTCTCAACAATCCATCACAGCACATCGTTTTGTTTGGTCAGCAGTTTTTCCTCTTCAAACTTCCTCCTGTACAGCTCTTTCTTGGGGAGGAAGAGAATGATGCAATAGGATCTCCAGGCCAGATGAGGTTCAGTCGAGGGTTGAACGACTGCAGTGCAGTGGAACTGCACTTAGGAATAATGCTCTGGGAGAACCCACGGATACTTCCAGTGTGGTGTGAGTATAGTGTGTGGAGATAATTGACTTATGCAGAGCTGAGTGGTTAGGGCACCGATCCACTGCATTGTCCGAGGCAGAGGGAGAAGGACAGGAAAGTGAAAGGAGCAGCGTTGCAGGGCTTTAATGGAGAGATAAGAGCAGGTCGATATGAAGGCTGTGGACTGACACAGCTCAGGCCTCAGGCCTCTCTTACTCAACGTTCACACATCTGGCACAGGACCCAGGAATCTGCAGAATTCCCAAAAAAACACCATCTGTTTGACTGGGGGTGTTTCTCACTGCCTGCCAGTCACTCTCGCCCTGTCTGCTCGCTGGAGTTCTACCTGAAACATTCTTACCAGATGCAGAAGGAAATAAAGGGATATAAAGCTGTAAGAGACAAATATTAGAGATTGTCCCTTGAACAGGAAGTATTCAGCAAAATAAATGCAGATAAATACACATTAATAGAATTAAATTTCCGGTGGTATGAAATATTGTCCGACCCATAAAATCTTCCTACCCGAAAATGCATGAGCACAAGGATTTCCCAAGGGCACACATCCTATAATTTTCTCCTACCAGACCAGGATACAAGGTTAGAATCTTGTTGAAATGTGTGTTTTATTGAAGTAAAAGGGGGAAAAAATAATTTCAGCTACTACACCTCTGTTCCGTTGTGTCTCGTGACGGCTAATAACCAGTCTTGTTGTGTGTCTTCCCCTAACAGACCTTAAGCGGTGATTAGTGAAATCACCATGGCAGCAGTTACTGCCGTCTCCCACTGAGCTGCAACAGTGTCGGTCCCTGAGGAGTCCCAGTGTCTACCATCATCCTTATCGTCCCTGAGTTCACAGTCTGCGTGGACAGTGTTCTATCAACTCCAATCACACCTGATCATAAAAATTCTACGTCAGCTTTGAACTTGTTTAATGATGATCTATATTGGCTGAGTCTATCAGTGACTTTTGCCCTGTGCCCGGGACACCATATGGTTCAACACCAGGGACATGTGTAACTGCAGTAGCTGTGTGTAATGAGACGATACTGTCCTCTGACCGTACCACGTCTGCCACTGTGGAGCTAATGTCCTGCATCTTGTACAACGTTAGCCTTCTAGTAAAATATAACAGACTCCAACTACTGAAACGACAGGCGGCTGTGACAAAGTCATATCCCAACAAGTGATCGTTGGAGTCAAACAAATAAGGCTGAGAGAGGACAAAGACCGATTTGTGGGTTTGTGTCAGTCCATCATGCTGCCTTGAACACGTAACCTGAGACACAAAAGGAGGCCAGAAGTCCATTAGGCTGCACTGCCTCACGACATCCATCAAGTCTACAGTCAACATCTCTGCCTCTGCAGCACGTTTGCCAAGTGCTTATCAATACGTCCACTTTGGCATCAGACTGTAACAAAAATAAAAACTCATATTGTAAACCCTTAGGTCTGAGAACAGAACAGTAGTTTGCAACAAACACCGTCAACCACATGATCACTTTTAGTCTCTACAAACAAACACCTTCTGCCTCTGGTGTTCCTTCATTCCTTTCTCACACACCTCTCCGGTGCAGACGTCACGGCGTTCTCCTCTCACAATTCTGTCAACCTCCCTGTTACTGGTCAACTTTGAGCAATTAACAGGGCCGCCAACGTCTAAATGAGATGGTCAACAGCTGGTCAGATTTACACAAAGACTTGTTGGAGGAACTAAACGTTAAAGTAACACAAAGAAAAAAGGAGGAAGTTTCTGTCCAGTCTTCAAGAAACCTACTATGTCCAGTTGCTTTCGAAGTAACTAATTTTGGATTGAACTACCTGGATGACTGAGAATCTACACAGAGGAAGTTTCTGATAAGTCACTGCATTAAATCAAAATACTTTTATTGTCAATACTTATTAGAAGCTTTGTGAATAATGGAATCAAATGCTCCTACCTGGCAAAGTATCCCGGCTTCCTGTCTCGCTTCTCCATCACGACAGGCTCCTAAAAATGCACACAGTCCAGCACATCCATACAAACGTCCAGCGAAATCTCGGGCAGGCTGTGGCCGACCCGCCCACTTAGGAGTCGTAGCCAGAAAAGCACAACTTTGGTGGAAGCTCGGGGCTCATGCTCTGATGCTGCTCTTCCTCCTCGTCCTGCAGAGAGGAGAAAGCTAGGAATTAGAGGCTTCACCTTTTTTGGGCTCCTCACTCAGCAAAAACAATTTCCGAGCCACAGCAGCAAAGCAGAAGGTGAAGTCTGATCTGCTAAAGTGAAGGACGACGAAAGCCCGGTTTATCCATGAGTGCATTGGTTCCCCCGTGCTGACAAAGCCTGGGCAACAGGAAGGAAAAGAATCCTACCCCTCTGCCGTGGAGAAGAAACACATCTGCTCCTAGTTAATGCTGCAACAATAGCCCTGTGTCGGATTATGTAATAAGTGAAGGCTGCGAACTAACAGTTGCTCAAGCGGAGGTCGATAAAGAGTTGACCAAGGCCAGGTCCATGGTGGAGCTGCCGTATGTTCAGACCAATAGCTACAATGAAGACATCATTAACAATTTAAGCAGCTTTTGTTGTCTTTTGTTTTTAACCTGAGCAGCTTTTCTAGCCTTTACGGTAACAGAAATGTGGCAACACTAGAGTAAGTTAATCGTGCCAATGACATTACAAGGATTAGAAGGATTTGGACCAGAGTCAGGGAGCAGAACAGATGGAAAGAATCGAGAGAGGAACATAGGAACATTAATTCAACTAAGTTCTGTTATAAATGTTAATTTTTAACATAGTAAAGAGATGAAAATGTAGCTTCATGATGGTCTATTTCTGTCCCGTCTCTGCTTCTTAAGATTAAAGATTGGAAAAACCAGAATATAGGGTTTTTGTAGTGCATGTAGTTCTCCCCCCCCCTGCAGGTGTTGCTGTGATCTCTTCCATACACAGCCACTCTGCTACTGTACAAAAACAAATCAAATCCTGCAATTATGGCCAAACCTTTTCCACACAGACATTCAGCTTTGGAGAGTGTCCAGCAGTTAATCATTGACATCCAGCTCTGGTCTGGATATATGGCCACCAACATGCTAAATATGGTCTGTAGTTCTATTCTGTGTCCAGCCAAAGTCTAAAATGGCCTCTTATTTTGAAGCATGAACCGTCAATTTAAAAGCACTAAATTTACATTCTTGTCTCTTATGATTTAGAGAAAAAAAATCTAAAATTGTGTTTGTGAAGACAGGAGACAGAGCTGGAGGCGGAGGAGTTAAAGATGCTGAGATTTTCTTTAGGAGAGACAAGGATGGACAGGATCAGGAATGAGGTGATTAGATGGACAACACAGACAGGAAGGTTTGAAGAAAAAGCTAGAGAAGACAGATTGAGATGGTTTGGACATGTTCAGAGGAGGGACAGTAGAAGAAGAATGAGATGGAGCTACCAGGTAGGAGACAAAGAGGAGATTGATGGATGCAGTGAGGGAGGACATGGAGGTAGTTGGAGTCAGAGTAGAAGATACAGAGGACAGGGAAAGATTGTTGACTCACTGTTGCAACCCCTGAAAAAAGGTAAAAGGAAAGGAAAAGAAGATGAAGAAGAGGATGTTTCTTGATCCAAGGACAAAACTATCTTGACATAACTGTTATATTTTTACTGTAACAATATTAAATAATATATCATTACAATGTGACATGGACTAGGTGTCAATCTGAACTTTTCTCTGATTTAACATCAACAGCATCTGGTTTTAATGATCACAACGAAATGGCTGCACTTGAGTGAACGGGACCACTTCAGTTCATCTGATCCATTGCAGACAATGTGAGCAAACAACTGTCTGTCCACGTGTCGTTCTGCACACACTACAAGAAGACATTATTGAAGCACAGCAAAATCAGCAACATGTCCAGCAGCTCACCCCACCTACTGTAGTCGCAGCCACATTCCCCAGAATGAAGCCTCAGGGCGCAGCAGAGAAACGTCGCCGGAATGAGTTCGTCCTTCTGTGCAGCAGCGACCGAACAACCGTCTGCTGTGTCAACGTGTAAACACTGCATGGGTTTTACCACTAGTTTGACAAACAAACAATCACAGACACAGTGGACAAGGTCCAGTCTGACCAGCTGAGGCTAACAATGCTAACTAGCCACTTTGTTGACAGACAATGGTAACCTGCTGAGGTTGCTCCAGGGATTTCTTCTTCGCCGACTCAGGCTTTTTCAATAGAAAACCGTCGTACTTTTATTCGTAACTATTCGGCGAGCGACGACGCATCGCCATGACAAATATGCAAGATTCGTAAAATAAAAAACGTCCTCATACCTTGCGACCATCCTCCCGCTGTCGTTGCTCAGGATTAGATCAAATCAAACCATCTTTCAACTGCGCCCTCTGCTGTCGCTTTGCTGCAACATACAGTCTACTACTATTTGATGTCTCTGGCCGCCATTTTGGATAAGGGCTAATATATAGTCATCTTAGCATAATTTGATGTTTTTTGTTCAGGAGAATTATTCATTTTGATGAAGAATTAGAACAACATTTATTTTTGTACATGTTTATTAACAAAAGGACGATTATTACCGTCAACTTCCCTGGTGGTCTAGTGGTTAGGATTCGGCGCTCTCACCGCCGCGGCCCGGGTTCGATTCCCGGTCAGGGAACAACGTTTTTGCGTCTGTATTTTTTTTTTTGAGATTTTGTTGCGATAACCTCACAAAATCTATAATCTATAAGATGTACAGAGTGCTGTTTGGATATTTTTTTCATCGGAATATCCAATTCTGTTAACCCTATGTGAGCCTAATGTTTTCTGAATTTGTGCTCATCTCATACCCCGAGCCTTTCTGTGTGGGTCAGCCGAAAAAATGACCCGATTCACGCTGGTTCATGCTCTATGTATTTGCCATTTTCACATGTCTCCTAGTACCCCTTGTATTGTATACCGCTAGAGGGGGATGTCGCTCTAAAATAGTAAAATCATACAGATGACTGCAAAATGAAACGTCTGTATGTAGTCAATCTACACGACATCTATGATAACTTCAGATCCATGTAAATCTTTGACAGTGTTTTCATCAGAAACATTATATAAACTGAATTTTATTGAATTTAAGATGGAGAATTTCTTCCACAGTAAAAGTACTCGAGTTCTGTTTCTACAGTTTAGATTAGTAACTAGTATTTAGTCGTTTAGTCCAGCCTAAAAAGTGAAAGTTTAATTTGTGGAGAACCTGTTTCAGAAATGGGACAGAGATAATGTTTGTGGATCTGAAGCCAAACTGATTGGACAAGTCTGGAGTTAACCAGTTCCTGTCTGCCTATGTATCTTGGCAGTTATTTTGACAGGCGCTATCATTGTGAGAGAGGAGATAAGTTGTCTTAGGGATCGCCATGGCGCCTGTGTGTCCCTCTTCTGGACTTTTCAGACTCTCGTCATCCTGCTGCACTTCCCTGTGAACACACACATTTTTGTGCATGTGTTGGGATTCTATTGGAAAGTCTGAACCAGGATGTGTCAGGACTGCAACATTAGAACTGTGATGTTCTACGACGGCACTCAGAAAAGCTTCATGTGAGCAGACATGTTGAAAAGTGTTTTATAGAATATAATGAAGAAATTGAAGGAAGTTTTGCCGGACGAATTACGGAGTTCAACAGACCTCAAATGCCCCCCGAGCCTCAGTTTGCCACTGGTTGATCATTAAATTTGACTGAAAAAAAATGCTCAGGTGCCTTTTCTAAAAGTGCTGTCAATAAAAAATGTAAAATGTCATTCAGCTCAGCACGCACCACCGTGGTAAATATTGTTAATATTGTTCAATGTCTCGTCTGTGGCAACAAGTGCTATTATTGTTGACTCTATCTCTCTCCGATCCCCGACAAAGGCCTTGAAAAGATTTGAAGTAATTTTGCTCTGACGTCTCATACCTCCAGCTTAGACTACAACCACGATAACCTTAGGTACACTGTGGAACGAGGAGCCACAAAACCTAAACAAACGCGAAAGTCTGTGTCAAATGGATGATGATAACTGATAGGAAGTTTGGGTTTTATTTTGCAACATGACACAACAGAACTGAAATGCAAGGAAGGCAGGAACGAGCTGTGGGTCGAATCATTTAGGTCGAGAAGTTTCCAATATTTTTACAGTTTGGACGAATCACCATCGGGACTTAGAGTCTCAGCTCTGACCCGTCTGTTAGCTCTGCGCTGCAGAGGTCGACACGACAGGAGAACGATAGGGTGTCATTGAAAAGGTCAGTGAAACAGAAAACGATAAAAAAGTCAGAGCAGTGGTGGATGTTATTCCCTCTGCTGTGTTTTGGTTTACGTGACATCTGTATTGTCTACTCATCCCTGTTGTTAATGTCAACTTAACAAGATTATTTATATCACTATCATCTTAAGCACATCCAAACACGTGTCAAACTAAGGCCTGCGGTCCTAATCTGGCCCACAGTGTGATTTTATTTGGCCCCTGTGTTCATATCAGATGTGTTCTGGACAGTGGTGGGCGATCAGGGCCAGCAAAGCCTTCTCTGCTGGCCTAAACATACCCAGAATAACACATTAATTCAGAAATATATGATTTTTTTATTAATATAAAAAGTGTTTTTACACTTAAAAAGTTTTTTAAAAAAAAACTCTTTATCCAAGACAGGCTCTGCCCGCTGGATGGACGCAACCCGTTCAGATTACAGCGCCCAAAGAGATTGCATTGTCAGAGCAATCTAGCTGGCTCTATGTAGAAGGCAACATGTACGTGTCCTGTGATTGGATAAGCTCTCCTACAACATCATTTTGTTTGATTTTCCCCTACTCAAAACAAAACTGACTGTAATGTGTGACATGGCTGATTTTGAAGGCGTATTAATTTAATTTCACAAAACTATGGCCTACGGTTAAACTGCATGGCGTAATACCTCCACTTTATAAACCGTATATCCTGCAAAAGTACCGCAGTGGTGAAAAGAAAGTGCAAAAAGTAATTCTCTCTGGCTCCTACAAGTGAACTTTGTCCAAAAACAATTGCTTAAATGTATTTTATGTCTCCTGTCACAGAGAGAAGCTGTTTCTGTAGTTCCTGTCAAACTGTTCTTGTCTGTCAAAGCCAGAATTAGCGCTGGGACAAAGGTGATTATGATGCATCGCCCACTAATGAGGTAGATTTGATGGACGCTTTTTTAATTTCCACGGTGGTCTCTACCAGACTGACTTGGAGACCACCCGGTGGTCAGCGACCCCCTCACTAACACTCACAGAGCGTCCACATGCAGCTAAAAGACAGACAGTGAGAACCTGAGGGGCAGGAAAGTGACAGAGACGGCTTTTTAGCAGCGCCACTACGCACGCTGTCAATCTGCCAAGTCGGCCGACGCGTCGCAGCCGTGACCCTTCACCTAGGAACTGAACAGCAGAGGAAGGGTTATCACCGCCGCTGTTTTTTTGCGTTTAAAGTGGAACGTCCAGACCGTGCTGGAGCCACTCAGTGAGGAAGGGGCAGATGGACGCAGACAGAAACCCACCTTCCTGCAGCTCTCGTCGTCGTCGGCGGTGTGTTTTTGAATCACATGACCGCAGCAAACAGTGCACTGTTGTTTACTCTGCTTATCTGTGGTGTTGTAACAAGTCGGGGTGGGGGGCGCACTCTCGAATGCATGGACTAGGCTCAGGAAAACTCACCAAATGGGAAAAAAATTGAACGTTAGTCGACAGGAATAATAAGCAGGGATGATTTGGTGATAAAATAATTCATTATTTGTGTTTGGAAAATCCTGTGATCTGCCATAAAAAGGCTGGTCCACTGCAGCAAAAATAAACTCCTCCTCCTATTAGCTCATAACTTAGTTCAGTGATAAATCACCGCCGTAAATTCATATATGACCGCGTCCAGCAATTTATGATGGGGCGATAAGTCCACTGTTGCCTTGAAGATACAGCAGATAGAGGGACTATGCTAAAGGTAGAGTGTGTGCTGAGCGAGGGTCTTTTGATGTGTCTGTAATAGTGTGTGTGTGTGTGTGCTGTCAGACATGCACACCCACCCACTCTCAGACTCTGCTCAGTCACAGCCAGCGCCACATCAGTCCATCATCACAGATACGGCCCGCGCTCAGATAGCAGGTCTGGCGGCGCAGAAGACATTTTGTCCACTCTGTCATGTTTACTTCTAATGATAAGCTTTGATGGATTCCCCTCCAAGTATGGACGCCGTGGCCCACTCCGTCTGACACACAGGCAGAGCCCAGATCATCCATAATCCATTTCCGTGTTCCAATTAGCTGATACGTACAGAACCACATGAAAAATCGACTCCGGGATAATTTGGGTCCAAATTGAAGCCAAAATTCTGAACTAAATGTTATTAAAAAATGTTTTCTTTTTCTTTTGTCATCGTTT
Source organism: Paraplagusia blochii (assembly GCA_016785265.1). Classification (NCBI taxonomy): domain Eukaryota; kingdom Metazoa; phylum Chordata; class Actinopteri; order Pleuronectiformes; family Cynoglossidae; genus Paraplagusia; species Paraplagusia blochii. Next base: position 653,964 of record JAFBJS010002753.1, on the reverse strand, counting down.
GCTCGGCCTGTACAGTGTTTCCATCGTTTACTTTAGCCTGGCGTTTATCCAGACAACAGACTTGTTTAGTGCACATGAACCAGACCAATTATAAAGACTAATGAGGCCTGTTCTTATCACGTCTGCCTCTAGAGGGCAGCGAAGGGGGACACTGAGTCAGAAATACCAATGAACTATCACCTACTGTTGCCTGTGTGGGGGTGCATGAGTCTGACACTGTAAACTAAATATTATGAGTAATTACCAGTAACTACTGGAATACTTTAAACCCTCAGATCCTTCATTTCGGAATCCAATATTGACCAATAGCCACAGGGCTGTGGATATTTAATCATTTATTTAGCTGTAACATCAAATCCTGTCATTAAAATAATCCCAGTGGTTTGTTCAGACGCTAGTGGATTCACCCTGTGCAGGTAATAAAAATAAATTCAAAAATGAGCTGCAATGCTGCCATCTAGTGACTTTCAGTGTCATCTACAGCCATTTTCGCCAAGACTATTTTGATGGAACGTATACTTGGGTGAAATCCAAGCTTTGGCTTGTACCTATTATCCTTACAGAGATGATAAAAACAGTTGATTCCTTGTAAAAATAAAAATTAGGAATTCAACCAGCATTCTCTCAATTGTTCTCTAATTATCTCTATAATCCAGACAAAGATTTGACATGTTTTTTCATCAGCCAAGGACTTCAGCAACTGCTGTGTTTAGGGAGTGTGTTTCTTCACGGGGAGTGTGAGAAAAGGAGAGTAGGAGGCAGAGGATAATCCACTCCGAAACAACGCTCGCTCTCTTTCACTACCCTTCCTCGGCCTCTGTCAAGGCCACTCTTTTCTTCCTCCTCCTCCCTCAGCCAAGAGGAGGTCAGAGAGAAAGAGACAGCGAGCGAACTGACCACAGGGTAACAAATCTTCTCCACCTTATCCACAATGACACACTGATAAGCGTGTCTCCACTCCTCGTCCGACCGATCCATCTCCGCAGCATCTGACACCCGAGCTGCGAGATACCAGGATATATGGAAATCCAAGTGGCAGAAAGACAGTTTGTCTCACTCCTGGTTACTGGAACATTAAAATAAGAGTTTTGATGAACTGATAAAGTCTTGTGTGAGGACATGTGTGTGTGTGAGTGTGTGTGTGTGTTTGCACGTTTTTGGGGGAGGGCCGCACCTGCAGCTAATGATGTGAAAAACACCAGCTTGGCCGCAGCCTCGGACTCCACTCACTCCCCACACATCAAACTTGCACCTGTTGACTCCACCGCCTCCCTCCGCCTCCTCACCCTCCTCCCCCAAACTGCCCCACACTCCCAACAGACTCACGTTTTTCCAGCCATGACAATAGCCATTCCACCACTTGGGGCTAAGTGGCTCCTTAACCCAGTCTTGGACAATTAATTCCTCTTTCAGTGAGTAAATGTGAACTAACTCCATCCCTGACGTCACCATCTCTCAGCCAGAGTGTGGCCATGGTCCATGATGGAGATACAGGAACGACTGATGGCAATCAAGCATTGGGCTCACCACGGATTTGGGTGTCAGTCATGGAGACTGTGACCTAGTAACAGGGAAGAGGATGGAAAGGAATGGATGAATGAAACATTATGTGGTTGTAGAAAAGCACCCAGTGTTTATTTTATTTCCGTTTCGCTCCATGACACACAGGAATCCTAACACCGCCCCATCCTGGTGTTCCATGAAACATATCAGTTTTTCAGGAATTTCTAACCTTCTGCTTCTGTTGTTTCCACTCATTTAAGGATTTAATCAACAGGATATGAGCTGTAAATCTTGTAAATCGAGAGGAAACAAATACACTTTTGATGACTGAGCCTGTCACCTCCACTGACTAAAAATATAATCCCGTTGTTACTTTGTTTTCACTCTCCAAAAATTACATTTTAAACAAATCAGAACTAGTGTTTCAAGACTGAGCAACATACTGTAGAGCGGCCGGGGTGGGTGGCGCCGTACACTACCAACAGAGTTGATACAAAACCTTAATTTGTACTGACTTTATATTTTGTCATGTGGACTAAAAGAGAACCTGGTGGAACCATCTATCTCCTCAATCCTCAACAACACTCTTGGATTAATTGCGACACACTTCCTTACGCGCGTGTGTGTGTGTGTGTGTGAATCTGTGTGGTGGACGTGCGGGGCCGTTGGGTCAGTGTGGGCTGGGCCCCTGGTTCCCACAGCCAGTGCGGAGGCAGCCCCTGCCGTGCTATCAGCCTCCGTCTCCGGCCCCCCAGCACCAGCGGGCCCCCTGACGTCAGCCCGGCCTGATAACGGGGTCCGCAGCCAGCGGCGGTGGAGGAGAAGGGAGTGGGTGAGGGATGGAGATGGAGGGATGAGGTGGATGGAGAGCAGGGAGGAGAGGGGTTACACTAACAGAGGATAAGAGCAGGAGACAGATAAGACGCAGCAGAGCCGAGTGGAGCCTCCTTGTTTTCCACTGCTCCTCCTGTCTGGTGGCATCTCCTCCTTCTCCTCCTCCTCCTCCTCATCTCTTCTCAATCTTTTATTCACTTCAGTAGAACTTAGTTGTAACCTGGCAGCTGGTGGGTTCACACCTGGAACCCTGCAGACCCAAGCACGGTTCCTTAACCACTAGACCACCACTCTCCCAGGCAGAGCTACCTGATTCTCCACCACCCATCACCCATCGTCCTCCCCTCCTCACCCTCTTGTCTTCTCACCTGAGCCACGCTGACCCGTCTTTCACCCCGTGTGTGGACTCTGTGTGACCTCCTCACAGACACCGCAGCCCATTGTTGTGATGACGTCACCTCACCTTTACCTAACCTGAGTCTTACCCCCAACCTGCCCTCGTACACGTACGAACAAACAGCCTCTGCTGCCACATCACTGCTGCTAAGCCCCATGTATCAGCATAACACACACCGGGCCTTCAGCCCTGAGAGTGTGTGTCTGTGTGTGTGTGTGTGTGTGTGTCTTAGTGTGTGTGTTATTTGCTCTTCAGTCCTCCTCTGGCCTGCGGACTTTGGCCGCAGCTTATCACAGGGAGAGGTCCTGGGATCCCTGAGTCTTCACTGCTAAAAATACATTGGTCCTCACTCACATGGACTCATGTCTAAATGGACGCCATGTTGTTGGACCAAAGAAATACTGTGTGTTTGGACTTCAACTCATTCCTCCCTGGAAAATGTATATATTATATTATAATCAATTTAACTTTATGTTTTTTTTAAAGCTAACAATTATATACCTGTATATTTCTTTACTTTAGTAACTATTCTATATAATAATAAATAGATTAAGCTTGTCCACATTTCCCTTAAATATAAATATTTTTAAATATCTTCTCAGCATTTTTTTCTGATAAGCTTTATCTATCCTCACGCCAGTTAGATCTGACTATGTTATTGTTATTTTTTAGTCCAGCGTTCACCAACCTCAGGGCCTCTTCAAGGACACTCCGTCATACAAAGATCTACTTGTTTGATGCAGACTTTCTAAAAAGTTCTGGGAGATACAATAGCGACCATTTTTTCTGACCATCATTATTACATATTACTAGTTCTGTTTTATAGACCAAACCCCAATGAAACCCCCTAATATAGTCTTATTATGAGCCCTAAAAAATCTGTATTAATATCTGTAATAATTATATGTGTGAATTTTGTGACAGAATAAGTGGTTTCAGCGAGCAACAAACCCAAAGTGGGAATTCCAAATATCGCCCTACGAGTGTTGAATTAATAGCTAAAGGTCTGTGTCTGGGAATCGTTGAAGCAGCTCCACAAACTTTGTAGCACAGCAGGAAGAAAAGAAGAGATTTTGATAATTACGTCCTTATCATCTGTAACTGAGTGCAGTCTGATGTGTTTGCGCTGCTCTTCAAAGAGTGTGAACCTGGAGTCCCAGTCAGCACTTCAGGCCGACACTGATGAGAAGCTGCACCTGAGGAGTTAATCATTCCTGCAAAAGCACACTCCTGGATCCTGCTGAAGGTGTGTGTGTGTGTGTGTGTGTGTGTGTGACTGCATGACCCAACGTGGACAAATCCATTAAATCCACAGGAATAACATGGAGATTATTCAGAATAACACACACAAATCCACTCATTCTGAAGACAGTGATGTCATTCACACAAGTGCGAGCAGAAAGACAGAAATTAAAGTGTGTTTGTCGTCTAAAACAACAGCAACTAAACACATCTTAACTTTCCTTTCCTTTCCTGATATATAATAAGGACAATATTACAAATACAGATGGTGTGTTGATGGTTGAGTTAGCATAAAATAAATTTTTTTAATATCTCTGATCTGAAGATTTTCCAGTATCTTTTTAAAATAAATCTATTTTTTAATAAGCCACCAACAAAAGAACAGCATGCATGTGCTAAAACATACACTTCTGCTACTGACCTGGACCTTTCTGACCAAATAAAATCCTTATTTCACTAAAATTTCGAATTTTTAGATGAGAATAATAAATATAAAACAATAAAACATATTTTGGGATGGGAAACAATGTTTATTTATATTATTTCATTTTAAAAAAGAAAAAAACAACCGTCTCATTAAAAATACTTCGACACAGTATGGTATAGATGCATTTAAAAAGCTATTTAATTTAACAATTTTATTGACTAGATTAGATATTTGGTTTTAGATGTTGGATAAAGATAAAGATGTTCTTACCTTCTCTGTCTCACATCACCTGTGTTTCCCTGTTGTTCCCACAAACTCTTCACCATGAACCTGAAGGTGAAGCAAGCACCTGCTTTTTAACTCTGGCTCATTTACAAAGATAATAAACATATGAAATATCACCTCCATCACTCAGTGATTGGTATAAAATCACAACCACACCCATATCGATCAGCACAGTGTTCAACCAGAGTGGAGTCACATGACTGGAACACGGGGGCAGATGGAAACGGGATTAGAATTAAGATTATAGTCTGCCCGGCGACAGAAATGTGGATTTCAGCAGGATGGATGATGGATGTGTGTGTATTCTACCGTCTGTGTTTTTCCTGTCCTTTCATGAAGTCTTCTTCCTGGAGACAAGCAGGAGTCTGGTCAGTGTGTGTGTTAGAGTGTGTGAGGAAAAGGGGCCAAAGTAAGTCAGTGACCCCCATATGATTGAATCTCGGCCCCAGTCCGGACGGGGACAGTTTTCCTGGTGCCTGGTGTTCAGACACACACACTGCTTTCTTCTACATTCCTGCGTCTCTATCTGGTCCCTCACCCAACACCTCCTCATTCATACACACTGACAGCACACACACACACACACACACACACACTCTCCCAGGCTCTGGCCAGTGTCACCCTCAGTGACAGGCCCTGTCACGTTGTGCGAACGTTCGCAGTAGAACACGTAGAGAACGTTGGAACAACAGAACAGAGGAAGAAGCAGCGCTGAATTCTCTCAAACGGAGATTTTTATAAACTCCTCACCCTGTCGGGACCCGGGAGGGACCGGAGGTGAGACGGTGGACGGGACAGGAGAGGTCAAGTCTCTGGGATTTCTCTGTCAAATGTGTCAAACTCAAAGGCGTCCCACAATGTAATTATGTTTGGCCATAACAATTCTTTACTAGAGTTGGTACAGATCAGACCTGGGCAAACTAAGGCCCGGGGCCCGGACGTGGCCCTCTGAGTTTTTTTTATCGGGCCCGTCAGACGTATTTCCAGATTCAAGAATTACACAAAACTGAAGTTTATTTCCATATGAAAATGTCATTGATCTACATTAATCTACAGCATAATTCTTTCACCTTGTAGAAGCTGAGATTGTATCAGTCCATCTTGTTTATGTTCAGTAGAACCATAAAGACATAAATCTGTAGTCCAACGTCTCTACGCCCTGATATTAGACTATTCGGTGGAAACGTAATCAGTCTGCAGTTACACATTGATGACGGTTCCTGATTTTTGTACTCCAGTGATGTCTCCAGCAGGACAGAGAGAGACAGACAGACAGAATCCACATGAAGGATGGTGTCACGTAGACTTAGGAATTATTTATCAACTCTCCAATTGTCTGGGCTGCAGCTAGGCTAACTCTATATTGGACATTTCCACCAAAGACGCAATGTTTTCCCAGGGAGTTAAGCAGTGAATTGTAGGAGTTTATTCCTTACATGTCGTCAAATATCATCTCTGTCAGTGAGCGAAGACATCAAAGGACATTTCCATTGTAAAGACAAGGATCTCAGAACATCATGATGAATGGTGATCGTTATCAACAATGATTAATTACAATTAATCATGACAAATCACTGTTATTCACAATAAATCCGCTAATTTTTACAATTCATCAAGACTTATCTTGATGAATTGATCTTTATTTATTGCTATTACTTGTGATTTTTTACGATTAATAAAGACCTACCTTGATCAAACACGATTTATCACTATTATTCATGATTAATCTGCGATTATTAACTATTTGTCAAGACTCATCTTGATCAAACACGATTTATCGCTATAATTTGTGATTAATAGTGATTTTTTTTATGAATTAAATCTAAAATTATTTAGCGCTATTATTTGATTAATCCTGAATTTTTACGATTAATCAGGACTTTTCCTGATTAATCATGATTAGTTGAGCAAATAAATCAATAATGTGTAATGTTAATGTGTAATAATATTATATTAGTTGTATTAGATACATACTAGATATGTAGCATGGCCCTTTATCAACATGGAATAAATACAACATAGAATAATATCAATGTATATATACTGTATATATATATATATTTATATATTTATATTTATATGTATTTTACATATACTGTCAAAGGGCTTTTCTGTGTCCCTGAAGACAACTGAGCTCGTTAATGTAGATTTAATGGACTGGAAAAAGTAAAACTGATTTTCAACAATAGACTCAGACACACACACACACACACACACACACACACTCTGTGCAGAGTCACATAAATTACACAGACCGTGTCAGTGGGAAGTGGTCGCACAATGAAAAGGCCTGGTGTGTTTACGTTGACTGGTGTTGATGACAGGTATAAATCCGTCCTGTGGAGGACGGCAGACGGCTGAAGGAGCGCCAAACATCCACATCCATTTTTCATGATCGAGAGGAGAAAAAAAAACGACAACAACAAAAAAATACAACAGTTTTAACGTACGTCACGTCAACGCCGTCAACAGGAGGTGGAAGTCACAGCAGGTCACAGTGATTGGAGTCAATAATAATGTCATATATTATCTTTACTACAGACAGGCCTACGCCTGTTTGGAGGTGGAGGTGGAGGTGGAGGTGTTCAGGACCGAATCACCATCATAGTCATTATTGCTGAATAATGAATTATCAACCACTTCACTGTTGTAGTTTCTCCTCCACCTTGGCTACTGTAGCACATTCTTCTGATAAAGACTTATTATCAGTAATAAAAATCACTGTCAAACAAATTCTTCTGATGCATTAAAAGCATAAAAAAACTTGATGAAAAAAACTTGTAAAATCTACAAAAAAATTAAGATAAACTGGTTTAAAGTGAACTGTAAAGATCAGTGAAATAACCAGTTGAACATCTTCAAATAAACAATTAATTACAACCATTCCAGTGTGATTTTAATCGATCACATCCATATCTCTCAACATTTTACTTTCTCAAAAAAAATTTATGGGGCCAATGCCCAAAAACTCGATGATTAGTCGATATAAATAGTTGTTCCACAGGAATCTCATTAACAAATAAAAACAACTATTGTTTTTATTTGTTTTATTTTATATTTTTTATGTTTTTATCGATTTTAAGTCTAATAATTTAACGACTATTTGATAATGGTTGGTGTTAATATATATCGAACAAATTCATGATCGTTAATGAGAGAGAGAGAGAGAGAGAGGTTGATAACAGCTGGATCCACCCCTCTCTCACTCCTCCTCCTCCTCCACCTCCTCCGCCTCCTCCAGGTCTCCTATCTCTCCTCTCACCTTTTCCTGATGCTGCTCAGAGTTTTGTTCGACTCTTCTCCGAACATCTGATGTTAATCGGAATCCTTGGGCAGATCCGATCACTGTGATCTCCTCTCCCTGCAGTGTCAGACCTCCGCCCCGTCTCCACCCGCCGCACCTCCACGGAGGAGCCACTCCACCTAAAGGATATGTACCAGGGAATAATGAGCACCAACCACGGAGCCTCGTCCTACGAGGCCGGATTCCTGCACAACTCCTCGGCGGCCACGTCCCCGGTCTACGTGCCCACCACCCGGGTCGTCACTCCGATGATCCCGGCGCTGCCCTACCTCCAGACGCCCGGAGCATCGCAGCAGAGCAGCCCGGCGTCCACTCACTCCGCCTGGGCGCAGCCGGGCGCGGAGTCGGTGTCCTCCTACAACCACTCGCCGGTGTCTCCGCGGTTCTCCTTCTCCACCAGCCCGCCTCTGTCCTCAGCGGTCTCCACGGCCCGGGACGCGGCGGCCTCCTCCTACAGCGGCTCCCTCAACATCCCCACCAACGGCAGGGAGCACTATGGAGCCCGGGGCCTCGGCGGCTCCTACCACAATCCTTACACCGCCTACATGAGCCCCAACATGGGCGGAACGTGGCCGACGTCTCCCTTCGACAGCCCGGTTCTCCACGGCCTCCAGGGCGGCGCAGCCGCGGGAGCTGCACGGCATCCGAACATAGGTGAGAAAAACAGAGAAAAACTGTGAAAATGACAAAGTCTTATTCCAGGAAAAATTATAGCTATAAATCTCAAATTAAAAAAAAAAAATATAATATTAGTCTTTCTTTAACCTGGACTAAAGGTAAAAATAAAATAATAATAATAATAATAATATCACAGGTTATTATTGTGTTACAGTGAACAATATTAAATATCATTCATCATAAATTAATAATAACTGACGTTGCAGCCTCACACTGGTAAAAAATGAATGGAAAATAAATTGTAATTTACATTATAACATTAATATTATTGTTCATAATAATATATCATAGTATAAGTAAATTACAATAACTATTTTGATCAGATCAAGGGTTTATATCTGAACTAAAATATAATAAACTATAGAAAATAAAAGTAAATTTCAAAGAAATTATTAAAATCCATGTCGACCAGAAATTATTAATATTATTCCTGGATATAACTGGACATTTATTCATAATAATATTAAATGACGTCAGTATTGACTCTCCCGCTGCGACGAAAACATACGAAATAAACTGAAAAGAAAAGAGATTATAAAAATAAATCAATGATTTGACGAAACGATCTAGAATAAACCCGTGGTTGACATTTAGTTCCACCTGTAATTTAATCTAAATCATTAGAATTAATCCAGATTATATACAGCTGTGAATCCCATGTTGGATTATAACATCAACTAAATGGAACTTCTTCAGATCTTGGATTTTCATCAACTCCAGGATGGGAAAAAATAAAAGAATAAAGCGGTGGAGTTGATTTATTCACTGTTTATATGGAAAAACTAAAATTCTAAAATAACTAATAAGACTGAGCGCTGAGGAACTCGCGGGCCTTCTCCTCTGAAAAATCGCATTTTTTTCGGAACAAAACGATGGATTGAAAATAATAAATCTCAGTTATTTATTTTCATAATATAAATGTAAAAATAAAATATATTTATTTCAAATTTACAGAAAGTATTTTAAAGCGGCAAGAAATAAAGAAATCAGGAAAAAAAAAAAGAAAAAACGAATCCGACCCATAATTCAAAACGTTTAGAAGAAAAACAGGAACTGATGGAAGGGAAAATAAAAAAATACCAATGAAATATTTCTCTCATTGTGGGAAGGTGATTTAAGTGATATAAAATTAATTAACCATAGTCGGAGTTCTAGGATTATAATCCAGGGTCAGATTAAATCCAAACCTACAGGTTTTTTCTTCTTTTTATCTATTTAATGTAGTGGGTTTTCTGAATCACGTGGAGTTTTTGACTTATTAGGTGCACAAAAGGAGACAAAGTGAAAATTCTATAAATAAAATTTAAATTAAATAAAAAGAAAAAAAAATGTCAGAATTTCCAATTAGTTTTTTGTTTGTTTTGAGAAAACCATCAAGCAAAAAATGCATTTTATTTTAAATTTAAAAAATGCATTTTTTTAATTTAAAATGAAAATTATTAATAGCATTTAAAAACGTATAAAATAAATAAACCTTTACCTGTTTCTACAGCTACAGAGAGCTGTGATCTGTGTCACAGAGACTGATATCAAATAAATTGTTTTAATCTGAATTAGAAATGGGTCAAATTGACAACCGGCTGATTAAAACATAGTTGATAATCCAGGGCCTGATTAATCGACTCAACTCAGTGTCCATACATTTGGGCCGTGCAGCTGCAGGTTGACGGTGAAACTCTGGCCTGTATGGGATCAAAGAGAGTGAAGGATTTCACAACCCATTGATTAGTGCTGATGTGGTCAGTTCTCCGGTCAGTTCTGCAGAGTTCCACTACAGTTTGTCTGTATCCTTCAGATCAGATAGTTGGGCCTTTATCTGTGTTTGCGGTGAAGCTGCAGGTTGATGATGTTTTCTGCTCCTAATCTCACTCTGTTACCAACGAGTCGTCAATGGTTTCTGATCAAATTATCAGCTGATCTTTAAAAACAGCTGATTTGAGATGAGTGATCACTCACTCGCTGTCATTACTCTGTGACCTGTGTGCTGACCACTGACCCAACTCTCCCATTCACAAGGTCGTCCACTTGGAGAGAAGTAGATCAGCAGTGTTCTGATCTGGACTCTCATGTCCTCAGGGATCAGTCTTAGTCCTGCTGTCTTACACTTACATCTAACTGCACCCTATACCTCAGAGTAGCACTCAGTGTCTGTCAGGAGAAGACAGCGCCCCCTGTCTGTGTACACCTGTCTATTTTAAATGAATGAACTCAATTAACAATTATAATGTTTCCATTAATTCAAGTTTTTTCAACAGCAATAATTTATTTTCACATTTTTATCTATGTCAACTGACAGATGAGGACAAGGCCCAACAACAGTTACATACATGTGCTGACTCTCATTTTAAATTATCACAACAATGAATTATCTAGTAATAATGACATCTTATACAATAAAATTATTAAAATAACATAATAATAATAATATTACCTTTGATGTATTCTCCATATTCTGCTTGGTGTCCTTCTTAAGCTACTGTAGTACCGACCATTGCCAGCAGGGGTTGGCTGTAAATCATATCATGTTATAGCAACAACAACAACAGTAATAACAATAAGAAATGGTAGCATTATTATCAGTAGTGGCCGCTGTTGCAGTCGTAGTGACTTTTTTACACTTTCTCCTCCACCTCCAACTGTGGACTGTTTGACTTTGTCCTCTTCCAGCAGGGTTGGTTTTGGAGAAACCCCCTGACATGGCAGCAGCGGAAACAATAAAACCCTGCGCTCAGATAGAGATGATGGACAGAGTCTCAGTGTGTGAGTGTATTGTCTCAAGTCGCAGCCTTGTGTTGGCTACAGTCCCTGCACACAGCTCAAGGTTAGGCCGCCCTGCCGCCCGCTGTTTTCCCTCTCAGCCTTGGAGGAGGTCTGCATACACTTCTGTATCACTGCCATGGTGGTGTCATGGCAGTGATACAGAACACACACACACACACACACACACTCTTCAACCTGAATGGAGAGGACGATGGTTTTCTGCAGATTATTTCAGTCATGTTTGCCTCATTAAACTGCTGTTTCTGGCACCACCTGGCGGTGACTGGACGTCTCCTCACAGCGTGGTGTTTGGTCTTTGAAGACCACGGTCATATGATGTGAGTGACAAACCCACAGGCTCTATGTCCAGCTGACTCCTTATCTTAGAGCTGTGAGATAAGGCGAGAGTCCAGCCTGCCTTTCTGACCTCTGCCCCCTGCTGGGTTGTAGGGGTTACTGTACCATTTTAAAGATATGTCTTTTTGGAGATATATAATGTTCAATCAAACAATTTTTTTACATTTATTTATATAATCATTCAGTGTATGTTTGAATTTAATAAAAGCATGTACAACTTTAGCTGTATCAAACTTAAGGGCCGCAGGCCAAATGTGGGCCGTCAAGTCATTTTGTGAGGTCGAAATAATTTTTTTTAACCTGATAATTAACTTAGAATGAATAAAAATAACCAACTGCAGAAAAATGTATGATTACATCAAGACTTTTAGCTGGAAATGGAAAAGGACGTTGACGCCCCGTTGTAGTCTTTAGATGAGCATGAGCAGCATGAACATCAAATAACATAGAACTTCTTCTCTGCACAGATTTTTTCGATGACTTCGCCGAGGGTCGGGAATGTGTGAACTGCGGGGCCATGTCGACACCCCTGTGGAGGAGAGATGGTACGGGCCACTACCTGTGCAACGCCTGCGGTCTGTACCACAAGATGAACGGTATCAACAGACCTCTCATCAAACCACAGAGGCGACTGGTGTGTGACAGCAGAAGAGCTTTTTAAACACCACTGTAATACATTCATTCACGTTCTGTAACTGAAACGTTCCCTCTATTGCAGTCTGCCTCCAGGAGGGTGGGCCTCTCCTGCACCAACTGTCACACCACCACCACCACCCTGTGGAGACGGAACGCAGAGGGGGAGCCGGTCTGTAACGCCTGTGGTCTCTACATGAAACTCCACGGGGTAAGAGGAAAAATGAAACAGTACATCTTATTTTATCGATCAATCTCTTTATTTACCATTTATTTACTGTTACGGCCCGTGGGCCAGATGCGGCCCATTTGGCTTACTGATGTGGCCCACCAAACCCGTCCAGATAATGTTGTTGTCTAACATTATCCATATACTTTTCTCTTTTTTCTTACAATGCCAGCACTTCACCATTAGGAGTAAAAAAAAACATAATCATAAAAACAACTCAAATGACTTCACAGATTACGAAACGTCTTACAAATCCAATACATATTCTCAGTCTTCCTCTCTTTTTCTTGTTGTACTCACAGGTTCCCCGACCCCTGGCTATGAAAAAAGAAGGGATTCAAACCCGCAAACGTAAACCCAAGAACCTCAACAAGCCGCCAACAGGTACAGTACAAAGAAAATGACATCAAATCTCCCCAGAACTCACCGTTCAATGTTCTTGGATGATGACCACGGTTCTCCTTCCTACAGGGAGCCCCGGCAGTGAGACCTCCACAGTCCCGACCAGCAGCACTCCTCGCTCCTCCACTGCCCCCAGCAGCAGCCACAGCAGCAGCAGCAGCAGCATCAGCAGCACAGAGGAGCCTCGACAGATAAAGACAGAGCCGGAGGCTCACAGTCTGTTCACACACCACAGCACACACACTCAGGTGAACTGGAACAGTCCAACAAGTCAAAGTCGGTCACAGTCAAAGTCCAATCCACTCATCCATCAACATCTGCTGTGTCTCTCTGTCCAGATCTCAGCCTTGCCAGCCTACATGTCAACTCAAGGTGGCGCTATTCCCATGAAGATGTCCCCCGCCGGCATCGGCGCAACCTCCAGCTCCAAAGCCGAACCCTGGAACAACCTCATCCTGGCTTAGAGGGTCTCAGATCAGTTCATCCACTTCAGGTCAGACCTGTTCTGACAGACTGGCCTCCTGGGAGCGTGTGCTTCACAGATCTGAGGTCAGATGATGCCACACTGTCTGTGGAGCAGAGAGACAGACCAGAACAGGACTGGAGGACGCTCCTGTCATCCACCATCACCAACCACAGACTTTGGATGTCAAAAACATGAACATTATTTTTTTATTTTCAAAATGGAAGCTCGACTGAGACTGTGGTAAAAACTAATGAGACTTAAAAATATTTTTCTGAAAAAATATTGTCTTTTTTTTATTTTAGAAGACAGTTATTCTGTTATAATTCCGTCCCGTCTATATGTTTGTCTGTGATTCTACAGCAGTGGTGTGACGTAAATGAGGATTTCAGTTAAAATCAGACAGTCTGAGCAAACATGGAGGGTCAAAGTGCTCCAAGCTGTGTTTTATCACTCATGGAAAATCACAGCAGATTATTTAAAACTATTTAATAACAGAAACTGATTTTTCTCAGTGCAATAGAAACTGCTCCCAGGTTCAGTTTCAGGTTAGTGTTAAATAGAAACAATGACAACAAGACTCATATAATGTGAATAGTTACATTACCACAGCGCCCTCCTTTGACTCAAGCTGAGAGGTGCAGCAGAGAGAAGCCCTGATCCAAGCAGATCCTGTTGTTATTTATTATTATTATTATTATTATCATGGCCAACTCCAACCACATTATAGTCTATGATAAAGAGAACTTTAGGTAAATATGAATATTTATGAGGACATACTGTACAGATACTACACCGTGACTATAATGTAATTGTGTAACACAGCGTTTGTCGAATACTGTAAGATAGACACAGTGACACGGTGTGAAGGCTGTGGCTCAGTGTGTACTAACTCTATCTGACACTCTCCCAACTGTAGCTCTGAAGGAGCCTAATAAAGATGAAGCATTTGGATGTAAAACCAAAGTGTCGTGATGCAAAAAATACTAATTTATGAAAGCAAAAGTGACCAGATCCTTGGTGTAATTCCAGCTAATTTTGCAAAAACAATTATTGTGAGATTGAATTTTCATTGATGGAAGAAAAACCAATCACAATCTCACCGATATTACGTGATTATTCTAACATTCTCAGGAGAATTCAGCATAGTTTACATTGACCACAAGGGGGGGACCTTCTGCTGCAATAAGATTTTGCTATTGGACAGGCCACCCTGGCAATTGCTTGGGGCCCAATCCTATCGCCCCAAGAGACCATAGCACCGCCCCTGTTTCAGTTTCAGTCAGGAGCATGAAGCTCAGACATCTGTATCCTTCCAATCTTCAGGAATTCCCTGGAGAACTTTGCAGCATCACTGATGAAGACTTCAACCACGCACTGGTTGAAGTCTTCCGTCAGCTTCCTTCTGATCAACTCTGCATATTTCTTTTGCACCAGTTCCGTCCAACTCTGCTGAAACATACGCCTGAGCTCCTCCTGCAGATCATCGGAAAACTGGGAACCAAACTCATGTTGGAGTGAGAACTCTGTGATGTTTTCTAAATGTTCCTCCAAACTTCCTTCTTTGTTTGAAAGCAGGGTTTTCGCAGCGTCCATCACAGCGGTCACCTCCATGGTGAAGATGTCCTCTCCGTCTTCTTCTGACTTACCTTCTAAAACGCTGTGCATTTTCTTGCAGAGACTTCTCCAGTCGTGTTCCTCAAGAACCGTCTCAGGGAGAAAAGTCAGATTTTCAGATGTGAGCAGGTTTTTAACAGCAGCAGTCAGGTTTTTACTCAGAGGAACTAAATCACCACCTGTACTGGCTGCTTTCACATAGTCCTCATAGTCCTGGGTCTGTTGAATACACTCCACCTGTCTGTAGTCCACCTCTCTGAACAGGGTTTCTTTGGTTCCTCTGAAACCCCAGCACCTGAGGAACCCCACGTGGGTCCTCACTCCATACAGTTTCCACCACTGGTGGGCTTTCCGGACCAGGTGCATCATACACGGACCCACATCTCGAGTTAAACACGGGCTGTTCATGGTGAAAACATAAACCTCCCAGCCTGCTGGGACTCCAGGACTCTCAGACTCCAGGAGATCCTGGGTTTGTTGAACAATGATGTCCTCACTGTGCTGTCCCTTGTTGTACTTTGGGAAGTACGGTCCAAAAATGAAAACCTCCTCCTGTTTCTCCACGACAGCCCAGGAGTGCTGCTTCTCCTCTTTACCACACTCCTCCGTGATCTCACGGTGGAACTCCAAAAACTTCTCCTTGACACGGTCGTCCAGGAAACTGTTAGTTGTTACTTTCTTGGCACAGAAGAGTTCCAGAATCTTCTTCACACAAGACTCAGTGTCAGACCAGGACGAGAGCGAAGTTTCAGCCTCTCTTCTGTTAAACTGACCAGAGCCAGACCTAAAAAGCCAATAAAATTAAATTATTTTAATTGGGTTATTGGGTAATAGGATTAGTAGAAATAAACGAGAAATATTTAATCACCAAGAAATGTTTCATGAAATAGACTGTAAACACTTCTGTAAACATTTACTTTTCATTATAAAAATATAAAGACATTTCCATTAAGACAAGTCCAGGCCTATCCGAGTATCTGTGCCAAAGTTGAAAAACGGTTCAGGTACAACAGTGACACGCAGTGGTGGCAGTAAGTACTGCAAGGATACGACATGACCTCATTTGGAACTCTAACATGTTTAGGATTTTACACCAGGGTTAGTCCTATGGTTGTGAACGTGTTCATTTCTTTGGTTAAATCAGTGCAGCATAGAGCTCCACCTACAGGAAATATATGAATATACTAGGAAAACCCAGGTGAAAGTTTGTTTTGTACTTTGGAGTTTATAAACCTAACAGTAATTAAGATCAAGAAAAACCTGAAAAAAAATCTTCTCACTCTCACTTCTCTCACACCCACATTACTGACATTTTTCCAGGTACGACTACTTAGATACTTATTGGATGTATAAATCTATACGTCTCCTTACTGCAGGGTGGTGTACTCGGGGGCTCCATGTGGGAAGGTGGACGAATAGATTGAGTCCAGTAGAGGGTCTGGAGGGGTCCAACGACTCCTCTTACGTGGAGGATGGTCTCTGTTACATCCGTTAAGAAAAGGTTTGAGTTGGAACCTGTTGAAGAACAAAGGAAGGAATTTATCTTTATGTTGAAGATTGTAATTAAAAAAGTATGCACACATGCAGCTACGACAAGGAGGAGCCTGCACGATTAAACCTAAGAAGCTCTCTTACATTTGACGTTCCATCCTGTCTCTTTGTTCCTGGTTTAGGGAAAAAATCTCCTGTTTCTTTAATCCCAGATATTCCAAAGTCAAATAACAGACCAAATAGTTTAGGGAGAAGACAACAGAGTCACAGCTACAACTACTGAACTCTCAACGCCTTTCACTGACACCTCACATCATTCCAGTCAGACCAGTTAGCTGGAGCAGACAGAGGGGGGTTGGAAATCATTTCAGTGAAATGTAAATTAAGGCAACAAACATATTATTATATCATATTATGAAGCAACAGAAATTGATTAAAATAAGGCAGTGATTTAAATTAAGCCAAAAATAACTTCATCTTTTCATTTCAGCTTGTCCATTTTTCAGGAGTTTCCACAGTGAATCATCCTTCTCTGTCTTCCCCTGTCCTCTGTATCTTCTACTCTGACTCCAACTACCTCCATGTCCTCCCTCAGTGCATCCATCAATCTCCTCTTTGTCTCCTACCTGGTAGCTCCATCTCTAGGATCATTCAGAGCGTCAGAACGTTGAGAAAACCACAAGACAGGCTTCTTCAGCTTGTCCCTTTTTCAGGGGTTGCCACATCAAGTCAACAATTTCCATCTCCCCCTGTCCTCTGTATCTTCTACTCTGACTCCAACTACCTCTATGTCCTCCCTCACTGCATCCATCAATTCTCCTACCTGGTAGCTCCATCGTTCTTCTACCACTCTATCCACTGTCCCTCCTCTGAACATGTCCAAACCATCTCAATCTGTCTTCTCTAGCTTTGTCTCCAAACCTTCCTGTCTGTGTTGTCCCTCTAATCACCTCATTCCTGATCCTGTCCACCCTTGTCTCTCCTGAATGGAATCTCAGCATCTTTAACTTTATCTCCAGCTCTGCCTCCTATCTTCTACCTATTCCTAGTGTCTCTAAAGTGAAGCAACAAAACAATTCTTTTCATACATTTATATATATGTTGCATTATTGCTGTTGTATTGAAAGTAGAATACACTCAGCTGTTCACCAACGAAGTAAAATTATATATTTAATTTTTTAATCCAATACTTTTGTTATTCCTGTAGGCCCAGAAATTAAAAGACATTGCAACAATATACAACTTGGCCACAGGACGTCGCTAATTTACAATTTTCACGCAACTGCATAATACAATTGCAAGAAGGTTAGTCACTCTCGGGTTTATAAATACTAAATAAAAAAGTCAATTATTGCTGTGAGAGACTGTACATCGCGGGTACTGCCAACAGGTGTCCGCTAGGGTGTTATGTAACATCATTTAGCAGGTAGGACTCGGTTTCCTCAAAAAAGGCATGGACCAATCAGAAACCGGTACAGCATGACGCTTTCATTAAGGCGGGGCATCACACCAGTCTCTTTGGTCTCTCATTGGTCGTTCGGTGCTGAGCCCATGGCAGGCCTGCCAATCAGGGGAATGAGTTGATCTGCCCAGTGTTGTGACCGGGTCGTCGTGTCTCTGCCGCCGCGGCTGCTGATGGAGAACTTCCCCGTTGTGGTTCCACACACACGAGCATTGGCAGTGGAACTGTAACACCATGGATGTCCTCAAGTCTCTGGGCCACCCGGAGGAACTGATCAACCTGTTCAAGTTCAAGATCGGAGGATGTAGAACCGTCATGCCCAGGTTGGATTACGTAAGTCGAACGGCTGGACATCGGATTTACTGTAAGACCGAGGATGAAGAAAGGTGTTGTTTTACAGAAGAAGAAGTCGGTTAATGGTCGTTAGAGTCACACATCAAGACAGTTGGTCTGTCTGTCTGTCTCTCTGTCTGTCTGTCGCTCTGCTACTGACAAAGATGAAGCACTGACTTTGGATTTAGGTCCATAATGAGATTGTCAGGTTCAGCAGCAGAGACTCAGGCTGTCCACAGGTTTGATGGTTAATCCCAACAGCAGCCAGAATGGAATCTGTTAACGTTGACTCTCAGTGGCTTTGACTTTTAGTTACTGGATTTATCAGGTTATACTGAGCAGAGATTGAGATGGAGGAGGAGAGGAGATGGATGGATGCAGTGATGCAGTGAAGAAGGGGAAGAACATGAGACCCCTATGTAATTATGTCCCTTATACCACAATCCTTTGCATAATTATGTAGTTTACATTGTATTTATCACTATTGCTACAAACATATCTGAGAGCTGTGTGAGAGTACTTACATCCAAGCAGTTTCTACAGAATACTCTGAAAACAATATAAAAGTTGTTTCCTGCAGTTAAAAATACTAACATATATCTTTCATGGACAAGTTAAATGAATAGAATTCAACCTTTCACATGCACATGGATAATATTTGATTATTTTTCATACTTAATATACATCTTTAAGGTTCGTTAAACGGTTATATTTCGGTTCCAGTGGTGAAACATTGAGGAAGTTTGAGTAATGTTTTGATAACTGAAGGAGGAGTTGTCTAAAATGACAACAACAGATCTATAAAAGTTCTGTTCAACTGGAACTATTTTAATTCAGGGTTCAGGTCTTTTACAAATCTACGAAGCGCTTGTTTTGCTCACCTCGACGTCCTCCCAAAAGTTTTTTGCGTGTCGCTCGACCCCTCAGCTGCCTTGTCCTCTAC
This sequence comes from Paraplagusia blochii, assembly GCA_016785265.1. NCBI lineage: Eukaryota > Metazoa > Chordata > Actinopteri > Pleuronectiformes > Cynoglossidae > Paraplagusia > Paraplagusia blochii. Next base: position 634,604 of record JAFBJS010002753.1, on the reverse strand, counting down.
ATAGACTTCATGTTGTTGTGTCAGCCGTCAACTGTTGCCTCGGGCATGGACAGTTCTTCCGTAGCTGCGGGGGCTTCGCTGCTGCTGCTGTAGGGATTCCGTATGGCTGGAGCCTGCTGCAAGAGTCCCGTGTCTTTATCCGTTTTCAAGCGCTCGCTGTCAGTGGCACCGCGGGGAAGCGTGCCCGCCCCACGGTCCGTGCAGCAGGGCTGGAGGGTCGGGGAACGCGGCCTGCAGGAGGCCGTCCGACCCACCAGCAGCATCAGACCAGCCAACTTTTACCGACACACGGCATTCTCCTGTCTGTCCTACCAGGAGTCCATGAGCGACAGTCTGCGGACCTGCTACCAGTACCTGAACCAGACCAGTCGGAGCTTCGCAGCCGTGATTCAGGCGCTGGACGGAGAGCTGAGGTGAGGAGAAGTCAGGGTCAAGTCTGAGCACCAGGGGCGTGTGTGTGGGTGTGTGTGAGCATTTGTGCAGGCATGTTGTCCTTCCTCCCCTGCACAGGAACCAAAACACGCGCTGGTAAACCGTTTGTCTTCTCGATTGCCCTGTGTTGAAAACAAACAAACCTGTAAAGCATTTTTTTTCCTTTTTCTCTCTCTCTGTGTATATTGATTTATTATAAAATTTTGTTTTTCAGTTTCCACAGCCAATCTTTAGTCTATCTTTATGGGAGTGGGTTTTTTAACCTCCCCCCTCAGAACTGATCCTCACACACCCCTGAGACCTGCTGGTGTTTTTAATGTGTTAATCTTCTTCCTCGTCTGTCTCCTCCTCACCCAGACATGCAGTGTGTATCTTCTACCTGGTCCTGCGAGCCCTGGACACAGTGGAGGACGACATGACAATCCCACTGGACAAGAAGGTTCCCATGCTGAATGACTTCCACACATACCTGTACCAGGATGAGTGGTGCTTCACTGAAAGCCAGGAGAAAGACCGGAAGGTCCTGGAAGACTTCCCTACGGTGGGTTGAAGACATGAGTTCAAAACATGAAGTTGCTGGTATCAAAAAGACATATCTGAAGTTTGGGGTTTTTTTTTCTGTTGTAGATATCGTTGGAGTTTAGAAACCTTGCCCAGGAATATAGAGATGTCATTTCAGACATCTGCCACCGTATGGGAGTGGGAATGGCCGAATTCCTGGAGAAGAAAGTGGGATCAATGAAGGAGTGGGACCAGGTGACCATTGCAACATGATGTTTGAAAAAAATAAAAAAATAGAAGATAGCCTTTGTATTAGCATAGTCCATAATATCTGTAAAAATAAGAAAATAAAGAAGAAGAAGAAGAAGAAAAGGTACTAAACTGAGAACGAATGACTATATATATATTCAAGTGGGGGCCACTAGATGGCAGCATTGCCGCTGATTTCATTAATCTGATGCCGATAAAGGGGATTGTACAGATAAATAAAGAAATTTTAGGTTTATATATTGGAATTTGAAGGTATTTGGACAATATAAGATAAATTCTTGAATGTTAATATCTGACATAACAGCTTGAAACACATTGGTGTCAATTTTCCAGCATTTTTCTGACTTACTCTTCTTATCTTTGCAGTATTGCCATTACGTTGCCGGTCTGGTGGGCATTGGTCTGTCCCAACTTTTTTCCGCTTCCCAGTTGGAAGACCCTGAGGTGGGAAAAGACACCGCTTTGGCCAACTCCATGGGCTTGTTCCTCCAGAAGACCAACATCATTCGGGATTATCTGGAGGACACACAGCAGGGACGTGCCTTCTGGCCCAAAGAGGTGAGAACTGATCTGGTTATCAGGTGTTTCACTCTCAGTCTGAGCCAATTTTTGTTCGTGATTTTTTTTTTTAGAGTGTTCTTTGTCTCTAACTCCAGCCTGAATTGTTAAATATCTGTTTACACAAATACTATTTATAGAACTGAGCTTTATCTGTTCTTGAACAATGTAAAAAGGTCAAATCTTTTATGTAAATATTACAATCTTATGAGTTTTTCTGGTTCCCTCTTTATATCTCAGACATTTGGCCTTTTCCCATATATCAGGGTCAATTAAACTGGGCCAGTAATTCACTGATACTCAAGTCTGGGAAACATAATAGTACATGGTCTTTAAGCCCCTATGTTTCCCTCTACAGGCCTGGAGTCAGTTTGCAGGTCGCCTCGAGGACCTGGCTCAACCAGACAAACTGGACTTGGCTCTGTCCTGTCTCAACCTGCTGGTCACCGATGCCCTGCGACACGTCCCTGACGTCATCGCCTATTTGTCTCGCCTACGGAACCAGAGCGTTTTTAACTTCTGCGCTATTCCCCAAGTACTTACCCATAATGCTTTGTTATCCCAGCTCCATTCTAAGAGATACCAAAATTAACTCTGGTTCCTAATTATTCTTGCTGTTCCCATCTTGACCAGGTGATGGCGATAGCTACCTTATCATCATGCTACAACAACCCAATGGTGTTCCAGGGAGTGGTGAAGATCAGAAAGGGCCAGGCTGTCACCCTCATGATGGAGGCCACCAACATGAGAGCGGTGCACACTATTATCTCCCAGTACAGCCAGGAGGTGGGGCTGTTGATGTTGTTGACAGTATCTCCTCCGCTTGTCGGTCTTTATCTCACCAGAACACTACCGTCCTCTTTCTGCAGATTCTACAGAAAGTCTCTGTCACCGACCCGTCCCGACAGAAGACGCTGCACATCCTGGATCTGATCAGAGAGAAGTCCACACTGTCCCAGTCCAGCCTCCAGTCCAGGACCCACCACCTGTCGCCCATGTACCTGTCTGCTGCCATGCTGCTGGCCGCCCTCAGCTGGCAGTACCTCAGCGCCACCGCAGTCCAGACACAAGGCAGAGGAGACATGCAGGGATAGTCAACCCCTCACCCTCATTTCACTGGGAATAAAACAGACTGAGTAACCACCTGCAGGGGTCGCACTGTTCTCTCAGCAGAAGAATCTGAAGCACATCTTCCTCACATGGTCATCCTCGTTCAGAGGCTCTGGTGGCAGACAGTTAAGATTAGCCTAGTCTGGATTATCTGGTCAAATCTAGATTCATTTACACAGAGTTTTGTGTGATTATATTCACCAGCATAGGTGGCATTTGAACACAATGGTTTCTATAACGGTCAGTGTTTAAACTGACAATGGGTTTTTTCCTAGTTTTTTTTTCAGACAGATGGAAATGATTTAATATGAATATATGAGTTTTTTTTTTTCTAATGGGGCAAAATTGTTCAAATATGCAATAAAGAAAATGGTGTATAACTGAGATACAGTCACACCAAGTTAAGCTATTTGTTCCAAAAAAATTATTTTATTTTGAAAAATTAGAAACATTTGTCCTTGTGTCTGAGTCTTCTTCTTTTGGTCCATCTTTGCACCTTCCCGTAGGAGAAAAAAGTGAAAAATGTATATTTTTACTAGTGTCTCTGGGAGTCAGGGGTTACAAAGTGGTACAGTGATCAATGTCTGTTAGCTGAAGTGTCCTTAAAACTGCTCTGGTGAGAAGGAATGTCAGCGTAGACGCCCAGTGCCAGAGGAGACGTGTGCAGTCTGCTATGTGATGTCAAAGCTTCATTTGTATATATTTGATGAAATAAATAAAGAGGTGAAATAAGACGCAGGTTGATGTTGTCTGTCAATTGATTGAGCTGGAAACTGACCACAGATCATAATATAAAAATACATTTATATAAATGTAATGTTACCTCAGTGGCAACCTGACACCTGGTGGATTAGAACCTGAAACCTTCTGGACCTGCTTCCTTAATCACTAGTCCACTACTGCCATTTAATGCTACTTTCTTTATGAAAAAAGGGTTATTTCTGATTGAGGTCTGAAGGTTTAGAGCCACCTGTTAACCTTTGGATGGTGAAGACTGCGACATGACATGTGATTTCACGTGTGACTTGTGTAAAAAAATAAAAAGCAAGAAATGAAAAAAAGAACGAAGGTGTTTCATTCTGTCAGAGTCAGAGGAGGAATCAGACGGGTAAGACTTTCAAGATCTCACATTTGTTTAGATTTGTCAGTTGTTTTATTTTGGTAGAGAGAGATTTTAATAGGGGTTACGTCTCTATTTATATCTTTACACTGGAGAGAAAAGGTGGTAAAAATCAGTTTATGGATTTTTTTCCCAGTATTTTCATCTTCATCACCAAACAGTGTGGGTCACAGAATGTATCGACTCGTTCTCCTTGTCGTCCTGGCGACGGTTTCCGTCTCCAGCTCTGAGCTTCAGATTCTCTCCTCAGAGATGGTCGACTTCATCAACAAGCTTGGCACCACCTGGAAGGTTGGAACAATCACCTGCAGCTACTGTAGGAACCACTGAGCAGATATCAGTAGTAGTAGCAGTGAATACAGTTTCCTGTTTTCTCTGTTTTCCAGGCCGGACAGAACTTTCACAATGTTGATATGAGTTTTCTGAAAGGACTGTGTGGGACCATCCTGAACGGACCTCAGCTTCCACAAGTGTAAGTTCTTACAGTTTCATTACACATATAACGTCTCCATGAATCAGTCTTCATGGAGCTGATTCCATCAGTGCGGCTGCAGCTTCTGTCTCTCCTCCACCTCCTGCACAGGAACTAACACACTAGATTATTTTAGGCAGTGAGCTGACGGTGCCTGCACCTGTGTCAGGACTTTCCCCTCACAACAGGAAGTAATACCTGGGTTTGAAAGAGTAGCAGATGTCCGAATAGCAATCATTCACCACAAGACAGGGGGCACCACTCCCATAATGTTGTAATAAAATGTCTTTTATGAACCTGCTTTAAAAAATTAAAGACTTCTGGGGGAAGAAAAAAAAGAAGAACAGCAGTAAAACAAATTACAGGTAGGTGGCAGTGTTGCTTCAGTTGATTTGTTTTCTCAGCTGTTCTCCTGTCTGTGACTGTCTTCTCCAGGTTTCATAACACAGAGGGTTTGAAGCTTCCAGACCAATTTGACCCCCGACAGCAGTGGCCTGACTGTCCAACCATCCAGCAGATCAGAGACCAGGGCTCCTGTGGCTCCTGCTGGGTGAGAGTGGACATAAAAGAACAGACGAATCCAAACAAAAAAATGAAATATTGGAGATTTCTGCGTCTGTGGTCCATCCTGGGCATCAATGTTAGTCTTCTCTGATTCTGCTTCTCTTCCTCACAGGCCTTTGGGGCAGTGGAGGCCATTTCTGACAGGATCTGTATCCACAACGGAGCTCAGAACTCTGTGGAAATCTCAGCTGAAGATCTGCTGTCCTGCTGTGATTCATGTGGCATGGGGTGAGTAACCCGCAGTGGAGAAATAACTGGTTTCATGGGGACATAATAATCACTTATATATCATCTTCCTCACAGCTGCTTCGGTGGTTACCCCATGGCTGCCTGGGAATTCTGGGCCAAAGAAGGACTGGTGACAGGAGGCCTGTACGACTCCGGAGTCGGTCCGTGGACACATGCAGTAAACGGAGTTTCCTCTCATTTCTGAACATAAATGGACTTTGTGTCTTTGTGCTGCAGGTTGTAGGCCTTACTCTATTGCTCCCTGTGAGCACCATGTCAATGGAAGTCGTCCTCCCTGTCAGGGAGAACAGGAGACTCCAAAATGCCAGGAGCTGTGCATCGATGGCTACTCTCCAGCCTATCAGAAGGACAAACACTTTGGTGAGAACTTTTTGTTTTTTTAGAGGTTTAGAGGTCCTGAAATCTTTGGCAAATTTTAATAATTTTTTGTTGTATAATTTGTTTGGTCAGGAGGAAAAATCTACAGCGTCCCATCCAAGCAGGACCAGATCATGACTGAGCTGTACAAGAACGGACCAGTGGAGGCAGCGTTCTCTGTCTATGCAGACTTTCTGCTTTATAAGACCGGTGAACGACACAATATACAATTAGATGACATTTATCAATAGCTGATTAATTAAATTTACTGTTCGATATATTGTTTGGACTTTTCCAAATTAGTAGTGAAGCTAGTATAGCATCAAGCCACAAGAGGGCGCTGAAGAACCACAGAAGCTGAAAAGCTTAGGTTGTTTTTTAAGATAGAAAATGTGTATTATGTTAATATATCACTATTTTTGCAAACAAACAACTTGTTATTACTTTTATCATATTTTATATTTTTGTATTAATTTATGTTTAGGTGTGTATCAGCATGTGACAGGGGAAATGCTTGGCGGCCATGCCATTAAGATCCTGGGCTGGGGAGAGGAGAATGGGACGCCCTACTGGCTGGCTGCAAATTCCTGGAACGCTGACTGGGGAGACAAAGGCACGAGAAGAAGGACACTTGTTGTCTCTGTTTATGCCTTTCCACATTTTAGAAAATGGACTGTTTTTGAGAATATGTTTTTTTTTCCATTTCAGGATACTTCAAGATCAAGCGTGGGAATGATGAGTGTGGGATTGAGTCTGAAATTGTCGCTGGACTCCCTCACAACTAGATCAAACTCAACAGCATTTTGATCTGTTAATAAACTTCTCCACATGTTGAACAGCGATGATGTGTTCTGTGTTATTGCGCTACACTTTGATTTAATATTGGTTAATACTGGACAATGTGTGTGGATTAAATATGAAGATATAAATAAGGACTTTTTGATAAATTAGATGTATTAGAAAATCTGAACGTTTCCTGGAAATATATCATACTTAAGGTATAATATAAAATAAAACTGAATATCGCGATTGTATCTTTGATAGTGTAGTACCTTTTTCAACCGCAGGAATAGATGGTGCTACTGTAACCACTCTTAACCACAGAAGTAGAGCAGAGTTCACGCATGCGCCCTAGGCCCTCTGGAATTTGCCGGTCTGTGTCAGGTGTCATGGCGGCGCTGGACATTTGTCATTGGTCCAAGGTCTAAACAGACGATGCGCGCTCCTACCATATACGGTGTATGGGTCGTACCGGGGAACAGGAAGCTGCAGTGACCGCCTACCGGTGAACAAAACACCGCAGAGTGACAGCCGTGGCCTACGGCGGACTCCGGCGCCTGGAGCTACATCTCAGATTCCTGAGCCGGTGTTGATGGAGGAGGCGGGCTGTCGGATGAGGAGTATCTGCTGACGAGGAGCCGCCGATAAATACACTCACACGGACGCTGGTCTGAGAGGCAGACACACTTGACAGTCAGCAGATTATCTGTAATCTCCGTCCGCATCCACAGACTGATAAAATGCTTCTGTCGCACCTGGAGCTGTGGAAGTCCTACTGGGAATGCGTTTCCAGACCGTACACCGTGTTCATCTGCTCCATCACCGCCGCTCTCTACTATCTGTGGGGCCGCAAGTGTCAGGTCAGTGACGGCCGGAATGATACCCGGTATACAGTCATTACATGAGTATAATCCGGTTAGTACAGACATGGAGTGTGTATTTACAGACAGCTACTGTGTATTTACTTTCACTCTATCACTGACATAAACCACAGACAGATCTGTCATATTCACCGCTTTAAAGGAGTGGATATCTAAAATGTAAGGTTTATGTTATAAGCAGACGCCAGCAGAGGGCGCTATGCTGCTAAGTACATGAGCTGACCTTTTTTTTTTTTTGCTGTAATGGAATCACTTTGGACAAGAAGGATTAATGCGTTAAGCTTGTTGTGTGTGGAGGTTGATATCTCCTCCACCTCTGTGCTGCTCCACTCACCAGAGGAGGCTGGGCTGACTCAGCAGCTGAAGGAGAAATGCTGAGCACCAACTTCACCCTCTTATCCATAATAAAAGTGGTTCTAAACTGGTGGGTCCCGACCCAAACGTGGGTCATATACCCGTTATTTCTGGGTCGCAAACAAAAAGAGTGAGACCAGTTGAGAACGACTGCATAACATGGTCTCAGGAGCAGCAGTCTCCACCACTGCCACCCAAATCACACACTACTGCATACTGTGAGCCTTCCTGTGGGTAGTGAGCCCACTTGGAGTAATTTGGGTTGGGTGGTGACCAACATATATTTACATATACATAAAAATATACTTCCACGTGTTTTACTGCTAGTGTCGTATCGTTCAACTCCACGTGTCGCAGTAGTCAACGTTTTATCTTTCCCAGTGATGATAAGATAATCTCAAAAATAATAACTCGTGTTCACAGACACGCTCTGCCCCCGTCTGTCAGTAAAGGAAATGAAAACAAAAACCAGAATTAATTTTTTTAAATGTTTTTAGTAAGAGTTGAACTCTGACAGACGTCTCATTCTGTTTTTTTTCCCCTCCCAGAAACCAGCGCTGGTTTGCAGTGAGTCTTTCAGTGATTTCCTCCATGAACACTGCCCCCTGGTGGCCCAACGCTTCAGCCCCACACCCTGGTGCTGGGGAGGAAGACTCCAAACCCTTGTCTGTGCCCTACTTAAGACCAGCCCTAAGATCGCTTATCGCAAGTAGGATAAACTTCCTGTTGTTTGTTTCGTACTCACGGTCTCAAATTCTATTGTTACTGTATTTGTCTGCCTCTCATTCATCCCTCAGTGAACTGATCCGTACGGTCGACGGAGGTCAGATTTCTCTAGACTGGGTGGACAATGACTCCAGCGATGCTTACCCAGAATCCTCCAACCGTCCTACCGTACTGATCCTCCCGGGGCTGACGGGAACCAGCCGACAACCTTACGTGCTTCACACCATCAAACAGGCGGTCAGTCGTGGCTACAGGTCAGTGGTTAGGAGTTTAGTAGAAATCAGGGAAATCTGTGACAGAAAATAATCAATGATTTCTTCAGGTGTGTGGTGTTCAACAACAGAGGAGTTGGAGAGGAAGAACTGCTGGTAGGTACAGAAGAATTCCAGATCCTCAGTGAGGTCCAGTTCTCAGTCCCCTCTCTCCTGGACCCGTCTGTTTCCCTCAGACTCCCGTCACCTACTGTGCGGCCGACACTTCTGACCTGGAGTTTGTGGTGAAGCACGTTAAAGGACTCAACCCCGCCGCCCCGGTCATAGGTGTAGGTGTATCCATGGGAGGGTGAGTGGTTTCCCTTTCCTGACACTTTTCGCCGTTGAAGAACCGACTCACCTCACCCTCCTCCCTTCTCACCCTCTGAAGGATGCTGTTGCTGAACTACCTGGGCAGGAAGAGAGCCGAGTCAGGGTTGGTGGCGGGCTTCACCATCTCTGTTCCCTGGGACGCACAGAAGTCGTCCGACTCCATGGAGGAACTTCTCAACTGGCTGCTCTTCAACACGTACCTCACAAACGGCCTGTGTCGTGCTGTCACCAGGTCAGTAGAGGGCACTGTTTTTCTTAATTATTTTACTTTTCATTTTTTCCCCCTAACTTATCCACTGTTTTCTCAGACATAGAAAGATGCTGGAGAAGGTCGTGGACATTGATTACGTCCTGAAGGTAAAACACCCTGTTTTTTAACAATTTTGCGGTGATTTTGCAGCTGTGCATCGTTTGTTTTTTTTTTTTGGATCAGTCTTGCAACCTCCTGATCGATCGAACTGACGGACCAGGACTGACCATGTCTGTCTAGACGTTTCCTGGTCCACACACATCATATTCATCACCTTTTCTTTTCCGTGTCTGATCACAGAATGAAACAAATTGTCAGGGAAATAAGTTTTTGTTTAGCATTATTTTCCTACTGAAACTATGAGCTTCTTCTTCTTCTTCTTCTTCTTCTTCTTCGTCTTTATTTACATGACATTACATTACAATACATTGGCAGCCACTTCCTCCAAAGCTGTTCTGGCTGCAGGTGTCAGACGTGTCGTGCATGATCGTACAGAACAAACTGATAAATAAGTCTGTGTAGATTCTCAGTCATCCAGGTAGTTCAATCCAAAATTAGTTACTTCGAAAGCAACTGGACATAGTAGGTTTCTTGAAGACGTTTCACCTCTCATCCAAGAGGCTTCTTCAGTTCTAACCGACTACAGGGGAGACCTGGTATTTAGCCTCAAACGAGGCTGCATACCTGTGAAAGGGGGTGTTGTAGAACAAAGGCTATAAGTGAGAGGTGGGGTTACAGTCTGTTGAGTTAGAGGTGTGAATGGTGGTGTGGGGGGAAGTGTTAGTATCACTTGTTCCCCTCCCATAATAGATGGGAACTAGTTTTCTGGTTATGTGAAACATGGGTCTGTTTGTATCCTGTTGAGCCCACACCCAGCATCAAAGAAGACCTGACATTTTGATCTACATTCAGGAGTCCTGTGGTGACTCTGTGGTTCTAGGGTGTCCTCGGTGGGTCGTTTGGTTTTCTGTTTTCCTGCTGTTTGTTGTTACCACGTCTGATGTCATTCTAATTTATAACCAGAGCTCTCCTGCTATGACCTGTCTCTTATACACATCTTCCGGTTGCCAGGACAACGTTTTCGTATGGTTTAACGCTTGTCAATATCAAAGTCGTTTTGCGCGTTTTAACACGTTTACAAAACCAATTTCAAGGTAACCGAGTAAGAAGGAAGTCCTTGGGGATGAGTGGTGTTTGTTTCGTCACTCTAGTGTGTTTACATTGGCTAAAAAAGTTAGCAAATGTTGCTGAACTTGGGCACAGCTTATAATGATGTGTTGTTGTTGTTTTCCAACAGACTAAGTCTTTAAAAAGTCACTAAACAGGTTTCAAAATATTTAGAATTCCCCAAATTACTACATTGTTGTAAAAAACATTGCCAGACACTGGTGTTGTGATGAGGGGTTGTGTCCTCACCTTATTCTTAACTCTCTGAGTTTCTTTTGTTGTTGTTGTTGATGTGTGACAATCATTTTGCCCAAATCTGAATTTGCTGATATTGTCCAAACTCCTCCAGATATAAACTCTTTTCTCTTCTCTCTCCTTCAGGCTCGTACCGTCCGGGAGTTCGATGAACGATTCACCACTCTGATGTTTGGTTATAAGTCCTGTAAAGATTACTTTGTTGATGCCAGTCCTGACAGGAAACTCCACAACACAACTGTCCCCATCCTGTGTCTCAACGCTGCTGACGATCCCTTCTCTCCTCAGAACGGTGAGAACATCGACATCAGCTCTGCACGGAATTATCTGACCATGCACTGACCGCTTAAGCTGTTATTGGTCAGTCTGTGCAAAACTGCTCTGTCCACATTGTTGGACTTTTCATATTTCATTTTGCATTTTTGTACACTGTAATATCTATCACAGTGTTTTGGTTTTTACTGCTGGAATTAACCATTTCAGTTGCGTTGGTGAATATTTCACAGTAATGTTTACTGCACTAAACCCTGCTAATCCTGGTGTAATAATCTCATCTAATCTGTGACCAATCTGTCCAATACTTGGTCCACATTCAGGTTAATCTCAAACCTCCCTAAATCAGTGTCTTCAGACTCTGATCTACTTTGTTTCCTCTCTCCTCGCAGCCTTCCCAGTGACCATCGTCCAGGGTCTGCCCAACGTCGCCCTGTTGTTGACGGCCCACGGCGGACACATCGCCTTCCTGCAGGGCCTGTTCCCCCGGGGGGAGAGCTACATGGAACGTCTCTTCGGCCAGTTTGCCCAGGGCGTCTTCGAACACCCCAGTGACATAAAGAAAGCCTGTGGGATCAAAGCATAGAGGCCGAGCCCCCTCTTTGATCATTCCTCCTGCGTTTCCTCTGAGTGAAGGAGAAACTTCCGCCCTGGGAAAACGACACTTCTGGGAATTGGGAAAAAAACAAATGCATTGCCTGGCTGTGCTTGCTGCTGAACCACAACACTACAGTAAGACTGAAGACGACCTGACTGCAGTGGCACTGATCTACCTCTCGCCTTCCGTATCTTCAGTTTTCTGTCTAGACGCAATGAAAGACAGAGAAGGTGAAGGAGTCCCCACAAGAGGGCAGTATCATGGGTTTATTTCGAGTGTCTGAGTTTGTGACTTCTCCTTCTTTCCCTCCACGTCATTCCATGTTGAAGAGAAGCACTGAAAACAACCGTGATTATTACCTTCAGACAGACGTCCTTGACAAACTTGACAAACTGACCAAATCCTCCAATCTGCTCTGATGGGATTCTAGAGTCCACTGAAGAATCTGAAACAACAAATGTTAGGCAACATTTTTCTTTCTATTTATTTAAAATTTTAAGTGTCCAACCCGTCTGTCTGGGAACCTTCTGGCTCTCTATTTTAATTTATATATTATTATTATTATATTATTGAGGATCTGGGACAAATTCATTGTTGTTTAGTTTATCTTTATTGGAGAAAATGAAATATAAATATGACTGAATCAATATTTGATTGCTGCTGTGGTGAAGATTAAACCCATATTTAGAAGTTTTACTTTATTCTAAGCTGAAAACGCACACAAAAATGACAGAATTTACATGAACTAGAATATCAATCCACACCAGCAGCCTGTGCTGTTTGTTTTAAATCAGCTCTGCCACTAAAATCCTCCTGTAACCACTGTTACCTGGAGGTTCATCATCTGAAGGTTTTTATAGTTTGATGCAAAGCAGTGAAGCTGTAAATACAGATGCTGTTGTATTTGCCTGTGATTCTGTTCTGTCCTGACGTGTTGATCGTCCGCTCATCGTACAAGTCCTTCGACTGAAAATCGACCACTCCTCGGACGGCTAATCCAACGCCGTCGTTGACCACTCAGTTCTCCATTACGTCCTGAATTGTAGCCTCAGATTATTAGCACTGTCTTTATTTATCTGTGTGATTGTTTACAGGGGGAAAGGTGAAGTAACCACAACTGATTTCCTTCTTGCCTCGTCGACGTTAACCTTATTTACTTATTAGTTTGTTTAGATTGTAACTGTGTGACTAAAACAAGGATCATCGTACAAACCTGTGGGCATTAACGCTGGTTAGTGAAACACACCTGAAGATAATGTAAAATAAAGGACTAACACAGACACTGATGCGGCTGATTGTTGTTTTTCCTTCCCTTCTTTCATTTGCTGTAAAAAACACAAATAAAATGCAAATATAAGATAAACAAGAGCTGAAAAAAATCAAATCTCAAAGAGAGTTTCCATGAGGCGTGAAAGTGTTAAATATTTATCACCCATAATGCAGCTGTGTCACCTCAGAAGTGCAGTGGAATCAGCAGACATGCTGTATAATTGAATGGAACTAAATGGCATGAAAAGCCACCACTGTTCTCTATGGCAACATGACGCGGCTCCTGCTGCGAGTCTGCGTGTCGGCTCAGCATCTGAGGGTCAAGTGTTCGCATTGATTCAATTAATATTAACAGCTGTCTGAATGTCAGTGTCTCCAAAGCCTCAGTCCAATCTGTCTGACAATAATGATGTCACCAAACACAAGCTAGCATCAACTAAGACCTAAGACCAGGGGTGGAGATGAGTCCACTGTTCCTGTTTATGGTTAAAATGTCTTCTCTCTGGTCCAAACCTCCACCTCTCCAGGTTCTCCTCTAGTTGTTGCCTACTCTCATCTGCAAACATCATGGTCCATGGAGACTCCTGTCTGACCTCATCTGTCAATCTGTCCATCACTCAGGGCTGATCTTTGATGCAGTCCAACCTCCACCTTAAAGTCTTCTGTCCTTCCAACAGCACACCTCACCACTGTTGTGCTGTTCTCGTACACATCCTGCACCAATTAACCTACTTCTCTGCCACTCCTGACTTCCACATTCTTACCAACCACTCTATGAACTAAATTAAATGAGCTGCAATGCTGCCATCTAGTGGCATTTACTTTATATTCAGATGCTGATAATGTAAGACAACTAAGTCTACCAACGTCCCGAAGAAATGTTTCTTTTATTTCATTTTTATTGTCATTTTAATGCCGGTCTTTTTTGCTTCTCACTCTAAGCAGCGTAAATCCTGGTAAATCTGTCGTCTTGATCTCAATGACCTGCAGCGTCGTGTTAACAATGGAAAAATGGAACAACACACAACCTCCAGTCTCCAAGTTTTCCTTCCACTGTGCTGCAGAAAACCAGTCTCTTTTATCTGTCAGAGTCGGGGTCATTAATGTCGCTCATTAACCTGACAGCATATCAATAATTAACCCTGGACAATAAAGGCCCACGCCCTCGCTCTCATGTCTGGCCCACACTCTTCAGTCTCATTCACATTCATTTTATTCCAGCCGGAAAAACAACCTTCCTTTTTTCTTTTATAGCAGGGTCCCTAATGAAGTGGACACTTCCCAGAGTCGGACCAGTCTGGAGCTGTTAACTTGATCTTCACGTCACTTCTCCTTTTCCTCCATCAATGACTGTTTACCTTCGCTCACATGGACGTGACACACAGTGATTTACCCTGCACGGTCGCCTGCTGTGTGGGAAATCAAACAATCAATCGACCAATCAAAAAAGATCACATTATTTAAGAAGTTTGGACGGAAAATCATCTGAGATTCAAGAAAACAGATGTGTTGTCAACAACAATGTCCTCAACAGGACACTTGACTAAAACAGGAAGTGCACGACGGGCTGCATGGAATAGTCTGGAACCACAGTTGATTTCAATACTGTTTTACATCAAACATTTCTGTTGCTCCTCTCCCCATCTTCCTCCTCCTCCTCCTCCTCCTCCTCCCGTCTGTCTGTCTGTTCTCCTCTACCTGGTGTGAGGGGAGGAGCGTGTGCTTATGGTTAATGATTCAACGCCACAGAGTGACAGAAAGAGAAAGAAGGAGGAAAGAAAATGAGAGTGAGAAATCAGACAGGGATCAGACATGGCAGTGTGAGCTGCAGGTGAGCATCTGCTCAGGTGTGTGTCCACTGCCTCCTCTGTCCAGGAGACAACGTCCCATCTCTGCTCTGACTGAGGCCAGACCAGGTGAGGAGTTTCCTGGAGTCCATGCAGCCTCGTGGAGCGAGCAGACACTCACCTCTCTGAACTTCAGAATGTCTCCAGGTGAGTGAGGTCTGATGTTTGTATCTGTTTGGTTTTTTGTGGATCTGAGGTTTTTAACATCTAAAAGATCTCAGCTGGAGCTGGAGGTGCAGAGACACAGACATGACTTAGTCATGAAGCATTTACAGTGTGAGGTATAACTGGGACTGAACATGCTGGGCATCAAGGTCCTGCTGTGGAGGTTTGGAAAAAAAACCAACCAAAAAAAATTTGTTGCTGTCGTACAAATGTCACCAGAAATGATGGCAGACAGATAGATAGAAGCTTATCATTCCCTCGGAAGTGTGCTTTGGGTGAATCAAGATAGAGATCTGTCAGGGTTTAAAGGTTCATCTCCCAGGAGGTGGTGGTCCAGCAGGTTAAGGCCAGTGTGGCTTAAATGTTGACCAGCTGTAACCAGAGGTTATTGTCCAGCCCTGCCCTCTGTTTGCACCAGTTCCTAGAAAGCGCATATAAAAACTCCATGGTCAGTGGGTGTGTGTTGGTGACAGGTTGATGTTGCTCCTGCAGGCAGTGTTTGACTTCCATGAACGGCCATTATTTTGGGGACGCTGTTTCTTTACCTTGTAAAAATTTAACGAGACGTCCACGGCACCAGGTTGTGGTTTTATGTGAATTTTTACCTTCATCGTTTCCACTGGTATAAAGGAAAATATAATGGATCCAAGTGTGTGATATTTATGTTTCAGTCCATAGTTACAACAAAAACTGAAAAAATGAAAGATTATTTTGCTTGTCTGGTGCTTTTTCCGTCGCTGGTTGCTGTCGATGGTTCAGGGAATTTTATGATTCTGTCAGTCTAATCTCTGTTCAATGTTC
The DNA here is from genome assembly GCA_016785265.1 of Paraplagusia blochii. Lineage (NCBI taxonomy): Eukaryota > Metazoa > Chordata > Actinopteri > Pleuronectiformes > Cynoglossidae > Paraplagusia > Paraplagusia blochii. The sequence goes on along the minus strand of JAFBJS010002753.1, from coordinate 619,021 downwards.
AGGGCGAGGCTCTGGTACCTGGGGTCACATGCTGAGCTCTGTGATCAGTCTGCAAACAAGACGTCCAACACAGGCTTGGCTGCAGCAGCGCATGGGTTTGGTGAACCAGTCGACAAGGCAGGGTTGAACTGTGTGTCATCAACAGCCTGTCAACAAGTGTTTAAAGGCTGGTTCCTGGAGCAAAAATAAAACAAACACACCAGACAGTGATAATATTCTTTTCAATTCCTGCTTCAGGATGTGAAAAAAGAACTCTGTTCTATGTGTAAAAAATTGTTTAAATTGAAAAAAGGTGGCCCCCAACCTATGGTTCGTGGCCCAGTACTGATCCATTGATCATTTAGTAATGGACCGCAGTAAAATAATTATTAATTTACTTAATTTAATGAGGATTTGCTCATATTTTTTTTACTTTTTTCATATAAAGAAATCAGGTAAGTATAGAAAAATGTATGTCTCTCCTTAACACATCAATATTAGGGATGACGGGTATTAACTTTTGTCTGATATTGTCCAAAAAAACTAATATTTTGCCCCCCAAAAGTGAGGTAAACATCTAAGAACTCTAAATTAACTATCTATAAACCAATACCAATATCACGTAATTATACTTATCTGATGTAATTATTAGGTGTGTGTAAATTAATTGTTTTGAATTGGTTTGGATCGAACTGAACCAAATTGGATCAAACTGGATCGATGGTTTAATATTTTTTATAAATCGTTCCTGAATCGGATCGTAGCCTGTGAATCTAGATATGAATCGGATCGTTATGTGAGTGAATCGTCACACGTCTAATAATTATACTAATCAATATTATTGGTGTTCATTAGTGCTCTCTGCCATGTTTTTCCAGTGTCGGTCATTTTTTAACCCAACTCATCCGGGGTGTGACAGTGTTCACAGAGCCCCCTGTTGATCGTCCATCATCAGTCTGCATTATTCATCAGGCCTCCAGCTGCGTGCACTCAGAACTACACCCACTCAGAACTCTTTAAATATATAATCACGTTTAGATTCAAGCTTTTTCATAAACTCCCTGCTCTGTGTTTGCACATACAGCTGATCCACGTGCATTGATTCTTCTCCTCTGTTTGGTTTCTGTCCCTGTGCTGCAGCCATGGAAAAGCAAATAGAGGAGTTGAAGAAGCAGCTGGAGAAACAATGTCAGATCAATCAGGAGCTGCAGAAGCAGAACAGAGACCTGGGTGAGGACATGAGGACGAGGAACTGTACACCACTGCACAGACCAAGAACACAAGACTGAGTTGTATTGTGTTTTAATGACATCATCATTTTACACTATCCTTAGTCACTGGAGATACTATTTACAGCTTGAAGTATTTATATCCAAAGTGAGTTAAAGATGCTGAGATTGTCTTTAGGAGAGACAAGGATGGACAGGATCAGGAATGAGGTAATTAGAGGGACAACACAGACAGGAAGGTTTGGATAAAAAAGCTAGAGAAGACAGATTGAGATGGTTTGGACATGTTCAGGGTAGGGACAGTGGAGACATTGGTAGAAGAATGATCCTAGAGATGGAGCTACCAGGTAGGAGACAAAGAGGAGATTGATGGATGCAGTGAGGGAGGACATGAGGTGGTTGGAGTCAGAGGACAGGTCCTAACACACGAAATATGCTTATTTTTACACAGAAAAGCGTCTCAAAGAGAAAGAAAAACATTTACAGGAGCTACAGAGTCAGTTTCAAGACCTGGGTAAAACACACACACTCACACACACTCACACACACACTTTTATTTGCCTGAAACTGAATTTAAGTGGACATTGAGGTTCTGTTTGTCCGGGTTCAGAGTTTCCGTCCCACAGCGGAAATGACACAGAGGCCGAGGTCAGGAAGAGCCGAGCCGCCGTCATCGCCCCTGAACCCATCCCTGAGACTCTGGATATTTCACAAAACAAAGTCAAGAAGACCTTCAGGTCTGGTCCCAGAGCTGCTGATGAAGAAGAACGTCCTACTCTGCTGATAAATCTTAAGTCTCCTTTTCCCCCCTCTCCAGCGAGACGAGTCTGATCGTCAGAGCCATCCAGAAGAACGACTTCCTGAGTCGCTTGGATGACGAGCAGACGGCCATGATGGTGGACCTTCTGGTGGTGCAGAACTTCAAACCAGGAGAGGATGTCATCAAGGAGGGCTCTGAGGGAGACAGCATGTACATTGTGGCAGGTGAGGAGGTTTTTATCAGCGTGTTTCGGTGGAAACTTTCAATCACTGTGTGTTAAAGATGGTTCTCCTCGCAGCTGGAGAACTTCGGGTCACCCAGGGAGGCCGAGACCTCAGAACCCTGACCACCGGCGACGTGTTTGGAGAGTTGGCAATTCTCTACAACTGTAAACGGACGGCAACAGTCCAAGGTTTGACCGTTTGTTTCTTCACAGAAGATCTTAGAGTACTAAACAGGCTGAGATTTTACTCAATGAGATCATTTACAACTTCAAAACAAACAAAACTGTTACTGCAAATATTTGCAGTGACTTAACAGCTTCTAAAAACCCGTCTTCTCCATCGCAGCAAAGACAACAGTGCGTCTGTGGTGCATGGAGCGACAGACCTACAGGTCCATCATCACCAACAAGTCCAAGAAGAAACGAGAGCAGCTCATGGGTTTCCTGAAGACGTGAGTTCAGCTCCAGACCTTTTTCTTTAAAGGTGATATTCCATTCTAACATTGTGATAATGTTGCAGGTCTCGTACCCTGAAGGACCTGAATGACGTCCAGCTGTCCAAGATCATTGACTCCATGGAGGAGGTGAATTATCCTCCTGTAGAACAGTGAAGAACCTGACCTCGATATCTGGACCCGGATTATATGTCCATGCTGTCTCTTCCAGGTGAAATACCAGGACAAAAATGTCATAGTGCGAGAAGGAACAGAAGGAAACACCTTCTACATCATCCTTAAAGGAGAGGTAGAGCAGTAGAGTGGACGTCCTTTCACTGCACCGTCCTGGAACGTCCTCTGTGTGTGTGTCTTATCTGGTTTGACGTTCTCTCCCTCAGGTCCTGGTGACCAAGAACATTAATGGGGTTCAGAAGCAGATTCGCAGGATGGGGAAAGGAGAGCATTTCGGCGAACAGGCCCTTATACGGTAACCATGGCGACTCCACATAGCCGGAGTTATTAGCTCAAGAAAATCCCAGGAAACCTGTTTGGTCTAAAGGAAAAGCTTTTAATCCTGTACTAACTGTGGTCTTTGCCTGAGGCCAGTGGAATTATCTTAGTTAATTAGGACGTTTGGAACAGTTCCTGTTCATTAATGCATCACAGTGAATTATTGGATTTTTGTGTCATTTTTTTTCAGTGAGATTCTAAGAACAGCCACCTGCACAGCTGACGGCCCTGTGACCTGCTTCACCATCGATAAGGAGTGAGTTCGACTGAGCTTCAGTGTGAAATGAAATATAGTAACATTAAAGTTTAAAATGGCCTGTTTAGTTGAAGACAGCACTGATTTGCTGGCAGGAATTGAAGAAAGACACAATTTGATTCATTTCCAGGGTGTTTGAGGAGACGATCCCAGTGGAACACCTGGAACTTTTTGATGAGTAAGTTCCTCCAAACATGTTTCATGGCAATTTCTATCTTCTCTTTAACACTAACTCTTGTCTGGTTCCTCGTCTCAGCTCCAAGGTGCTGCAGGAGGCCCGGGTTCCAGCCAAGTCGAGGTTTGTGGCAGTTTTTGACGCTAAAAGTTCCCTGATAGCGACAAGAATTTAAAGAATCGCAACGATTCTCTCCTCCGTCAGTCCACTCACCTCCACTCTGAAGTTCAGGGATCTGGTTCCCGTGCATTACCAGGAGGGGCGCTACCAGGGGGATCCGGTCACGCTCGGAGTGGGAGGTTTTGGTCGAGTGCAGCTGGTGAGTAATAACCTTCTACACTACAGGTGGACGATGAAAATATTGTTTTTGCTCGGAAATCAAGCATAAAGAAATTTGATCATATAGTAAAAAACAGCATGTAGTACCCTCAGTCTCCTGTTGAGGCGCTGTAACATCAATTTAACAATGTTTGACAGATCAACAGCCAAATTTAGCTTTTCTGCTACAGCCATCTTTAGGTTCCTTCATCTCTAAAACCTCTACTTTTTTTTTTTTCACGGAAGAAATTTTTTTTTTCACAGGAAAAATTTCATTCAGAAAAGTACATTTCCTTCCTATTAGGCTCATTTGTCTACAGTTGTTTGACATGTGATCAGATGACACATCTCAGCAGGAGTCAAAGAACAAGAGTTATTACAGAACTGGAGGTTTCCATTCAGAACAGCCACAAAAACACATTTCCATCTCAACTCACTACTTTTCTCTAATGTTCTTCCCATTAGTGCAACAATAGCCCAGTGGGAGTTAACGTCATTCATTCTTTTTGAAGATGACCACCGTGAATCACGGGAAATATTACGCGGTCAAACGAGTCAGCAAGAAGCACATTGTTGCCAAGAGACAGGAGGAGCACATGCTGTTTGAGAAGAAGATCCTGAAATCCACGCAGTGCGACTTCATCGTCAGGTACGACCGACCGTGGACCCTCACACTGTCAGTGCTGCAGAAAGACCCCGTCCAGGTTAAGTCTGTTTATCTGTTGCCTCCGCAGACTCCATGCTGCTTTCAAGGACACCCGGTACATCTACATGGTGATGGAGTTCTGCGGCGGAGGGGAAATCTGGACCAAACTGAAAGAAGTGTGAGGAAAAAGCTAAAAGAACTGAACAACATGGATGTTTATATGAGTTTAATACGGAGGTCTGATGTTAGCGTGGTTAAAATAACTTTCAGAATTTATATAATTATTTTTTGAAATTGCAAAATAATGTGTGACCTAAAATATTTTAAGGAAAATAAATGTTATGACAAGTAAAGTCACTAGAGGGCAGCATTGCAGCTCATCTAATTTATCATTCTAACTATTGGGAGGAAAACAAGTGTCTATATCGTCACCACATTAAAGAGCGCTAGTATTCACTGTTATCAGTTCAGTATCACCATCTGTGATTTCAGGGGACGTTTTGAGGAGCCCGTCGCTGTTTTCTGCACCGCCTGCGTGGTGGAGGCCTACGCCTACCTCCACAAGAAGAACATCATGTACAGAGACCTGAAGCCGGAGAACCTGATGCTGGACGTTCGAGGCTACGTTAAACTTGTAGGTCCACGTAATATTTATTTATTGATCATAAAGTCATTTAGTCCCAAAGACTTTAATTAGCAGCTTTTTATGAGCCGTACGTCTGTACGTCTGGAATACGATGTTCTGAACAGCACAGGTGTGTTTGTTCCTGCACAGGTGGACTTTGGTTTCGCCAAGGAGATGGTCCGCGGAGACAAAACCTACTCGTTCGTTGGTACACCTGAGTACATGGCCCCGGAGATTATCAAGAACCAGGGACACGACTTCGCAGTTGACTTCTGGTCCCTCGGCATCTTAATCTATGAGCTGCTGGTAGGAAGGTAAAGCTTCCACTGACTCTGGTCCAGAGGTGGGCAAACTTTTTGACTCGCGGGACACAATGGGTCCCAAAATTGGACTTGGGGACCAAGTCAAGAACAAAAAATGGAGTGTCTGTTGAACTAAGGTGAATGGCATGTCAAGTCAAAACCCATTTATAAAACCTACCGACCTACCGACGCTAAACTTCTAATAGCTTTTATGATGTCACCTCTTCTGGAAGATGCGGGAATTGCGGGGAAAAGGCACAAGTGATTTTTTGAGTCGGCGGGCCGCATTGAAAAGCTGAGCGGGCCACATCTGGCCCCTAGGCCTTAGTTTGCCCATGTGGACTCTGGATCAGTACCAGTCCTTCCTCTGGAACTGTATTTAGATCTTTACAGCAAAAGGATACGCAATTCTAGGTGTTGACCACCAGGTGGCAGCTGGACACTATGACTGTTTGCATCACTGACCTGCTGACTCTCTTTCCATTTGTCTGTGTTTATAGAAAAAGAATGAATTCACAGTTTCTTGTGTTTGTGTTTTCCATCCTAACATCTCTTTTCTGTTCCTTCTCCTCAGTCCTCCATTTTCCAGTTCAGAGCCGCAGAAGATTTACGCCAAAATCCTGGACGGCGTGATGAAGTACCCACCCTACCTGAGTGAAGCAGCCAAGTCTATTATTAGTAAGCTGTGCAGGTGAGAAAGCAAATCTATCTTCGTGACCAGAATCTCACACGCGCTGCAGTCGACATGGAATAAAACATCCTGAATAAATGGATTTGTCAGAGATGAATTTACAGAAACACAGCTACTGTCACTGCATAATGTCCACGGATGTATTGTCTTAAAGTATTTGTCCTTCTATATTTTGTCTCCCCACTGAAATCCCTCTGTTTCCCAGACCTCGGCCGGGTCAGAGGCTAGGGAACACCAAAAATGGAATCAAAGAAGTCAGACAGCACAGGTAACCATGACGACACGTTGATGATTGTCCTTTTGTTCTGACTCATCTGAGTCCACTCTTGACTTGACCCGTCTCCTCTACTGTGTTCCACTTCAGGTGGTTTGGCAACATGAATTGGCACAAACTGCGGATGTGTCAACTTGACGCTCCAACCGTCAAACTCGTACGAAAGGTAGGATGGAGAGGAGCAGCAGGAAATCATCAGTTTGATGGTGAAGAAACTTGATCACTTCTTGCTCTTCCTCCTCCAGGGCCCGTCCTACATCAACTTTGATCAGTTCCCTGTGGACCAGACCAAGGCGGACGAGGAGTTCTCTGGCTGGGATCGAGATTTCTGATTGTGACCCCAGTTTGAAGGGAGCAACGGTCACAGGAGGAGAACTTTCAACTGAGGCGTTTTGGATGAATAATCCAGAAGATCTAATTGCGACTCCAACCGTCCAGTGATCATTTAGAAATTGAAGTTATTTATTCAGATTTTATTCTGTAAACCAAAAATGTTTGTACTTCCTGTTCCCAGACCCAAAATATTGTTGTTGTTGTTGTTATTGTCACCCATATGACGCCCTTCACTGATCACTGAAAATGTGATTTTGTGTCTGTGTTGTACTTTTTCCAGAGTTTCTTTTTCTTTTTTTGATTCACGGATGAACGTATCATCGCTTATCAGTCCAGAGAGATGAAAACACAAGGAGGACATTTATTATTGTTTTTTTTTTTTTGATATAACTACACTTTATATAACTGATGTCTTTGCCAAAAACGGAACAGATCTCAGTCAGTTGAACAAATTACAGAAAACTCAGATAAACTTTGTAATGTTTTGATATTTAATAAATGAAATAATGTTGTTGTATGATTGTTTATCGACACAATACTAATGATTATATAACAACCCAATAATGTAATGTCTGGGATTCTTCTAATTCCAAAAAATGGAAAAAAAACAGTTGTTTATGAAAGTAAAAGTCACTAGATGGCAGCATTGCAGCTAAATAAGTTAATGTATTTTGTCCGTCAGGGTCAGGGTTGAATTTAAATGGCATTGGACTTTAAATCTTTGGACAAAGTCGATATATTGGTAAATTGTTAATATAGGACGGCCTGTGTATTGTTACCTTTATTATCATGATGATATGATAATGAATGATAAACCGGGGCCCCCTAGTGCCTGTTCTCAAACGCTGCTCCTGATGGTTAATAAAAAAATTATGTTTCAATCCAAAATGTGGACACATGAGGAGACAGAGGTTCTCAGTCATGGTTTCAAACTACAACACATCACCAATAAAAAGCAGTATTTTTTGGGTGCAAACATCTGTTAAAAGCATAAATGTAAATGTTCGTTCTGTCACTTTCACGTGTTTTTCTTGTTCTTCTGTCCCACGTGCAGCTGCTACTGTTGTTCTCAGCGTTCTTTGAAGGGGCCGTGCTACAGGACAGGTTTGAGCAGAGGAAGACGGTGAGAAACCAACCGTGTGAGGGGTCTGCAGCTCTGACACCGGCCAAGGCTGTAAAAGGCCACAGATGTCTGTCAAAACAGCAGGAAGTGCTGATCGTTTCCCTTCCTGTTCAATGTCTCTGATCCGACTGCTGAGACCCGTTTTCCACAGCAAAAAAAAGCACAAACATTTCGCAGGAAAGCAATCATGTCTTCCACCGGGGGCAGCGATACGCCACCAGATGTTTCCTTCCTGCAGGAAAACACACAACACCTCGAGGTAGAACCACAGCTCCAGTGACATCAGTGACAGCAGGAGCCCAGAGGAAGTGGAACAGGGAACGAAAACAATCTCCCACAGACTGAAATAAACCTTAGATTACATACTCAATATTTATTTAAAATTATTTATTTACAACTGGAACCAAGAGATATTAAAGTTATAAATACCGTAAGATTAATTTAATTTAAAAAAGACAAACCCATCATTTTGTTATTATTATCTTCAGAGATTTAACTTTGTTTTTGTTTCATTTTCTTTCAGCCGGAAAATAAATTCAACGGTGGTTTTAAAACTGCAGTCACTGCTGTTTCCTGGTCTGAATTATTAATGCATCAAAAGTCAATATTTGTAGTTCAGTTTATGTTTTCGCTCTTTATAGAAACATCTGTTTTGTTTTTACTTGTTTAAACAGTAACATCAGGGTTTTAACCATAAATAATGTTGATCAGGGAGCAGGTTTAACTGATTTATTTCATTAATATTTGGACGCGACTAATAAAGATGCATATGGACTGGAACAACGTTTATTGCTATAGTTAGTAAGGTTAGTGGGTGAGAAAATTTCCCGATATTTAAGTGGTTTGTGGCACAAAGGTTGTGAAACACTGTCAGGATCTTCCTTTTTTTTTTTCTTCCGAGTCTTGACGTCACAGACGCTGGAAAGTTCCTGTTCATCATAACAGTGTTATGCAACCAAAACACTAGGGTTGAAGCATCAGCGCCAAGATGTGCAACAGGCTCCTGTGTTTACGTGTGTGTGATTACGGAGCTCCACTCGTCCTCATCAACACTCCAATCATCATCATCAGCTGATGAAGCTTCAGGGTGAGAGCGGGAGATTGAACGTCGACACACGATAATGATTAAAAATGAATATTAGTCGAAATGTTTTCTGTAAACGACTGGTGTTTGACTTGAGTCAAATGGACAAACATCCACAGATGAGGCCGACGACCAGTGTCGGGACTTACGCGTTACTCGTAACGCTGTTACGTAACAAAACGACTTTTCTGCGCAGCTAATAATGTAACGCGTTACCTTTCACAGTTATTGTTACCGTAGTGAGTGAATGAGTGAAAGACGGCCGTGCACACTAACTGAACACATGCGTTGAACAGGAGCGTTGATTGCCAATCAGAAAGAGACAAGAAAGAGGCGGGTCTTCTTGGAAAAAAACGTTTCACACACGCCCACAAGCAACACAACGACAAGTTGTATTAAACGTCTAAATAACTATTTTGTTTTTACTTTTTTAATGTGTTGTTATTATTATTATTTAAAGTAAAGTAACTAGTTATTAGTTACTTTTATAATTTAGTTACAAGTAACGTAACTAAATACGACTGAGGGCCTTGTGGACCCAAGTCTGTTTCCTTGACCACTAGGCCACCAACTGCGGAACGACCTTTTAACCCTGATGAGTTTTTCCAATATGATTAAAGTTGTAAATGTAAAGACGACATCGTTGGCTCGGCTGAATCTCGTGTCTGTTCTCCGAGTAACAACTGTGTTCTCTTGGAGTGAGTGATTTCCTCCGAGGTTTCTCTCTCTCTCGTATTCCATCTGTTTAACCTCCTCCTCTCCACTCTGTCCCGTCGTCAGACGTTATTGGTTTTCACTCTAGTGCACGTGATGTCAGAGGTGAAAGTGAAGGGTGATCGATATCTACTCGCCGACCCACCGTTTGCAGCAGGTCGCAGTAATTGTCTCTGCCGCTGCTCAAACACGTCGCAGTTTAATGGTCCGTAATAACCCTCCACTCGCTGTTATGACACATTTTCACAATCGCTCTTCCACGTCTTCCAATCGGAAATGATTTTTTTTCCTGGTTTTGCGTCATCCTATGACGCAGAACACTTGACGCAACACTCCGACCCATCAGGAGCGTCGTTGATTGACCTTCCTTTACGTTGAGGCTTCTTCACGATACCGTGAAGGAACCATGTGGTCTGAGCCGAAACACCGAGTCAGGTCCACATCGTTCTGCTCCAACTTTATGGACTGAATTCTGTTATTTTTCATTCAGACTGAAATGTTTTCATCAGTTATTAAAGACTGGCCCACAGGGAGATGGAAGTCACTGTGGCGGGTTGTTGTTGTGCATGGATTGTCTGTGGATGAGGTTAGATTTCCTGATTTGGCCTCAGTGATTTGCTCCTCATGAACATTACTGAACATCAAATCATCAAGTCCAAACAGCTGCTTCTTCTTGACCCCTACTGGGGCTCAATATAGTGTGAGAAGATAACGCTGCCCAGACATCAGGTGCAAAAACAAAATTCAAATCTTTCAACAGGAAAAAAAAAAAGCATAAAAACAGGAGAAAACACAATCATAAAAAAAAAACCCACAACGACCCAGAGTCAAACAGAGAGTGAGCGTCAGGGAGGGATTTATACCCAGGACACCAGGTGAGAGCAGTGAGACTGATGAAGAGAGACAGGTGAGGCTGATGGAGCTGATTAACCCAGTGAGAGACAGAAACTGGGAAACACACACTCATTATCTCTTCTACTGCCCTGTAGGGGTCGCTACAGCTAGAAAAATCAACCTATAATGATGTTAGAGATTTATTAAAGACACAACAATATGGTTGAAGGTAAAAATCCCTATGTTGTATGAGCAGGAATCCATTATACAGGAATATTATGGTTAAATGAACAAACATTGAACAGCATCAGACAGGGGCCATCTACTGGGAAAATGTGGGTATTGCAGGGTAAAGAAGATAAAAGAATTATATTTGGATAAATAAACATGTTCAGGCCGAAACTGAAGTTTGAAACGTCCCAACTTATATAACTCCAAGTAGGTTCTCCACCCACAGGCAGCCTCACAGTATGGTGCAGTGTGATTTGGGTGGCGATGGTGGAGACTTCTGCCCCTGAGCCCTGGATAAAGATGAAGGAATGAATGGAGATTAATGTATTTTCTCATTTTGAATAAAAAGAAAGATCTCTTTATTTCTTATTTCCGTAACTATTTTAAACTTTCCCTCCCGGAGTAGACTCCGGCGCTCCGAGCAGGGAGGCAGTAAAGGTCAGGATATCATTCATCCTCACAGCAGGGGAGGATATCCTATCTCCAACAGCCTGGACACAACAGGAAAATGCTATTATATCCAGCTAAATGTCAAAGTTTGAACGATTCCGGTAAGGATTAAAAGAATCGCTCTTTGTGGTCAAGGCTGGATCTTAGAGCGTATTCCGAGTGTCACCTGAGTTGACGGAGTCAGGCATCCATCCAGGTTGGGTCGGATGTCCGACCGAGATGACGGTGCTGCCGTTGCTGCGGTTTCATTTAATGAGTAAACAAGGTGGTGTGAGTCTATTTCCCTGACACCAGTGTTTTTCTGCCTGGAAGAACCGGGATATGTCCCAAAAATGTCAACGCGCTTTCATGGAAGCGGGAGCAGATGGTGATTAGTTTAACCTTGCGTTACTGGGAAATGGTGGGCAAGGCTTCACCCACTCCAACCATACGTCAGCCGGCCTCAGTGTGCTGCTGCCGTGGCTGCGTCCAGGCAACAGAGGATGAGGACTGTCCCCATTACAGCGTCCTCGCTGCTGCTGCGCTCACTGGGGAAATTATACAAAGACAGACAGTGGACGGTGATGTCCACTAGATGATTCTCCAGGTCTTCTCTGTGGTCTCACCTGATTCACCGCAATAATAACTACTGTATACGGAGTCATTCCTCACTGTGTGGCAGTTCAATTCCATTATTTTGTGATGTAACTAAGTATCTTCCAGCCTAGGAAGGTGGCCTAGTGGTTAAGGAACTGGTTGGAGGGTTCCAGGTTAGATTCCACCAACTGCTTGGTGGATTCATGGACTCACTGTCTGTGCAAGGTTCACAGTATGGAGCAGTGTGATTTGGGTGGCAGTGGTGGAGACTGCTGCCCACTGAGACCCACATAAAGATGATTGAATGAAAGAACAAAAATGGGAAAATCAGTAGAAACTCAGACTCCAAGGCCAGGATTTAGTAGATGGTGGGAATTTTCTGTCTTGGGATTGAGCTGGAGCGTCAGAACGTCACTCTGGTGTCCTGTGACACAGTCACCTAACGCCACTGCCCTTTGTGCCAGGGACTATTTATGAACAACAAGACATAAAACCCAGGCTGACAGTAAACAGACCATTGTCTGAAGGAGGAAAGAACACATTATTCTCAGGTGTGTGGCACAGTGTTCTAAGAGTCGAAGACACAGGGTGCAGTCTTAGAGGAGCGTCAATTTATTGTTTTCCTCCGATGTCACGAATGATGGCTAATGAACGCAGCAGTGAGTAAATGGAAGGATCAGAAATCAGGAAACAGCAAATCGTTCCTGCATCAGATAAAGTCAGAAATAAAGTTTGTGATCTGGTTGACATTCTTGCTTTACTGCACAAACGTCATCTGTTCAATCCCTATTGGAGAACCTTGGGAAATGGGCTGGATTAAAATGCCAAACGGGCCACATGCGGCCCCCAGGCCTTAGTTTGCCATGGTTGGGTCAGTATCATCAACCTCCACTGGGTGGATGTTCTGGGGCTCAATCTGAGGCTCGCTGACCATATGTTATGTCACGATCCTCACACAGAAATGCATTATGGGCAGGTGTGTCCTTTGCGGCTGCGAGCTGAGGTGTGATGTCACTCCATCTGCCGAGCGGAGAACCGTCTCCGTCAGTGTGAGTCAGGTTGGCGGTTTGATTTTCATCCTTACAGTAGGTAAAGGTGGAGGGAACTGACAACCAGCGTTTGGACGTAGAAGATGGAGACGTCGCCGCTGTCACTCGTCCTCAGACCACGATGTTCCTGTGAAGAACATGTCTTGACGTGTGACTCAGATCATTTTGTGAGTCGTGAGTTATTACATGAGCCATTGTTGTCTGTGTGATTACAACACTGTGGCTTCATCATCGATCTGTTGGCAGTGGAAGAACAATTTTTCCCAATGATGAAAATCCAAAAACAAACAATCCCTGGGTTTTGTCAAATTTGTTGGAAACTCACACAGAATTCTGAGATGTTTACCTCAGGTTTGGAGGCAGAAGACGGCACATAACAGTAAAAAATTAAGTGTTTGGACAAAACTAAAGTTAATATCAGACATCTGTATTAATAATCACATAATATTATTGTTGACACAGGTATTTGTCAATAATGATAGTGTGGATATAATATCACAACATCGTAAACTTGTGATATTACTAATGACTAAATAATAGAATAAAATCCTATACTTTACCTATACATTACTTAATAATATTTATATTCCTACTGGTGCTTATGAAATAGAATTAGTAAGAATATTTTTTGTCATTATTAGCACAGCTCAGAGTAAAAAAAAAAACAACAACCTTGTTTTCAGTTTGTGTGCATATAAAATTTTATTCTAAATCATCTGAAAAGTCAGTGGCGACGATGGAAACACGTGTCCGTCGTACATGAAGAGTCCCAGACTCCTTCTGTCTCCCATCTCTGGAAGTTACACTTAAAAGCAGCATGCAATCATGTCCACCACGTACAGATGTGAACGACACCTTCACGTGTACGGCGTCAGCAGAGTTTCACATATGGCACAAAGAATCAAAGATACAGTGGAGTTTTTTCTTTTTATACAACAAATGCATATGTTTCTGTGGGACCATGTGACTCCTCCGCCTCTCTGAACCACTGTCTTCATGGCATGGTGTTTTTTTTCAATAATTGAGGAGCAGTGAGTCGAGGAAGCCTGGCTCTATCTGCGGGTTTGTGCCCACGGAGCTAATTGAACTCCCTTGCGATACATTTTTAATGTACTTACATTCATAATGAAGCTAATCTCCTCCCTGGTGAACGGAAAGATACATTCATAACGCCTGTACTGGGATGTTGACATGAGTGGATGACTTAATTAAAAAATGTCACCTTGGGAAACAGAGCAGGAAGCATGTGAAGATGCTGGCGTAGGTGGAAGCAAAAAAAAAAAACCTGTCTCCTTCAATTCCATGACACACACATTAACATCCACACGTCCTGTTGATGTCTTCCAGCATGTGGCGTGTCACGTTACACTACACTGGCAGGACAACATGGTTAAAGTCAAGCCTCACGTGCAGGGAGTGATGATGGGAGGGTCTTTTTTAGTGCAGGGATAAAAATAGCCTGGTGTCTATTTTTAGACGCGTGTTTTCCCTTTTTTTGTTCTGTGTTCGAGGCTGAGACTCTGACTTAATTCCAACTGACAGAGGTGACTTTACAGAACGGGCAGAGCACGAGTCTGAGTCTGTGCCTGAGGAGAGAGACCGGCTGTTCAGGCTTTCAGACAAGAAAAAACTGTCCGGCGGGTCTAAAGAATTATATATATAGACCAACATGGCATCCTCAAGGAAAGACTGAGGTTTGGATCAATTCTTGGTCCTGGACCATAAAGATAAAGTCCATATAAAGGTTTACAGGACAGTTTTGGGACCAGCCATGATGGATAGATTAGAGACACTGGGAATAGGTAGAAGACAGGAGACAGAGCTGGAGGTGGAGGAGTTAAAGATGCTGGTTCAGGAATGAGGTGATTAGAGGGACAACACAGACAGGAAGGTTTGGAGACAAAGCTAGAGAAGACAGATTGAGATGGTTTGGACATGTTCAGAGGAGAGACAGAGGATACATTGGTAGAAGAATGATCCTAGAGATGGAGCTACCAGGTAGGAGACAAACCTTCCTTTACATTGGGTTTTAATATACTTTTGTTGAAGCAATGGTTTTGTAGAAAATAGAAATAAATCAGTAAACACTGAGGGAAATGCAGTTATATGAGAACTTTATATGGATTAAACTTTTAGACTTTTACTTTGAAAACCTTTCTAGGAGACATGTCATGTGACACTTGACTGTGGTAGAACATGAAGTACAACACAATAACTTTGGAGGAATTAACCTAGTTTTTACCTTCATTTTTGTTTTTTGGAGTTTGTTCTCCTAAGAATATATGTTTTAAGTAGTAAAAAAGCAGTAATGGAACTTTTTTTTTTACATTCAAGGATGTTAAGAAGTCGACTGTGCATCTGTAAAAATGACCAAAAACAGGGTAAAAAAGATCTTTTCCCGTTGGATAACTGGTCCTAGTGGTCAAGCCAAGACCAGTGCCACCTGTAGGTCTGGTCTTTATGACAGATACAGTTGATGTGTAATGTAAGATGTTCCACCTCAGTAACAGAAACTGCAGGACAAGGAAAAACAGTAGCGTGGTTTTTACCAACACCAGGTTGATACCATGAATTCTGAATGTGATGGACAAATAAAGCAGTGCTACATAGGACACTCATGTTGCAGAGTGTTTGCAATGATATTTTTTGGTGAAAAACAGTAAACTGCAGACAAATGAAAGCAGCGTGTTGACCGTCGATGAGGACAGGGACGTGTCTGGAACTGAAGCTGATGAAACTATTTCAGTTCATTAAGTAGGGATTAGAACGTGGACATTTTCACAGTTCTTAGTTTAACCACGTCGATAGTTTTTCTTCAGTGTCTCCTGTGTTGTTCGCCCTCCGTTCACCCTCCTCACATCTTCATCCTGGTGTTCAGTAAGGCACAAGTGGGTAATTCCCTAGGGTCGACCCCTGTCCTGAAGCATGAATGTCAACATCAACATTCAGGTCTTGACCGAGGACAGATTGTGGAGTGAATGCGAAAAAGCCGACGATGGAAAAAAAAGTCCTCAGTATCTGATACAGATTTCAGAGTGTGTGGAAACTGAGCACAACTACGTCTATTGCTATTCATGAGCAGTTCAGCGTCTTCGATGTCTCTCAGGAGTTTTTATGGCTTCATGATAGATGGTTACCAGTGTGTGGCGCTACATCAACATGAGCTTTAATCAAGGTCGCCTCAGAAACTTTACAGAACCCCAGTTAGAAAGTCTGGTCCAGACCAGAGCAGGGTTTTATTTGGCACAGCTGTTCTACATGACGTCTCAGATGGACCTAATGAGACTGCAATGGACAACAGGACCTCTGAGGACAAAGCTTCTTTTGTGTTGTCTTCAAACATGTCTGCAAAGTTTTGGAACCTTATTCTTAGGAAGGAAACCACAGAGGGAATCATGTCTCAGATCCATCGATTGAATTATCCTCATTTCAGGTTTTCGATGATGGGAATCTCCCGCCGATCGGCGTAGTCAGGGCTGAGGCCGTTCAGGTAGAGGCTGCCGTTTCTGCTCAGAGCTCCTGACACTGGACTGAGGGACAGACTCAGGTTGGGGTAACTCTCTCTGTCCTCGCACAGGTTGGCCGACAGCGTCCTCTTCCCGGGCGTCATCTCCTGGTTCATGGACGCGTTGATGCCCAGCTCTGACGACAGCTTGCGTTTCATGGACGCCGCGCGTTGGAACTTGTCGTAGATGTCGACGCTGAGGCGCCGCCGGGTCTCTTTGAACTCCGCTGACACGTTCGCTGTCCACTCGGCTGCGTGAGCTCGGAACTCACCGACCTGCAGCCAGGGAAGGAGAACATGGACATTAATGGCAGCTTGGTGACTTAATGTTGTCTGGGCTGAACATCACTGAATGAAGGGAAGAAATTCCCGAGGAACAAACGCAGAGATGTCTGAAACACTTGATTTTGATCAAGCCCATAACCGATATGGGCCTGATGATATTGACTTGTTAATCGGTACTACCCACCATATGAGTTGATGGAACCAACATTATTTGTAAAATAGGTTATTTTCCCGATGGGTTCTCCTGAGGGATAAATAACGTTCCATCTATCTCTCTGTATAACTAAATGAGCTGCAATTCTGCCACCTAGTGACTCTGACAGTTATGTAACATGCTAGTTTTTTTTATTTGAGTGATTTTGATCGTCTTCAGACTCAGGATTGTTCCCTTGCTTAGTCTTGAAATGCAAAAAAAAATTAAAAAGAATTCAGAAAACACCCGTAGCGGAAATCACACAAAGATTCCTGAGAAGTTCACCTCATTTTTGTATTGATAAATATTGTTTTGGAAATATCAGTACAAGCCTAGGAAATAAAAAAAATGTACAGACAAATCATTAAAATAACATAAGGAAAAATGTACTACTCATAATTCACACTCAACTGTGTCCGGTAAAACGTGCGTCTTAAATCTTCATGAATATTTCAGGTTTACCTTCTATTTTCACACTCATTTAGCAACGTCAGGCAGTATAGGTCAATGGAAAGGAACGATCTAAATGAAACGTCTAAAAGCATAAGTAATGGAGTCTCTTCAATGTAAATGTCAGGCGCATTAATCTGTTAGCCCTGGGCTCCTCCTCCTCCTTCTCCTCCTACTCCTCGGCTTCTACTGCAATTAGCCGTTACTCTGTGAGAAGGTTTGTTGATGGTTTGCAAATGAATTTATTTTCTGCAGTTCATTAAAGTCGATCACTGAGGAGTCGATCTGAAAACTTTGAGGTCTGGTTTGTTCATTTTAATGAAGTTTTTGATTTGTTTCCTGTCATTTCTGAGTGATGTTGCGATGAGGGACATAAAACAACAGGGTGTTGAAAATTAAACTGTCACTTTGAGAAACCACAGCTTTTATCAAGCATGTGACTTCACTACAAATGTTCCTCCACCTGCTACAGTGGAGCCAGAGCAGCCATTGTGTTACTGTCATGTTCTGACACCAGTGGAAGACGTCCATTACATTTGCTGACATTCTTTTCTCCTCTCACTTCAGTCCCATCGTTTCATTTCCACTTAATCTCCCCAAAGCCCAGTTGAAGACTCTGGATTATAGATGTGGTTTGGAGTCCCCTGGGTGTCCTCCAGCTCGATGTCTCACTCAGCTTTAAAAGGCAGGATCGTTTATAACTCTCTGCCTCAGAAAAGTCACCAACCCAGGCTTCAAGATGTGATATTTTGTACAGTTTCCTCAGACGATTGTGTTAAAATACTGTGGTTGAAAAAGTTTTGAAGGGGTTTTAAGAGACTTATTAACATTTGACATTATTACTAACATTATTATTATTAACGATAACATTCATTACTATTTAACCTAAAACTTTCTTCTACCTTTTAATCACCCTTCAACTACTAACAATTTATATAAATGTGATATTTTATTATATTTTCTCTTTAAATAAAACAGAAAAATCATATTTAAAGAATGTTTTTCTGCTTTTGCCATAACCTATTTTCAGTGAGCAGGGTAGTTTTGAAGAAAATTTTCCAAACTAAATGCCAAACTCAGATTCATCAGATGTTTTTAAAGCCCTGGTTTAAGGAATAAATACATGAGAAAATCTACTTGATATGTATAAAAACACCTTTCACAGGGGGAGCTGTTCGCCTCTGGATATTTTTCAGTTTGAATCCACTCTGCACTTTAAGAAAGTTTAGTCTCTGCTGTGTTAAATTAAGAAAAACCTCAAACTTAGTTTTCACTTTTTATATAAGTCCCTGAAAAATATGCTGGATGTTTCTTGACAAACAGTGTCATATTGACATAAAAAGGCTCTTCCTGGTTATGTAGGTCAGTCGTCTCTATTTCCTGCTCCTGTCTTGACAGCACAAATGGAATCTGTTCTTCTACACAGGAAATATCTTTGGGTTTTGAAGGTAAATTTATATTTTTCTCTTGACTAAACCTCTGCTCATTAAATGTTAAACTAAAGGTAAAAACCAAACGTTCACGTCTTCATTAGCCGTTAAGACTGACGTGATATTTTCTCCGGTGACTTCTCCTCCTCTCCTCACTCACCTCTTCCTTGGTCTTCTTGGAGATGACCCTGAACCAGTCACCGATCATACTGAGCACAGCTGCAAAGTACGCCAGACCCACCAGGATCCAGAACCACACCACGGGTTTGTAGTAGTCCAGGTTCACCAGACTCTCTGAGCCACCATAAGAAGAACAGACAACAAAATAACTCCTCTGGAAACATCAACATTCTGCTGTGATCAGTCTGATCTGATTACATGCATCAAACTACGGGCCCGGGAACCAAATTTGGCCCGCAGTTTTATTATATTTGGACCACAGGTAGTGTATGAGCTACAGTGTGTCACAGCACTCTCTCTTCTTCTTCTTGGTCTGTGAAGAAACTGTGAACTGACTGTGATGTTGAGTCAATCAATACCAACAGTCTGAGTGTGTGACGATGTTGCAGCTCCTGTTCAGATGCTTCATAATTGGACACTTCCGTCCCTGCAGCAAATGTGTTCTGGCATGAAATGAATTCTGCTCACTCAGCTCGGGACGAGAGAAAAGTTCTGTTCTCACACGTCTGGGTTTGATCAAACATTTCCTGATCAGTGATTTTAACGACTTGACTTCTTTATAACTCATCAAAAAGATAAACGGTACGGTTTTCAGTTTGTAGATGGAAACAAATGTTGTTTTTTTCCATTTTTTATTAGGAACTGGAATCATATTTTAGTAATTTTTGTTCATTCTGTCGGCCTCGTGTTGATAAGGAACAATAAATATTCTGTTATTAAATTGAAGATAATAATTCCACCCTGATCTTATTTCCTGGTCCACGTTTTCCAGCCCTCACATGGAGGCAATATTGAATACTGACAATTTTGTTGTTTCGTTTCTTCTTTTTACTCCCTTAAATGAACACATACTGTGTTAATGGGTGGAAAAACACATTTTTTGAAGTTTGATCGAGTGAATAGAAGGATAAAGAACAAAGTTGAGGCAGTCAAGGTGGACATGAGTATATATGATACACAACAAATACACAGGGAGGTCAAATGGAAATGAGTAGGACGTTGAGGTGACACCTTAGGTAAAGAAAAATGATATGGAAGGACAGCTAAAGGTAGAGAAGGGCTGAAAAATGACACACGAGGAGGTAGGACAGGACATGAACAGGACATGTAGAAAGACACAGGAAAGACACAAAGAGGTAGGACAGGGACAGAGAAAAGTTAGAAAGGACATAAGAAGAACGTGAGACAAAAAATAGACCTTTTCTTAATCCAATCACGCACACATTTATCAATAAAAAATATTCTATTAAATAAACAGACGAAACATAAAAACAACTTCTTTTTACCTTTTTCCCCGGCAACAAAGTCCCCGAAGCCGATGGTAGTGAGGGTGATGACAACAAAGTAGATGGACTCCAGGGCGCTCCAGCCCTCGATGTGCTTGAAGATAACAGCCGGCAGGGCCACGAAGAGGAGGCAGCCGAAGAGGATGAAAATGAGCGTGGAGATGACTCGGATCTTCGTCTGGCTGACCTGCCATTTCTGTGTGTGAATAAAAGTCAAACATTACATCACAAAATATCAATTTTGGAATCCAGTGATGGGTCAGAATGGACTGTCTGATGGGCCAGATTGGGCCCATGAGCCACCAGTTGATGACCACTGCTCTGATTTACATCCTTTCACCTCCTTTGTATCTGCTGTTCCACCCGTGCTGGCAAACGGGTCACATGACCGTCCTTAACCGTTGGCTAAATCAGATTTTTCAGCCACAATTGCTGTGAATATAAAAGCTTGATGATTAATCCCTTTTCCCTCACAGCTTCCTCTAAGAAAGTTTCATCAGGGTCAGCGTTGGACACTGCAGGCCTGTCCACTTGAGGTGATTGCTTTCAACTTGCTTCTCCTTGTTTCCGTCCCTCTCCCTGTTACATAAGCTCACAGCGTTGTGCCTGAGGGGAAGCGTTGAAAGCCAAGGAAGGCTTCAGATCAGCAAGTCTGTCGTGTCCGATGTCCTCACTGCACTCAGAAAAGTGAACGGGACTCAGAACCGGTGAGGCCGATGGAGCCACATCATCTGGAAACGTCAATATTCTCCAAAGGGACCGATGGGGAGGATTTTTTTCTCTGGTGCACAGCGGGCGTTCTAGTTTCTGCAAACGCTAATCAATTCCCATCGATCAAACAAACTGTCAGCATCGTCTCTTTCAACAGATGTCAAACAGCCCCAAAACAGAAAAACTCTCTTCATTGTAATAATTGTCTTAGCTTCTGCCTGCTGTTTGGTGAAAAATATGAAACTAACAATTTTACAATAGGGTTAATCTGATTACAGATTATGGTTTGAGTCCTAAACTCAAAGATTTTTTTTAGAATACAATGAAGGCAATCAGGTCATACCCTAAATTAGTGAATGAATGTAAGATAAACAGACAGACAGACAGACAGACAGAGAGACAGGTAGGTAGATAGATAGATAGATAGATAGATGGACAGACATTCAATAATATTGTTCATTTTTTGGGCTGTTGCTCTACATCCATGTGTTCAATAAGAAAGACTTCTGTCTTTTTGTGTGTTCACACAGTCTGTTTAATTATTCTGTTGTCTTCACTTGAAGCCTAACAGACTGTTCTGAAACGTCCATTCTAATTCACGGTGAAGACTGGTGTCTTGGTGGTGTGGATCAGAACTGAACAGAACGTTCAGAACAGCTCATGATAATTGTCCTCCAATCATTATTCCAAAGGAATGAATTGATCCCTGTGTATTTGTTGTCGTCTTCTCCAGAGTCTCAACCACAGAAAGGTCTTAATAAGAACCGTCTGTCAACTTCACAAATACAATATTTTTCTAATTGTGATTGCTTTCCATAAAGAACCACGGTGACAAACTGCCTGAATTACACAGACCACTTCTGTCCTGCAGTCTGTTGACATGACAACCTGAAGAAGAAAAACATTCCATCTACACTTCACACAGACAGACAGACAGGTCCTAATTGAAAAACCAAGCTTTAACTCTGACAGCTCCACTCTGGTGCTATGCCCACTGTTTGTCTCCGACCTCTCAGTATGACAGTGTTTCAGGTGGACGATGTCCAAGAACATCATTTCACACCTTCTGTTCCACCTGAACAATCACCCTGTGAAACTGTCTCTGCCGAGTGGCTCACTGCACACACCTGGTGGTTAACTGATGAAAAACAAGTGGGCTCAAACAGAGCATCTCACCACGATCATCTTCTCCACTTTGGCGATGCCCTTCCCAAATATGGTGCCCAGCTGGTCTCCCACTCCAGCCAATAAGAACCCAAACAAAGGAATCCCCAGCAGAGCGTAGATGATGCAGAAGATCCGTCCTCCTTCAGTCTGAGGAGAGATGTTCCCGAAGCCTGGACAGAAAAAAGAAAAGAGCTGTTTGGACCAGATCACCGTTGGCTAACCCAGGAGTGGACACAAACACACAGACAGACAAATAGATGGACAGACAGACAGAT
The DNA here is from genome assembly GCA_016785265.1 of Paraplagusia blochii. NCBI lineage: Eukaryota > Metazoa > Chordata > Actinopteri > Pleuronectiformes > Cynoglossidae > Paraplagusia > Paraplagusia blochii. The sequence goes on along the minus strand of JAFBJS010002753.1, from coordinate 596,720 downwards.
AGATCGATGGATAGACAGGCAGGCAGGCAGACAAACTGTGGTTTTCTGATCACTGTATTTTTAATTTAGCAGCTGGATGAACCAATAAACCAGTTAGAACTGAGATTTGATAACAGTTCAACCAGAACTGGAGACTTAAAATGATGTGAAGAGTAAAGGTGACTGAGGCTCAATATCATAAGAGCGAGAGAGAGAATCTGCAGATGTGACATTTATGAAAGTCTGACAGAGGAATACGCTGTGTTCAAAGTCAGGATGGAAATGAAAAAAGAGAAAAAGTCAGAAGACACCGACATCTTCCACAGTGATTTCTCTTTTCTCACACATATATGGAGATAAAGGATTTGTATTTACTGCAAATAAAAATACAAGTCTTATTCTTCCTGTTGAAGTGAAAGCAACAGGGTCTGATAGAAAGAAAAAGACAAATCCTGTATAAAAGGAACCTTTTTCTAAAATGACTACAGTGGCTTCAGACATGTGTGTGTGTGTGTGTGTGTGTGTTTGAGAGCCCTGATGGAAAACACACCAACATGATTCCACTGCTGCTGCTCTGCTGCCTTTTATCATCTCTCCCAAACCATTAATCATATACTGTTGTCAGAGCAGATGGTCCTCCAGGATTCCATATCCTGGTAAACACAACCCCATACAGCCTGGTATTTACTCCACTTCAACATCAACCTCTATATTTAGCTTATTGTTTGACGGCAGAAAAGATGGAGATGGAGCTCCACTTCATTATTTCACTCATTGGTCTCAGGAGACCAGAGTTCCTAGACGTCCTCCTTAGTAGAAGTGTCCTGTGAGAAGAATCGTCTACTACGCCTTGCTGGTACGTAACAACGCCTGACGCATCGTCTTATTAAACATTTGACAGATGGTTTCAGCTCCTGACTCAGCTGACAGATGACCATACGTGGTTGAGGTGATGAACAAGAACAAACGAGTATCAGGGAAACATCTGAGGAGCAACAGGAAGGAAATGGTTCAGACTTTCACTGAAGGATGGAGGACAAGAAGCTGGCAGGTCCACGGAAGAATAACGGACAGTTGAGAATAGACCAAGTAATTACAGACTCCTCGGTCACAGAATGAAGAGGTTGGAGACACAGAAGTTAACATCAACTGAACATTAAGACCCGCAGGAAAAAGAAAGATATCTATTTGTTTAAACTATTTGTTTGTTAACATGCATTAATATGATTACATATTATCAGAAAAATAGTTTATTTTATACAGCTCTACCCTGCAACAGGGTGGATAAATCTATAATACATACATTAGAAACCAAAATGGCGGTAGTAAACCAGGATCCAGAAGCTTACTTTACAATGACGCAACAATTTGTCACAGTTGGAGAACAGTGTGTGTGTGTTTGATTAGTAAGCTCTTACAGCTGGAGGTGACAGGAAGAACGAATGGTGTGAATAGGAGGTGTGTGAACCCCTCATACTGTGTTAATGTGCTACGGGCAGAGATGAAGGCTCATTGATCATGTAGTCACTGGGAGAAACTCAGCACATTCTCCTAAAATGAATATTCTCCTCTTTGTGCTGCAGCACTTCAATTCCTCCCACACATGGTTGAAGTAGCGGAATGTGAATTATTCTTTTAGTTGATTTCTTCCCAACCAGGGTGAATTACTTGTGAACAGTATTGTCAGATGAACTGACAAGGCTTCAGATCTGATGAGCAGGAAATGTTGTTTTCTTACCAATTGTAGTGATAACGGTTCCGGAAAAGAAAAACGAGGAGCTGAGGTCCCACAGGCTCGTCTGAGCGGACAGATTTCCTGACGGGTTCACACCTGCTCGGACCGCCGAGACCACTTGCTGAAAAGTGAGAAAAGAAAAAGTCAGCCCGGAATCCTGAGGGAAAAGGGTGAGAAGTCTTTCTTAGGAAGTCCAGGAGATCGGTAGCACCGATCAATTTCCTGGCGAAATTGAGAAACTCCAGATAAACACCTGAACAAAACCAATTAAAATGCTCCAAGAAACAAGTGTTGAAACAAAGAAATAAATAAATCAGAATTGAACAAACTGTTCTACACTGGAGTAAAACCATCAGTGATATTTGCAGCTCGCTGGGCGCTGCCTGCAGCCAGGAGTAATTTGAGTGTAGAATTCTCCAGGGACACATTTTTAATGTTTGCATCATTAGTGTTAATCCTTAACCCATAATTAAACCAGGCGTGGAATGAAATAGTGTCTAGACAAAAAGTTTATAAGTAATTTGTTCTCTTGCCTGCTGATAACACGGGAAAAAAAACTTAATCAAACAGCTGCTCCTCCTTCATGGATTCGATTTCTGTCATTTCTATCAGTGACACTGTTTTTTCTTTCTTCAACTCCACCCGTCTCAGCTTAGCAGCTCTGTCATGAAACACCACAAACCTTTAACCCACCCACTGACAGCTCAGGAGGCTGAACAGCAACATGTTTTCCCACTCAGGGCAACTCTCACATGACAGGAAGCAAAAGCGGAGCAATGCCAACAGCTGGAGGATTCACACGTCGCTGCACAGCTTCTCTCTATCACCTACACTAAGACCTGAGAAGCTGTGAAGCTCAGTGGGAGACCCACAGGTTTGTTTGTACCAAAGAATGCCATACAAGTTTGTTTTGATGTTTATGTGAGCTGCAGCACCAAAAATACCAAGCTTTGGAAAATTATTGGTTTTCCCTTTGCAAAGTATCTTTCTTTTCCTTTGTTGCTCTTTTAAGATTTCTCGTTATCTCTAGGATAAAGACATTATAGACACTAGGAATAGGTAGAAGACAGGAGACAGAGCTGGAGATGGAGGAGTTAAAGATACCGAAGTTCTCTTTAGGAGAGACAAGGATGAGCAGGATCAGGAATGAGGTGATTAGGAAGGTTTGGAGAAAAAGCTAGAGAAGACAGATTGAGATGGTTTGGACATATTCAGAGGAGGGACAGTGGATACATTGGTAGAAGAATGATCCTAG
>JAFBJS010002753.1:431872-593714 GCA_016785265.1 Paraplagusia blochii | reverse complement strand
AGGACATGGAGGTAGTTGGAGTCAGAGTAGAAGACACAGAAGACAGGGGGAGATGGATGACCCGCTGTGGCAACCAAGCTGAAAGAAAAAGAAGAAGAAAATCCTTAGCGTAGAAATGGAAAAACACATCACAGGTTTTGGTGGTACAGGCCCCAGGCTGAATACAACGGGATCTGAAGGCATCACACCTTCATCTAATCCTTTTTTCACTACATAAAGGTGATGTATTGTCAAATTTCCAGCAGCCTGATTCAGGTCAGGTAGCAGATTTACCTCATTAGGAGCTCGGCCAGATGTTAAGAGACGGCACAAGCACAGAAGGTTCTGTTTCGCTCCATGATCACAGACTCAGAAGACCAGATGAAATTAATCCACAAGAGATTTTCCCTTCTTCAAATGTACAGTGTTCATTTTCATCAATGAGCACTGTACTGTAGAAGCTTATTGGTTTCCTGGCGCATGGAACGTTCCGCGTTTAATTAGTTCAACTAGGCTGCAATTTCAGGTTGGGTCACGAAGGGACAAACCAACAAAGACAGTGTCCCAGCACATTTCCTGACCTGCTGAGTTTACTTCAGTATTAATCACATTTAGTCTTTGAATCATTTTTTTATTATTTGACACAGTCACAAGGAAACACTGAGATTCCACAGATGAACCTTTCAACGCCTCTGAAACCAGCTCACGTTCTACGTTCATGAGCTCTTGAGACCAGCAGATGGTGGAGTTCTGTGAATGCAGCGCCGGGTCTGAGTGAGTGCACAGCTGAAATGGCTGAGTTGTGTGGAGTCTCAGTAATGACTTTCAATACCCTGCAGATATTTGTGGGTTGTTGCACGTTGAGAGGCAGAACGACGACTGCGGTCTCTGATTCCAGGTGGGGGGAAAAATATATAAAATAAAATAAATTATATACTGTATAAGAGTGTTGGATGGAAATCTACTAAGAGCTTTGTAAAGAGAATAAAATATATTATTTCTAATGGCACTGCCCTTGAGTCACTCTTTTACAGTATATGACTGTAAGTGTAGTTGACTGAAACGTTTTGGCTCTTGTCAGCATCAGATTCATGTTGCTTTTCTATCCATTCATCTTCTATCTTCTTCTGCTTGTCCATTGACAGGTCACAGGGTCAGCTGGCACCACCCAAATCCCATTTGCACCATATTGAGAGCCTTCCTGTGGGTGGTGAGCCCACAAGAAGTCATGTGGGTCGGGACAGTGCTATGCTCAGAGCACCTCAGTGGCAACCTGGCAGCTGGTGGATTTTGAACCTGAAGCCCTGCAGACCCAAATTCCTTAACCATTAGGAACGACCACTGTCCACTTTTTCTATCCATATGTTTGGAAATGCAACACAATGATTAAGAATGAATCCTTTGTTTTGGGTAGTGAAAAGTGTTGACAAAAATAAGAAATATACAAAAAAACCAACCACCTGGAAACAGCAGAACAAATGCGTTCACAATAACCATCAATAACTGCTGTTGTCCCAGCTGTGTGTTCCAGTCAATTTTAACAATAGAGGAGAAGCTTCAAAAGACACAAAACCTCCATCAAGCTATTTTGCTTTCAGTGCAATCATTTAGTTTAACACGCTCGTACAGTGTCTTTGTTTCTCAGCCAAAGCTACTGTATTAATGCATTGTTTTGTGCAAACTCATTATGTCCAGAGAAAAAAAAATCCAGCTGATCAGGCATAATGGTGTGAAGACGGCACTGACTGTGTCCAAATGGACCAGGCTGATTTAATTCTTCTTTGAAATGTAGCAACTGCATTTGCAAGAGTTGGTTGATGAACAACACAAACATTATTCACTGGGTTTGGATCCATCACTGACACAAAGTGCTTTTTAACTCTTTCTGCGTTTGTTGTTTCACTGAACAAACATGTACCACCACGTTTATAGCACCACCTGTAGACGATGGAGGGATGTTTATTAAATGGCTTTAGAAAACCAGATCTTTAAAAATGTATTCTGGAGAAGAGAACATCTGTGAACCAGTCCAGTGACTTGAGTTATCAAATCCAAAAATAATAAAGAGTCTACCTGAGATTCACGCTGTCCTCCATTAGGAAATGAACCAAATCATGGCTGTTCAGAAATTCCTTGGAATACAAATGTTGCTCATTCACATTCAATTCAGAAGGGAAAAAACAACTGGTTCAATATTAGGAGGTTGTTCTGCACAAAAATAATCCTCAGGCAAACCAACAAACCATGGAAGAGAAAAAAATAAATAGAAATTGTTTCTAAATATTTAGCAGTTCTATTAGTGTCTAATGCTGTCAAGTATTTATAATATTATTAATAAAGTATAAATTAACTTAATTAAATATTATTTGGTAGTGGTATTATTCTATAGTCAGTATACGTGCCTCCTCTGTGTATATGTTCTAAGACTTTGTCCAAGGTTTACATGGTAAATGATTAATTCATAAGGAATTTCAGAGTAAAAAATGCTTCCTTCTTTAAAGCTATAAAATTCCCTCAATACAAACAAGTGTTCATCAATGTTAAGCTGCTTCTTAATACAAAAGCCATGAGTTGCTTGAAAAATTAGCAAAAGAGAATGAAACCATTTCGACCTCCAGAATTTGACCTCCAGAATTCAATAAGAAGTTGTTGACACTTTCTCTGCTAAAGTTGGTTCAGTGACGATTCTCATAAACCAAACCATCTGTGTTTAATACCTGGAGCGTTGCGATAAAATCAGAATTTAAGACAAAGTCTTATTTCAGCGGTTGGACAAAGAGCTTTTTGCATCAGCAGTGATAGATAAAAAACACGTGAATATATGGGATCATTAACACAGAATGTCTGCTTCATATGAGCACATTTTCTTTATCTCATCTTCTGACCAGTGAACACGGAGAAGGTTCAGCACTGATGGAACTAATGTGCTGAAAAACTTCCTTTAGGCCCAAATTAGATAAAGTAAAATAAACCACAGGGGTTTGAAGATCATTTAGCTGTGAATACAATAAAGAGGAATATTAACATCTGCATTAAGCTACAGGCAGTGAGATGATTTTATTATTTCTACTTCACTTGGCTTTTTTGCTTAAATGAAATTAAATTATGTGAAATGGTAATGTCCAGATGAATTAACGTGTCATTGTTGCGTTTGGTTAATTTAACTGATGTCTGGACTGTGGGATGTAAAAAATTTAGACGGTTTAGAGAAAACGGTGAAAACATACTGTAGAGTGAAACCTTGAGGTTTCCCTCAGTGACTCTTCTTCATGTCCGAGGTTTGACAAACACTGACATTTGCTGCACTGCAGCAGGATAAATAAAAGAAGAACAGCCTCCAGAGGGCTAAGAGCTGATCTCCATCGACTGCTACTAAAATCAATTCCATTATTTTCCCTGTTATTTTTCACCACAAACTTCAGCTGTGATGTATGTGCAAGTACGTTGGGTATCTGTATCATAAGCTGAATTATCCCTAGGCTTGAAGAATACCATATTTCTCAGAATACTCAGCCTTACCTTCATCAGATCTTCCAGTTCAGAGGAGTTGACACAGGAATGGGCTGTCAAAAAGTCAATTTTTTTCTCAAGAATGGCTATCTTCTGTAAGGTCTCCTCAGGCTGCTCCAGAGCATTGAACACCGTGGCTCCTATGATCAGGTAGAGCACCACCAGGAAGAAGATGGCCGACACTGTCTTCCACCTCATGACTGTAGTCCGGGTGTCACACTCATCTTCCGGGGGGTTCAGAACCACCGGTTTGGTGGAGAATGAGAGGCGAGGCTTGGAGTTGCTGGTGGCAGACTTTGGGTCAAGAAGATCAGGTGCAGCCACTGTGAGGAGATAGTGGTCATCAGATGCTCTGTCCATCCATCTAAACATCCATTCATCCCCAAGTAGATGATGGTTTTAACAGTTTTTTTAGTCTCCGTGTTGTTTTTCATTTTTTAATGCATTTTTCACAAGTTGCTCTCATCTCTTTCTTAGTTTAAATCTTAATGGAGTATAATCGTTAAAACACTGAATTTTAATATTTTTTGTAGAGCGGTGAACTCATGGAGCAGAGATATTGGAATGAAATATTTTCCTAATTCAAATCATAATAAATGATTAATGCAGTTTATTAATGCTGCTGATGTGGACAATTGAGTGGACCTTTAGCCATGTTGTCATTTAACCAACCTAAAATACTGATGCTGCAGCAACATATCATTTCATTTTTTTTTAATCTGTCAGAATTTAATTGACTCATTACAGGTGTTTTATTCTGTTAGAACAAATGATATCTGAAGCCTTTAAGTATTAAAAATGACAATATATATTATATTAAACAACCAAACTGCAGATTCTTGTAGGTGTATTTTTATGCCATCAATATTTAATAAGACCAGCTTCTTTTTTATGCCTGTACAGCCTGTTTCTATCACATCCACACAACCCGGTGAAACAGCGCCACCCTACGACATTTTAATGCACCCTCTCCATTCAGCTTCATCAGTAGATTATTTCCCGTTAACACTCGGTCAATTAACACTCAGTGTCTCACCAGGTCATAATAAACTGTGTTTTCACCCTTTTTCCTGCGACTTCCAGCCTGTGTATCTTCACAGTGAGGAACCACAGCAGCCACAGCTCAGTCTCTAACCCTGGTCCACACCAACACAGCTGTGAGTGATGTTCTCTCCTCACAAACACACTGAGGTCATTAAAAATTAAAACCTTGGTTGCACTTTCACTCACCACAGTAGCTGTAATTATATAACTGCTCCCTGAGGTCCAGTTATGATACACTTATCTTTTCATTTTCATGTCTTATTACGAAGATATCACCAAAATAAAATAAATGTCTTATGCATCTAATGCATGCAGGTGTGTGGAGAAAAAAATAAGTTTGTTCTGGGAAAAAACATTCACTCAGTCCCTGCAAATTTAATTGTGGATTCATTATTTATTGTTACGCCTGCAAGCAGGAGAAAAGACATTCCTAGTGTGGAGTGGATTATTTCTACTCACTTCTCTACCATCTCTTCTCTAGGTGTCCTCATTAAAGGATCTCTTCTTCCTCAGAGAAACTGTAGGTTCCTTCACTCCTGAGGTTAAAGTCCGTCTTTTCCTGCACTGTAGAAACACCAGGTCTTCACATGGTTCCTCAGCTTCCCTCCACTTTAAAACCATCGGAGGAAATACATTCGGCACATCTTGTTCCGAACCTCAGACCCCCTGGGGCTAAACCGAAGCTGGGCTGCAACCGGTGTCACGGAGCAGGTCCACCAAAGCCAGGCAGGTGTTTAGAGACATGGCTGCAGCTCAGTGCTGCATGGACAGCCAGCGTAGGGAAGAGTAGTCAGCGGGGATGAGGAGGAGGTGCTGTGATCGGTTGCTGTACTGAAGACAGAGAGAGAGAGAGAGAGAGAGAGAGAGGGCAGGGGAGGGGGAGTGGCTCTCCTCATTCAGTTAGATATTTCACCAGTGGAGCAAACAGAGCTGAATACATCTTAGGAGTTAGTGAAGCCAATTGGTCTGACAGAAACCTTTAAAAAGCTTTTGTCCCCACTGTCCTCTGTGTCCTCAACTCTTACTTCAACTATCTCCCTGTCCTCCCTCATCCTCATCCAAACCATCTCTGTCTGGCTTCTCTAGCTTTTTCTCCAAACCTTCCTGTCTGTCTTGTCCCTCTAATCACCTCATTCCTCATCCTGAAATTGCAGCGAAGAGTTTTACACAAATGGCTTGAGATGTAACACAATTTGCTCAAGTGCTTGCATAAATTTAGATCAGCACTTGCTAAAATGTATCAAAAATAACCCAAAAAATATTGTAGAAAGAGCTAATAGTTGGCTGCAGCTCTGAAGAGCAACAGTAACAGTGCGAACACATGGTAAAATATCACAAGTCCAAACATACTGACTCACATGAAAAAATATTTTATAAAGTGGTGATAATTTCTCTTTTTGTTAATTAAATAAAACACATAAATAGCCTTGTAAATTAACAGAACTGGTCCGCATCGGTGGCCTAGTGGTTAAGGAAGTGGAGTTGGGTCCACAAGTCTTCCACCAACATAACTTCTGAGCTCACTACGCAGTGGAACATGGTGCAATGTGATTTGGGTGGCGCCAACTGCTCCTGTGACCCAGCAACGGCTGCAAGCAGATGAAAATGGATGACGAAACAAATAGAAAATAATGGTAACATATTGGACGAAAAAAATAAGCCATGAAATTAAGAACACATGACCTTCTGAATACTGTGCTGGTCTGATCCTGTGTCTCGAGGCCAAGTTTCAACCTGTGTCAGTTGTTGACACCAGTGTTGTTGCTCCACCCACCGCTTCTAAAAAGAGAACCTTCTGTTTCTTTTTTTTGTCGTGAGCGTGAAAGTTGCCCAAATCTGGTTGTTTGTGTCCGTCTTCATGCCTCAAGGGCGTTTGTGCGGCCGAGAGAGAAAACACTCTTCGTCCTTGTTGGTGTAGCCCCTTGTTAACTGGTGACATCCCAGACTCAGGCTCAGCTCATGTCCTGGCAACAGATAATCAGAGAGTGGAAGCAGACGTCAGGTCTCAGTAGCTACAGCCCTGAAGGGCAGCTGTCAGTGCTTTAATTAAATCCATCTGAATTAGTGAGTCACTCCGGGAGTGAACATGTGTGTGCTTCACAAGGCGTACACACACGTTCATCCATATGCAGGTGTGACTGGTGACTGTTTGAGATGAAGTGTAACATTTGGGGTCTGATGTTACCTGCTGTGTAACGAGGATGAATAATTTCTGTGGTCAGAACCAGGACTTTGATTTTCTTGCTTTGAAATTCTCTTTCTTCTTCATGCAGGGAACGAACTTGGACTGGAAATATCACAGATCAAAACACAAAACGTTGAAATAATATGAATATCAGTTTGTATAAAAAGAGATTAATAACCAAATAATAAAAAATGTAGTATCAGATAAAAAACTTTTATCGTTACGTTACTGTACTGTACTATTGTATCATACAGCATACTACTACATACAGGTCCATAAAAGGTTGATACGTAGATAAATCATGTAACGAACAAGGTTTTCCACATATTGCAGATGGAGTTAGAACTTATGCCCCGTGACAGATCACTGTCCTTTCAGTATGTACTGTGTACCATCTTAAATCATTATGTAATGGTATTATGTTGAACAAATATACTTACAGTACAGCACAGTCATAATGTTTTATTACAACACAAACACAATCAGTGCTGCTGTCGTGAGTTGCAGTGTATTTTTATGTTTTTTTTTCAAGTCTGCACCAACTCATTTTTGAAGAGAGGCTTTAAAACAATACATTTCCATCTGTTGATCTTTGTTTTCATCATGTTTTCTTGTCCTGCAGTCATTTCTCTTCCTATTCCCTGGTGCATTTTGCAGTGAATCAACACAATATTGTTTCTCATCAACGTCCCCGTTGAAAAACATAATTTAAGTCTCCATTCCCTTGACTGAAGCAGTTATGGTGGTATTATACAGGCGCTGACACAGAGGTCTTATCTATGAATTGCCCACAGGCTGAGATGTGTTTACTGTCCATTTTCCACTCTGTGTCCCTGTATGTCAAACACAGAATGGGGCGTGGGATCTAATTTGCAGACATATTTATACGTTAGATGACCTGAAATTTCCATCGGCCTTGAAAGCATCTTATCTGGGGATATAATTTTGTTTGGCTGATTGGCTGAAGGAGACTGTGACAACTGATCATCATTCCAGTCAAGGTAATTGATTAAATCAAATTGAGTTTTCAGCGAAGGGTTTGCAGTAATTGAACATTTGAAGGAGAAAACAATGTCTTCTCAATTACAATCTGTTGAATCAGCTACTGGCTGATTGGTGCAACAGTATTTCCTGACTTTTTACTATGGTTTTGCCTTTTCTAAGCAATTAACTCAAAAGGATACAGTCATTGATACAAGATTCAAACCTTTTATACCAGTCTGGTAGGAGATAATTAAAGGCTGTGTGCACTTGAGAAACCCTTGTTGTGTCCATGCACAGTTAATGTTTTTTGTTTTAACACACCGAAAATGTTTTATTAGTATTTATCTGCCACAACTTAAAGACCGACCCGTGAAAAAAGTACGAGACATATAACCGGTCTGTGGCGCAAAACGGTTGGGGATCACTGCCTTGGTATATTCTTGCATTACATTGTAGCCATGTAACTGGTAATGCTGCTCTTTCCTTGAGAGGCGACACCTACGCCTCCACCTACATCTTGAAATCTTCTTTACGTCATACTTACAGCTGACACAGCAGCTTTTAACCAGGCTGCAACAGAAAGACAAATTATATTTGATATTTGACATTAATGGAATCTGGCAGACGGCACTGAGGTCCCTGTGGGGGTCTCTGACAAATGATACAACATCAAGCCTGTCAACCTGGCATGATTTGCTTCAATCATCATCTTTACGAAGCAAATAACTTTGACCTACAGTTGATACGGCTACAACCTCATCCAGTCAGTTTCAGCCAAATTCAAGCTAGATTTTATGTGTCCTCTCAAACCACCTGAAATGTTTTCTCTCATTTGGCATCTTCTATCTATTAGTAGACTAACTTCTAAATTTTCCTTGACTTCAACTTTCAGTTAATACCAGCCATTAGTCCTCATCTATATTGGGGGCGGGGGCAGTAAAGGTGCTATTTTTAAAAGCTGCTGAGAAAATCATTAAACATTTATTCCGTGCTTTCCTCTGCAGGTTTGGACTGTACAGTAGACACAAAGGTGGTTTATCATTATGCAAAAAAAAAGAAAAAAAAACTGCAAGTCTGCAGAGCAAATCCTGCAGAATTAATTTCCTCACAATGACATTGCAGTTTCCTTATCCCGGGACAGAATATATAGAGTTTACAGAACATAAACCCGTTGATAGTTCACCTGTGGTGACATTTACAATATCAGACGGGTATTGATTTGAGCTGAAGACATCATAAAAGTAAATGTCCCTCTGAGGACAGGCGGTATGCACTCACTTTTACTTTACTCCCTGTGAGCTGATGCATCAACTTACAACAGGCTACAAATGTTTCCTACGGCTGGATCAAATTACTGAGATTAAAAAGCAAAGGGAAATACACTAAAATATATATTTATATTTGAATAATGCCTAGAGTCTTCTTACATTCTAATAATACCTTTAATATCGTGCTGTATATAAATGTCTACTGCAGGACATTTTCTGCTGCACACAATCAACTCCACTTCTGTCTGAAGTGAATACATGAACACATTCATACTACACACATAAATATTTTAAAAAGTAGTTTTATAAACCATCTAGTACAGTACTGCTGAATAAAAATGTCCATATTAAACCATCAGGGGCAAGAATAAACCCAGAAATACTAAGAAAAAGGAAAAGATCACACACTAACTCCAATTAAATGACAGGTAACAACTGAAATGTATTCAAGTTATTTTTTACATCCACTTATCCACTATCCACTACACGGGATAATATTAAATAAGTGGTTGCTATGGAAACAGACCAGTCAGTGAATTCTACTTTGACAAGTACAATAGTACAGAATTATTCACAATCTCATCTTAGAAATGCTGTGTTTATTACTTCTTTGCAGAACTTTGTATGCAGAGACTCAGCTAAACACACTTAAAAACATCACTGGTTTCATATTTATTTTGCTGCTGTTTATTTCTGCTGCAAATCAGGTTTTGGAATCACTCACCACGTTTGCAGCAAATTGGATTAAAGTCTAAATTAATAAAAGTGAGTGAATTTTAACAAATCTGATTCCAAAATCCAGTTCAGACATTTAGATTTTGACATTTGATTTGATTAATGTTGTCTGAAAGTTTTCTGTAGACTTTTCTGCTTTGATTGCATGTTTATTAGATTACTGAAAAACAATGGAACTGAAATCTAGTCTTAGATAGAGCTACATATAGTATTTTCAGAATAATAATTCTTTATTAATTTTATCTTTTGATGAGTTAATATTCCTTTTGTGTTCTTTATCAGCTTTGTTTTGTCAATGTTCCTAAACAAACCCATTAGTCCAGCAAACGCAAGTTTATTGCTCCATTATTTTAACACTGATATCTGTTTTTATATGAATGACTGACTCTGACATGTCGGTGATAAACTTTCACACGCTCTCACCACTCAGGGTTAAATTCAATAACGCAGCTTCCACTCGGTTACACTGGCTTTTACACTGCTGTGCACATTTTTGATGTCATATCTGCCCGTTCCAGTCAGTGGTTCCTGATTGCTGTCTGCACAGAGGAGGAATAATTACAGTTAAATAATATCTCTCCTTCCTCCTGCTCGTCCAACTGAAACCATCAGCTTAAACTATCAACATTTTCATGGGTGAAGGATCAACTCTTACAAAGTGAAACACCAACTGCAAGGTCACACATGCACATCAGACTGTTAGTGAGTTCATAATCATGCAATAAAACCTGTTGAGGTGACAGATATTTTGGTCCAGATAATAGTCTGCTGTTATTCCCATATAAATGTTTTTTTGCACCTGGTTAAATTATATATATAATTTTAAGTATTGCAATAGCAGCTCTTTATTGTTTATTTATCTTTATTTAATATTTCTTTTTATCAAGTTAACTGTGTTTATTTGATAGATTTTTTTTTCTTAAATAGGGAAAACATTTATAAGAAACTTAATTTTAGTTCCAGAGAAATCAGAGAATCTGACTCCTACATGCCTTAGTGTTCTTAATTAAATGAAGGATTTGTACTGACACCGCTCAATAAAGTTGTTTGTTCTTTTTTATTTCCTGTCATACACAGAAGGCAATATTTACCCATCACGGATGTGACTTAAACGTATAATTGGAGTCTCTACAACAGTCTTTCCCTGCAGGTTTATTTTTGTTTGGTCTAAGAATCAATCAGTGCACAGAGTGAGTCATCCTCCTAGAAACTAGGAACCAGGATCGCTGATCTCCTACATACTGAAGTCTACCTTACAAGTTGCTCCTGGCAGCAGCTCTGCCCAGATATTACCCCAAACTAACATATACAGATCCATACTGAGTTGCCTCTCCCACCCCAGAGGATGATGGTAAGTATGTCTCTGCGATTCTGAATAACCATCTAATAAATTATACTATAAGTCTGAGTCTGCTGAAGTATTTGTGACCAGGATTGTTTCCTCCTCTGTAACAAGCCCTGGCCCAGGGATGCAGTTATATGGTGGTCTATAAAACAGCATCGTCCTCCTTCTTCTCATCACTTTCCCTTTGTGGTCACCCATTTCCCTCTGAGCCATCAGTGAACCCACAGCGGCCCGACAGCTCATTATCTGTACAATAACACAGTCTCTTACTTGTGAACTCTAAACTTAGAGATTCCACTGGTGCATGCATGCAGACGGAAAACAGCATTTGCAACATGCAGCTATCATCATCAGTATCATTCTGCTCCTCTGATGAGTCTGTCCGGCACAAAAGACATACCAGACGTTGTGATTACTGCTAAACCTCACTCTCTCTGAGCGCTGGCTGTGCTTCACATCGTTTGTCAGAACAGTGTGGGAGCTACAGTGAAGCACAGAGCATGGCAATTTAGACTTATGTTTATTCTACATATTCATAGGTGAATCCAACTGTGTCTGAAATGACTGCCTGCTGTGGCGGGACTATAACCCATTAATAACTAAGTACTCTACGTGCAGGAAGTGTCTGTGCAGACGTGATGCTGATGAGAAGTACATAACCATGAGCCTCTGTAATTGGATACAAACTCTTAAATTAAATAAACACATTTTTGGGGGAGCAAAATACTGCAACGATTATAATTTCTTTTCGGTTTGTTTTTAAACTGTGCACAGATATTCCAAAATCAACTCTAAAGTTTAAATAGTGAATGCTCTGCATCCCAAATGTTGCGTTTCACGCTTAGACACAGAGAATCTGACATTTAATTTCCTGAGCATTTGCAGAAAAGTGTCAAAACATGTCATATTTCAGTGACGAGTCTTGGTTTTATGGTGGCGCTGCAGAAATGAGCTTCATGTCTGACTGGCTGATGTGTCGCTGTTTCTCTACTGATTAGCTAAACTAACACTCCAGCATTAAACCCCTGTCTGAAAGGCTTATGTACAAAGAGCTGCTTCTAGGAATAGTGACAGTAGAGCAGTGTCTCCCTATGTTATTTAACTGAAACTTTAGTGACACTGATTTGTCTTAAATGCTAATTGTACTTGGCAAAAGCCTAAAAGAGATATTTTACAATCAAGTACCAACACATAAATATATATTTTTATATAAGCTATGTCACAATATCACAGAACTATTGCTCAGTGGTGAATGCACTAAACTGCATTCCTATCTGAGGAATGAAATGCGCATATTTTACTTGGTGAAAGAAGGGAAACCAAAGACCTAAAGATTTCCATTTTCTCTGCTGAAGAGAAACCTCGATAGCGGACATATTTTTCTGAGAGATGACCTCTCACTGGACCTCTCCGTCTGCTGCATTTCAAACTCATTGAGAGACAGTCATAGCTATAAAGGGACGTCCTTCTCCTTCTGTCTCACTGTAAGACTGCTGTGAAACATAAGTGCCGTGGGCTGCCAACCTGAACAGCAGCCAACCACTAGACCACAACAATAAGACCAGATGAAACCCCTTCATTCTCACAAGTGGTTTTCTTTGTCTCTCTTCAAGTGTAAGGTGATGATTTTATAGGCGACACTGTATCTGAATCGGATGCTGTTCTTCTGTTGCTAAACCTAATTTTCTGGAAAAGACAGCGTAGTCACATGCACAATGATAAACACATTCACACTATTGGGTGAGAACATCTCATACACACAATACCTCCTTGGTGCAAGTACTCCAAGTCTATGATTTAACATAATCCTAACTCTCTTCTCACCCTTATTATAAACTTAACCTTATTACCCAAATACTTATTTACTAGGGTACTCTCCACATAAGTACATGTCCCCAAAACAAGAATATTCTTCCCAAACATAGTATGTTTATATATATATAATCATTGTGCCTTTAGATGAGGCTTTGGGAGAGACTTTACCAACAGTGCAGTCAGAAGATTAAAAGACAGGAATAATTGTTCTCCACGATACTCTGTTTACTATCAGGACACTGCATATATCCTCTTCTCTGAAGATCTACTTCCACCGCTCCTAGGTCTGTAATGAGATCTGGACAGCTCGAAAAAATTACCTTCAGATTGTTCCATCTCCATACATCTATTTTCCATCACTGTGAGCCAGAACCCAGGAATGATGACGAAGAAAGAAGTGGGATGACCTGATCAAATTGATGATTCCTAAAAGATGACAGACGGTCGTAATGGTCATAATGATGTCATATCACATGGTATAATAAAACATTTACATCACATGTTCATGTGACCTTCCTGTCGGGATCTATATGTTGCATTGATGGATGTCATCTTAACTTAAGGTCTGATTATTCTGTGTCAACACCAGAAGGTCCAACATACAACAACATGTGAAGAGGAGGAAAAACCCTTTAATGAGTTTAAATGTTTTGGTAAAAAAAAAAAAAAGTCATCTGATTACTATACTGACACAAATCTGCAGAAATCAAATATTTATATTGGCTCCTGTTTCTTTAATCATAAATGACTGTTAAATTCTGGCCGCAGTAAAACCACTGATTTAATCCAAGAGTACAGTTTTCATTATCTTCGTCTCACTGCTGTGATCACAGTGAAGGCGGCTCTTAGATGAGGAGACATTCAGTTGCAAACAATTCAGGAAAAGGGAAGTGAAATTATCATGAAGGGACTGAAAATAAAATTTATGCTAATTCAAATCTGTACTCGCTCCTGGATAGTTTATCCGAGCGTTCACTAAACCGTTTACTGCTGCAGCACTCATGACTAATATTACGGCACATCATGTCCCGTCATCATTTAATTTGCCAAAACTACTACGAGATTGTTCCACAATAAAACAAATGCTTAAAAAAGGGTCAATGTTCTTAAGCAGGAACTTTTCATATTCCCTAGTTTGAACTGAGAACCATTATACATTACGGTGGTCCAACTAAAAATAAACAATCCTCCATAATCCCTGTAAATAGTTCTATGAAGGCGTCAGAATGTTCTAATTAAAAGAACATTACAGTTATTATGCAAATCAAAATGAGGTTTTGATTAATACACAATGTCACCATCCAACGCTGTGAGGGACGACGCCAGAGTCCCTGTACAGTCTGAGGTATTAGGGAAATTATTCCTAGTCTGTCTGTCATTAAAAATCAGCTGAGAATTTCCACATGACACATCCTTTTCTATTTCCTTTCTAATTCTTCCTTTGCCTTTGTCTGGACAAGAGGGAGATCCCACAAATGTTCATGTGTGCCTGTTGCCATGGTTACCCAGTCATGATGGGCCGAGTGTAATGTGTGGCTTAAAATTTCATTGTGCATTTTTCTTGAAAAAATGTCTTCATGCCTGTGCTTATAAATTGTTGCATTATTGCTACTAAAGTTTGTACTATTACATAATTGTACTGTCTAAAGGTTTACTAAAGTACTACCTATCTTCTTCTTCTTTTCCTTTTTGGGTTGTTCTTTTTTTCAAGGGTCTCCACAGTTAGTCAATAATTTCCGTCCCAACCTGTCCTCTGTATCCTCACTCTGACTCCAACTACCTCCATGTCCTCTCTCACTGCATCCATCAATTTTCTCTTTGTCTCCTACCTAGTAGCTCCATCTCTAGGATCATTCTTCTACCAATGTATCCACTGTCCCTCCTCTGAACATGTCCAAATCATCTCAATCTGTCTTCTCCAGCTTTTTCTGCACAAAAGATACATAAATTTACTATACTGTACTTCTGTTACGCAGCCAATGTCTCTCACTGTGCAGAAAACACACTCCTTCATGTTGCTGAAGCTAATCTAGGTGTGAAACCAGAGACGCACCGTGACCTGGTTGTTACCATCTCTGACCTGCAGCTTGGTCACGGCACCTTTATCCCAAAGGACACCGTGTAACTCATGTTCATGTTAATATGCTCCTGCTGCAGGCTGAAGAGTAAACAGGTGTACCCTTACTGTCTGCCTCTACCCATATGTGGCTGGTTATTTTTCAGCGTTGTACTAATCAGTAAATTGAGTTCATTAGCAGGCAGTGGCTGGTAAAATCCACAGCTTCTCTAATTCAGTCAGATTTTCTCATTTACTATCCAGGGAGTTGGCTGACGTTTTGATTTAATTAAAGTCCCAGGTCTGAACTGCTGTCACTGCAGGGCCTGACTCCAGGACACAACACAGGGCAGAGTGAGTGGGGTTAGTGTCACCTCACGGTCTCACTGGGACCCTTACACAGCTGGACATCTGCACTGGAGAGAGAACAGACCCTGAGTTCATATGAAGACTCATCCATAAATTAATGTGTGTTTGTGAGAAGGTGCAGATATGTTGGATGTAGTAGATACACAAAGGTAATCTGTACAACATTCTGTCCAACGCGTTCACTTTTTAAACATCCAACATTGTCTCTACAAAAAGCCTGTTGTTAATTGTTATTTTACCCAACACAGCTGTATTTATCTCCCACACACCAATCAGACGAAGAACTCTGAAGCAGGGGAACAGACAGAGTGGACCATGCAGTAAAATAACCCTTGAATATCAACATCAGAGAGTTGGCAGTGACACACACACAGACACACACACACCTAAAGGCTCCATGATTATTATTCATTAAGTAAATCCTGTGTTCTGTGGTGAAGTAGCCGCCTGATGTGAATAAAGTAGCAAATAGAGTCGAGTTAACGTGAGCAGGTGGTTATTATCACTGGCTGAGCAGCGGAGGTGTTGAACAGTACTGGTGTCAGGGAGGGTCAAAAATAGTTTACTAAAGGACAGTGTGTTTGTCTATGAGCAGGAGACCAATTCAGCATTGTGTATCAAGACGTATCAAATTATTTTAGTAAGTCTGCTTTTTAGTTTAACGAAGGACACCATCTTCAGAATTATCTCCTAATTTCTAACAATGATAAAATATTTGTCCTTTATGTTTGTTAAAATAGCAACGTCCTTGACGTCCTGCACAGACCATCGGCGTTAGCCAGGACTGGAGTGTGGTGGAAACACGCAAGAACAACCCGGAGATGAGCAGCTGTGTGATCTGATCAGTGACCTTCATTAAATTTTACAGAGAAGTGCTAAAAGTATCCCCGTTTCTAAGAACAAGAGGAGTAAGTGTATTTTTATCTCCTTGTTGTTGAGAATAGGTTGTATGACATCACACGATGCTGTTTACTCAAAAACAAGACACTGAAACACTTTTGTTGGATACCAATGGTTCTGCTTAAAGGTTTTAAATAAATATAAAACATTTTTGTCCATATACATGCTGTACAATATGTTAGAAAATTACTGTGCTCAAACCAGGCAATATAATTCCTATATATCTTACAGGGTCTACCATTATCATTTCTTAAGTCTGAATGTTAATGGACAGGGGACCATTTACTGGTCAGTCTTTGGATGCAAATATTGTGTCTATTTTGCAGGAATTAGCAAATTGACACAAATTGACATTAACATCGAACTTGTTAAAATGCATTAGCGAGACAAACACAGTTCACGTTCTGTTTGAGTCTGGGCTGAGAATCAATTCCAGGGAGGCATAAAAATATTTAGGTTTCTGAAGGAAAAACCTTTTTTTGTCCTCGATAACAAACCTGTAGGCGATGCACGATGACTTATCAGTAATCCCCAGAGTGTGATGGTTCATTAATTAGAGAAACTGATTTTTTTGGGGGACTATTTGTTTTACTTTTATAACCAGTCGTATCGTAGATGGAATTAAGATTACTTTTCTAATGGGCAGACTTCTATTTGTTGATAATTATGAGGACAGATGGGTGATGGGAGACAGATCAGGATGAGAACGTGCGAAAATATTCCTTAAAGCACCCTTGTGTTAATCCCCTTATATGTGTAAACAGACATTCTTATCAGCAGTAAACACACACATCCAACATGGATGTTGTTTGCTGCCTGCTCAGCAATATTAGCAGTATTTGCAATGTGTTTTAGAGAATAGGCAGAATATCTGCAGCCTCATCAAGGCTGCCCTGATCACTCCACACGGGGAAAGCACTTCCCTCAGCACAGCAGGGAGATTCTCTCATCCTCTGCCTCACCCACCCCCGTCCCCCGGGGAGTCAGAGCTGACAGATAGATGATGCGCAGGCTCTGGAATTCTACAGTACATGAGCTGCAACAGAGGTATCATCAGCAGTACACTGTAGATGCTTGATGAAGCAACAAATGAAGGTGCTTTGGTTTGTGCTGTTTCAGCAGAGCTGCAGCAGGACAGAGGACGAACCTCAAAGATTTAAGTGCTCACAAGAGACTAGCCATAAATTTGAGTGGAAATTATCGGTAATAGATGTGTCAATATAGAGCGACACCATCGACGTAACTTTCAGGATCGTGTAATTATTACAGCACATTCTCAAAACTCCTCGAATACACAGCTATTACATTGTATGAAACTACTCAGTCTCAAGATTTATGAAGAAGATGTTGTTCTTTTCATTTTTTTTGTCTTCCCTCGCTTTTTGCAGTAAAATGCTCTTAATGTTGACTGCTGACACTGTTCTTCGACTACTGCACAACATTTGAGTTTTTCATACCTTGAATTCACTGCCAACAGCTGCCAACCTCTCTGCTGTATTGGTATCACGCTTCCTGAAAATTAGGAAATAGAAGGGGAAGTTAGAAAATACAGGAAGGATTTTAGTTTTAGGATATTGCATATGAACACACTGCTGCAATGTAAAATACAATGTTTTTTGTAAACAGTAATTCCGATAGTATTCTTCCAAAGTACTTTGTAACATAGGATGCTCTAATTGGATTTTATATAATTGCATTTTCAGTTATTTAAAGATACATCTTCAGTAGTTTGATTTTCAAACCCAGTGTCAATAAATCCAACATTTTCATCTTTTGTAATTTCAAAAGCATTTTAAACAGAAGATTATTTTGCTGCATGGAATATTATTGGATTATTTCATCATTATCAACAAGGAGGACCGCGTGTAGCCTGTATGTAGCTTGTATTGTACTTCCCTCTAGTGGTTAAATACTTGTACTACGAATCTAATTAGTAAGACATGGTCAGCCACTGTCAAGGCCATTAGGTATCATTATACTGACATCTGGTGACATTATCTGTAAATTACATAGACTCTACGATATTCTGGGAATTAAAAACAAAGAATTTTAGAATCGTTTTTGCAGTATTGTAATTTGTAATGTGTCAACACTGCACTAAAATACAAAAATAAAAATTGTTTATTTTATTGTTATTTTGTTAATATTATTTATTAACTAAAGATATTTCATTTAGTCATTTTGATTTTTCCAAGCACCCTTCATAACTCTTTTTTTCCTGCTTTCTAGAATGCTGTACTTTGTGTGAAAACCTTTTTCAAAGTAGATACTCTCTGTAGGGGAAGTGTTTTTAGTATAGTTCAGTATTTTGTTATGGTCTCTGATGCACAGTAGTACAGGAAATGAATGACGGATACATAGCGAATCAGCATATTCACTTTGCACCAAAACTCACTTCTGTCCATGCTGGGTCCTGCTGGCACATGGTCAACTGTTAAGTCTTTTCTTCCTCTCTCTAACCTGTTGTCGCTCCGAATCCTCTTATAGCTGGATTATGTGACGAAGATACCGGAGGAGAAAGAGAGAGAGAAAGATACGACGACAGGTCAGATCAACAGTTTGTTTGAAGAGAAAGAATGTGATAGAACACTGGAAAGTACTGGACCAGAAATGAACCAGGAAGAAAATCAGAGATGGTTTGTCACACAGGTGAGATTTATTCTAACTCTACTGATACTGGGAGATGATAAATATGTCAGTTATACTGTAACTGCTAAGAGTTAATTAACCTAACCTATGCATTTTCACACATTTATGGTGTGCAATGACTGTGGAGCTCCTAGTCTGAGCATGGACTTCACTGTACTGCACCCTACAGTAGGTGTGTTTTGTGAGTTACCTAGGAACACACCATGATGTGATCATCGCCCTTTAATCTCACTTTCCTCTCTTCATATCTCATTAGCCATAATGAGATGTAAACCTGGGATACAGGAAGGTGACTACGTGCCTTCGTGTATTTTTCTTTCATGCAAGGAGAAAATAATTTGTTTTCTCATGTTGTAGGAAGAACCATCAAAGACCAGTCATCACAGAGACGGACTAACCACACGGCAACAATGTCCATCCTGGTCTCATCAGTCCAACCTACCATGAGCTCTACTCCTTCTCTATGCATCATCTTCATCACTGTTCTGCTTCCTGTTGCCACAGCAGACAGTCAGAACACTTCCACTCATCATGGTGGAGGCTCACAGTGTGGGGACTACGTCAACCAGGTAAATAAATAGCAATGCTCCAACTTAACTTTCCAATGATAAAACAATTAATCTATGTAGCAAATTGTCCTTCTAAAACTTATCTTTTGTCCACAGCAACAATACTAATTTCAAACCAACACCATTAAGATACAGTGTTTGTCTTTAAGACATTAATAATCTAGAAATATTTACGTCACGCAGGTGTTGGAGAACGGAATGTGTCGCCTGGTGGCCACTCTGCCTCAGCAGGAACAGAACAGGTGTCCCGACATGTTCCGCTGCACAGATGAGGTTTCCTACTGGCTGCAAGAGAATGAGGAGCGGAAACAGCAGATACTGGTCCTGAAGGAGACCATTTCTGGCCTGCAGCAGGAACTGAGGGACCACCGCCACCACATCAGAGCTCTTGAGCTGCAGGTGAAACTACTGAGAATTGGATCCATTCCCCTGTCGTCTCAGACGATGAAACACTCATTTAAAACTCCTCTGGATAGTACTGTCTGAACTCCCTTTTAGATAAAATACACACTTAAAGAGTAGGATCAAATGTCCAAGTCAGTATTTGGTAAATTATGCACTGAAAAAAAGCCCTAATATTTGTATTTCTATGCAGAAATATTGGAAACTTAATTGAATAAACTAAACGTATACATAGGTGAAATATAATCCATGCAAAGGACGTTTACTATGATAGCATTATTGCATTTTTGTGTTTTGCCTCTGGATGTTATCAGAGTGAGCAGAGAAATCACTGGAACATCTCCTTGGAGCAGCGTTTCCATCAGCTGGAGGTGCAGTATGCTGAGGCCTCCAGCCTGCTGCACCTTCAGGGAAACCTTATCCTGGAACTACAGGTGAGAGTTTATAAGTTTATTTCATGACTGAAAAACATAGACATAAGTATCAAGAAATATTTATACTTACCAGCTAATTTACTCAATTCACACATTCACACAGCCTTAATTACGTGATGTAATAAACGATAAAAGCCTTATGCACTCAATGTATACTGTCCAAAACACATTTGGTATTATCTCCAATAAATGTGCGTTGATATCTATATTTTTATATTGTTTTTCAATCCAATTGCTTACCTTAAAACACAGAACTCTTTAATTGGCACTAGCTTTAACGGTTAAGGGGCTAATTTAACCGAATTAGGACCCGAATGGGTGCCCTCCAAGTGCCTGTCCAGTAACTCAACATAACTTGCTGTTAAGCACGAATGAACGCAAAAAACTAATTAAAATATGTACAAAACTAATTAATGCCAATTATAAATAATTTAATTTATTTAATCAATTTAACTTTTCGTGAAAAAAGAACCAAACGGGCGTAACAAAAGGCAGGCAAATTCTTTGATAATTTCTACATTTAATTCACTTATGGCAATACGGTACTTAGCAGTACTTGTTGAATTTAGGTTAATTCCCTTTCTCTTTAGAACCGACTCAATAATGTGACAGCTTTGTTGAACAAAGTAAAAAGAAACCCCGGTTGTTCCATCAACATTCTGCGTCCCAATCCTCTCATGAGTGCGCAGGAAGCTTTGCATCCAGGTAGTGTACATATTAAATACATGAACATACGCCTCTACACCAGCAGAGGGTGCCTTAACCCACTATATATAAATACTAACCATTTGCTTCTGTCTTCTCTATCAGAGCTTCAGCATGTGAGAAACTGTCCTATAGACTGTGCTTCTATCTATTTAAATGGTGTGAAAAGATCAGGCCTGTACAGTGTGGCCCCTTCACTGGGAGGAACCTCTGTGGATGTTTACTGTGACATGGACACAGATGGTGAGTCAGGCACAACAGAATGTAATCACATGTAGACTTAACAGTAGTAATAATAGCAGTTGATGGGTATGTTTTCCAGTTAAACTAATAAAGGTAATGGCTTTATGATATTAAACATAACTGTCTTATTCCTGGAATTTGTTGGTGAGTATTGAATGGTGCAAAATGTTCTATATCTCAGGGAAGGCGTAAGAAAGCAGCAGTAGTGGCGTCCTCCTTTCACTGTCTCTGATCTCTGGCTTAGGTGGAGGCTGGACAGTGATCCAGCGGCGTGTGGACGGCTCAGTCAGCTTTGACCGAAGCTGGGAAGAATACAGAGACGGTTTTGGTGACCTACACTCAGAGTTTTGGCTGGGCAATGACCACATACATGACCTGAGCTCCCAGGGAGACTACAGCCTCCGCATTGACCTGGAGGACTGGAGCAGCAAGCACCTGCACGCCTTATACCAAGGCTTCAGGTTAGTGTGTGATGTCAGAGACATTGTCCAATTTTTATATCTTATTGAACAGAAAATTGTCAGTGCATGTTTAAAAAAAAAACTATTGGAAAGATTGTGCCCTGACCCATGTGGTGTACGTGTAGTATAGAGGACGAGGAGCATCAGTACCGCCTCCATGTGTCAGGCCACAGTGGTACAGCTCAGGACTCCTTCAGCTGGTACCACGACAAGCAGAGCTTCACTACACCAGACAGAGGGAACATCTGTGCTGAGATTTCTCACGGCGGCTGGTGGTACAACCAGTGTTTCTACGCCAACCTGAACGGGGTCTACTACAGAGTAAGTACACAGGTTTACTTTCCTTTTTCGGAAAATTTAAAATCTAGCTACTAGAGTTCCAACAACTCCATGATTTCACAGGGAGGTCACTACACCCCTAGAGGCAGGGGGCCGCTTGGCCCTGATGGGATTGTCTGGCACTCCTGGAAAGACTCGGACTATTACTCCCTACGAAAAGTCAGCATGATGATCCGACCATGGAGCTTCAGGAGACGACAGTCACCATGACCTAATGGTTACAGTTGCGATTGTTTTGATGGAACACTTGAAATGAAGCTGTAGAGTCAGGATCTTTTTCCCTTTTTTTATGGAACTAGTATTTTTGCTGCAAATCACAAGTCCAAAAAACTTTATCTGACAAAAAACACAGGGACTAGTGATACAGTCGTGGGTCTGTATTGATTGAGCCCTGCTATACTAGCCAAATATTATTTAATATAAGGAATAGATGTACATATGCATATATTGTAGTAATGCAACCTACTTTATGATAATACTAATACTTGTTTCATATGCAGTTAGTCCTGTTGATTTTAACTGTTCATATATGTCTGTTGAGCATCACTTCATTGTTTGCTGACTGTGTTGCTGACAGATCCAGCTGTACCTAGAAGAGCTAAATGGGTAAAAGGGCTCTTTCACTTCCTCCACTGCGAGCGAGCACAAACACACTCTTTGACCCTTCACACAGGCCGACCACTCATTCTCATTCCTGTCCACGGACATGCAAGAATCTGCTGGTGTGAATGAAAGCTTTACTGTGAGACGGTGGAAGAGTGTGTGGAGTGGAGTGTGTGTTACATTAAACAATCACACACACAGTAAGACAGAGAACAGTGTGAATACAAATCATTGTTTAATAAATCAAAAAAAAAAGAAAAAAAACAATCACTGCTCCTCTCTGAGTTGCACTGTATTGAAAATACTTCTATACATAAAATAGTTTCTCAGTGACAAGAAGCACCGTAAAGGTCTGATACAATATAATGTGTATTTCATACATTTATATATATATATTATATAATAAGAAAACAAAACCATAAGTGAGCAGAGATTAGTGAGTGATTGAAAGCCAGGCAGTGAAAATATATGAGGAAAGAATCCATGACAGGAAGAATATCCTCCAAAGCAGAAAGACAGGAGTCGTGTCTGATGTTTGGCTTAAATGTACATTGCAGAAAATCTTTTAACTCTGTGCTGAAATGTAAACTGCAGAGTGGCAGTGCACAGGCCAGGGAGGGAAACAGGTCTGGGGGTGAAGTGACTTCAGGAGCTCTTTTCTTCATGGTGGGTTTAAGGCACATAGGAGAGACGGGAAGGAGATGGAGCTTCCTGTTATCTATTGAGGAAGTGCATGATAAAGACAGCTTGGTTCTGCAGGCACTCCACACAACAAAGAACACATACACACCCACACATTTTCTGATAATTCTGTTGCTATTTCTAGTGATGACCGAAAACCCAGGAGCCAACTCACATAAAGTGAAAATGGTTTAAAAATTCTCCCCAGTGGCAGAAGAGAGAACTGCTTTGGTTTTTAGTGCATAACTGCAGATAACAATTTGCTAAAAAAAAATTAACTTTATTTTATTTAAACATGAAACAAAGACGCACAGTTATACTTAAAATCTCCTAAATTACTTCATATTTAGAGTCAAAACGATGACGTTCTCATAGGAACTCAAATGTCAAATGTGTCCTTCCCTTACGAACTGAACGACCATATTTAGAGGATGTGTGTAAACAGTGTATGTTTCTCTGCTCTCCATGCCAACACACACACTCTCTCGGTCACACACACACAAAAACGTTAACAAACATACAAGTGCCAAAGTCTTTTCTGGCTGCACATGCTCAAAACCATTTCTAGGAAACTCGAATGTAACTGTCATGAGCTGCACCTGTGAGGACAAGTGAAGTACAAGCTGTGCAGGGACACATGTGACATTTAAATTAGAGAGAGGAGAAAATCACAGAGGTATGAGCCAAAATGTTTGACAAAGGATGAGTTTTAGTTTATCTTTTTTTTTCTTTCTGTAGTGTGATGTCTTTACATGGTCGTGAACTGACTGTGTGCCTGCCTCAGCTTTGCAGCAATCTGGAAATCAAAAAAACAGAAAGAAAAAGGCCAACATGAATACAAACTCAGACAACAGTGGAGAGACAGAGAGAGAGAGACAGACATTGTGTAACCATCCAAGGCAACAAAGCAACCGATAAGAAAAGTTCGGCATAAATTCTCAATGGTCAATAAAGCCTTTACCGTCTCGTAAAACTTGGCTTGTTCCTCCAGGTACAACTGCATGACCCTGTTGTAGTCATAGATACGGTTGCTGTGGAAATGGTTCATCTCCGCTGATGCAGAAGAGAAGAACAGGAGGAAGATCAGAAAATACTTAAGGGTAAACGGCCTGCATCCGCGCAGTGGCTCTGCCTCACAGAGGCCGGTACCTTGTAAAGAGTAAGACATGGTGCTGGCTCGTTTGGCCATGGTGACCTTCTCCTGAGGGGTAATTTTACTGGTGGCCACCAACTTGTCACCCTCCTTCACTTTTTCTATGGCTGCCTGTAAACAACAACACAAGAGACAAATCAGTATTCCAGTACCTCAGATCACTTACTTCAATATTTTGCATTTGTTTGCAAAAGCTGTCTTCACAGTTTCTGTTTTTGGCAACAAACCTTGTGGACTCCAATGGTGTCTGGGAAGCAGCCAAGAAGACCTTTATACTCATTATTAGTCTCCATCAGGTTGTGAAGATCTTTCTTGGGCTGTAAAGGGTAATAAAGGTAGAAAATTAGTCGAAAATAAAATAATTTATCACCTTACAACCAAACTTTACCTATGGTGCTCAATATAGCACCATATGTGCTCAATATAGCTTTACAGGCTAAGAGCAGTAAGCAGGAATGGGTTTGATAATTGGGTTAAGACTGGAAATAAAGTTAAGAGTTCAGGGCTGCATTTGTCTAGTCTTTTCTGTGACCTTCATGAACCTCTACAATGAGAACATTGAAGTGAAGGACAACAACAACAATGCGCTTGATAAAAATGCCTGAAATAAATCCCAGGCCGCCTTGTAACCCAACCACCTCTCTTATCCAGAGACTTGTTTCTGACAGGAAGCTACAACAGTAAATCAGATGCTGGAACAGGATGTTTGCTGTAGCTGACCTTTAATTTAATAAATGTCTGTCTGTCAGAAAGGAAAGATCTGTTATTTATCAGGAACTATTTTAATGAAATTAGTGAATTAACTTTTAATTAAGAAGCTTTGTAATGTCCAAACTCACCTGCTCTGCAACCAACTGTGCGATTTCCTCGTACGTCTTCCCTGCTGCGGTCATGGCATCCGTCAGCGTGGACTCACCTAAGGGATTTATCATGTCACAAGGCTGTTTCATAAGGGCACCATACATACAAAACACATTTCCTCATCACAAATCACATGGAGGGGAGACCTCAACCTTCTGTTTCATTGTACTTCTAACATCGGGTATAACATGTAATTGTTACCTTGGTATCCACTGCTGGTAAAGACAGAGGAGAGGGTTTGGAAAGCTTTTCCAATTCTCTGGTATTCTTTAGGTAAAGCTGCAAAAGCAGAGAAAATAGAGCGGATCATGGAGTTGACACAACACTGATAACAATAACTACTTTAACGCAAACAATGATTACACCAGAGAGTGTTGTTGTGATCTGTGTAGGGCAGAAACATCATTTAGCATCTGTTCAGTTATACATACGTCCTGTGCATCTCTTCCAGTGCTCGTGTCCGACTGTCAGGATTTCCTTCACGCCATCGTCCATGGCTTTAGTGAAACGACTGAACTGCTCACATTTCTGCTCCCTGTAAAAAAAAAAGAAAAGAAAAAAGAAAACGATACAAAATGCTAAATGTGAACCAAGCAGCCATAAACACACATGCACAAAAGTTTTGACTCACACTTCCAAAATATCCAGGTCTGAGGCTTCAGGCTCTATTGTGGAGAATATCATCACGCCAACAGTTTCGTCTTTTTCTGCTTTTCTTTTCCCCGTTTTCCAGTCCTGAGGATAAATACTCATTAGATTATGTAAAAATCAGCCTAGTTAACAAATAAAAGAACCGCTGATACCTTCTCATCTTTATATGTGAGGAAAAGCTGGAAAACTTCACTGCATGATATAACAGGGTGCCTGCACATCCTGGTCATCCAGCCCTGCAGCCGCTCCATACGCATTTTAATAAACTCTTCCTCAAAACGACCTGGAGAGACAGTGAAGACAGACGATTTCAGAACAGATTTGACAAACGTCCAACTTTTATTCACAGTCAGTTACAAATAACTCACCTGTCACTTGTTTGTCTGGTAAGGAAGGGATGGGGATGGCTGAGCCATACTTGTCAAGAAGTCGCTCGTACAGCCAATCAAAGTGCTTGTATCTGTGATTGACTGGTCTGTTTGTGGTCTGTGAACGGGACAAAAGACAATCTTGATGCAGTAGGAAGGCCTTGCAACCACTTATATAGCTGTTGCTTTTTTTCACAGCTTTAGAAAACTTACACATGGTGTTATTTGGTACTCGATGTAGCTCTTGAGGCCGTACATCTTGGAGCCTTTCTTGGGATCTGCCACTACACAGTCCAGCTGGGTTTCTGGGTAAAACCAGACTGGTCCAACTTCACCCATCTGGGAGTGCGAAAAAAGGATAACAGCAGAGAACTCACTTTATGACATTTTTATATCTATTCACATTTGTCCAGTCACTTGCACAAGGATTGAGAGATAACTTACATAAACTGGAAGCTTGTCCTTGCTCTTAGTGAGCTGTTTACACAGGAGGTAAAGCTCCGGGCCAGACTTGGAGAAACCAGGAAACCTGCACAGACAGGGAAGAAAACAGAGGACTAACTGTTATTTATTCTCATCCTACAGACAGCAGTTGAGGGAGTATTGATTTTGCCCAGTGACCAGACTCCCTGTTGCGCATAAACATCAGTTATTGAATTTTTACTACTACAAAAAATAGACACATTCATTTTATGGTGGGTCCTTAAATAAAGTGGTGAATTTTAATGCATCTTCAGATGGAATGAAATAGAAGGATTTTACCTTTTAGAACAAACATGATATGCGAGATATTTCAAAAAATATATTTAAATATAACCTCTACTTAAATATAATCTTCTACTTATTTAAAAAGAAGACAACTTGCTTGTTGAGGGAGATCTTCATTGATGTAGCGTGGGCTCCACCTCTCTGCATCGCACCACTGTCCCCTGCTTCTAAATCACCGTAACCTGCGTTGGACTTTACGTCGTCCCACTCGTCATCCCACTCGTCATCTTCTGCTCCTAAGGTCACAAGTACAAATGGTATAAACTTAGATAGATATACTTTATTGAACCCAGGCTGGGAAATTAGAGGGCAGAGTTTGTTTTATAGTACCATGCATAAAGTGGGTTTGGAGGCTAATTTCCTCTCTTTATCGACATGATTCCAAACTAGAGTTCCCCTATTTTTTGCTGCTTATTGATTAAAAATCTCTGAAACAGTTCTATAATGCAGACATCATGCATTGTTGTGTATGAAACACTTGCATTCCTTGTATTCTAAGCAGGATTTTATTCAGGCGAGTGTGTCCCCATTAAAGCATAGTTAAACGCAACTTTCAGCCCCAAAATATTACCATATTTGTTCTTATTTGTTCTTATTTGTGTTCTTAGACTTTCCAAAACACACAACATGTGGATCATATGACTGTCATCGCACTGCGTAACTCTCTAAATTTCAAAGCTTAAACACAACTGGCTGTTTGTTCCACATCAAACAAAGTTAATATTGTGTTATTGTCCAGATGACACCACATTAAATAAGGCAGATGCATAAACTAGTTAGTGCCAGTTTTCAATGACATTCTACTGGATGAGCAACTCAACACATACACACAAAGACAAAAGCATGGACCAGAGAAATCACAGAATACCTGTGTAATCAATAAGGTAAGGATAGGGGTAGATGTCTTTGACTGAAGAGAGAGAAAGTCAGAGGCAGTGTGAGAGAGTTGAAGATTTATTAATGTCCCGCCCTTCTTCATTTATCCATCTTTTCACCAAAACAGAAGGGGGAAAAAAGCAGGTCAAGTAATTTATCCGTCTGAGTCAAACATGAGACACATTTTTCCACAGTCTGCCACAAACAGAACCAGAACTTTGTGGTTGTGCCAGTTATTTGCTTGATCTGAACTTTCTTCTGTTTGCAGCCTCAACTTCAATCTCTACTAATATCACTACAGGTTAAAAGTTGTTACACTGTTATTGAGTTATATTTATTTTCCTACTGCTCGTCAGTAATGCAAACACCACTTGACCTACATTTGATGAAACACGGGTTATATAATCTCACTGCTGAACACAAGATGTTCTCGTTCAGGAATAATATGTGGAAACACTGAGGAGTGAAAAAAAACCTCATGAGCTCCTTTTTTTGTGCAAAACTTTTCGACAGCTGTGTTGTGTGTTTTCATTCTTTGGAATGTAGCAACATCTGTCGCAATAAAAACAAGCTGCACAACAAAAACCTTACGTTCTTTTGAGCAATTTTCTCGCTGTGTTGTCTTATAATCCACTTGTTACCAGAAATACCTGCAGTAGAAAAAGGTAAAACCTTGGAGAAACTGTTCTTGATGAAACAGCTTTTATTTTGGTGCAACAATAGTTTTTTCTGTTAATCTGGATAAGATTTTCTCATTTTAAACATGTGAGGGAAATATTCTTCGAGTTCTGGTAACAATAAGTTTATGACATAATTCCTGTGGTGCAATAATATTTCAATCCTGTTTCTATTCTTATTAAGACTGGCTTAAAACACAGACTGGTAGAATATACAATATGTAGAGACCTCAAGTTGAATAAAAAACGAGTCAGAAGAGAAATATTCAGTGAAAAAGAATTTGTCTTTACTGCTGTCCTTACCTGGGCCCTGGTAGGCTTGAGGGTGACCCTGTGAGGCAGAGCCCCAGGGGTCAGAAGTGGTCCTCCCAGTCTGAGTGCCCTCTGGATTGGAGGCCCAGTTGTTGTTGGAGCCGCCCGAGGGGTCTGTGTTCCATGATGACCACGGGTCATTACCATTACTTGCCTGGAAGAGACAGCACAAAAGTCCAGCATTATTCTACACCGGGAAGAAGCAGATAGAGGAGATCCTGTACGCAGACGGATGAGGAAAGGAAGGCGGAGGGAAAGAGAGTGATCAAGGAAAGTAGCTCAGCCTTGTTTGGAGTCTGTTTATCAGGATAACAACATGCTGCTTCCAACTATTTACAGTGGTCTGGTAAATAATCAACACTTTATTGTTGACTTGTTGACAGAGTGATTTGTTGCCACGTAACGACTTGCAAATTTTACAATCCAAAATAATCCTCCATTTCTTTTCTAATATTTAATGCAACTTTTTTGAGCAGATGGATTCCCAATAAAACTGGCTTTTTGTGCATGATTATGCACCTAAGTGTGCTTCTGCACTTATGCACTAAAGTTAGCATTGTGCTAAAAACAGAGTGTGAATGCATTGTCATTAATACTTAATGTAATGCACATCCACATTCTAGACCGAGGTGCTGCAAACATTAAAAAGCATTAGTGCTACTGTGAAGTGACACTCCAACAGTTCCATCTGTCAATTCTGCAGCTCGTTCCTAATAAACAGATTTTAAACAGTATTGCACATGAACAGACTCCTATTAAACTTGTGCTGCAATGACCAAAAATTACAGCTGTTCTTCAGGTGATAACCTACAGTTCCTCCTTAGCTGAAAGAAATGTAGAAGATATGACGTATGTATGTATGATTTAGAGTGATTACTCAATCAAGAATGACAATGACTATTGAGTAATTTTGGTAATTCACTTGAGACTTTCTACTGAAAGCATTATTTCTAAAGAACACAACTACAGCAAAAGATTATTCTTATTAATTCTTATTAATTAGATAAAAAAATTCAAGTGCATTACCAAGAAATACAGATCTGAGTGATTATTTTATTTCATTAACTTCATACATGTTGATTCAATGAGGCTGTAAAAACATCATGGTAAACATGACACTTTAGATGAAGTTGATTGGTGACCAGAGAGTGAGAGACGAATTCATGCTTTCCTCAGGTTGTGAGGAATGGACGAGAATTGTCCAAACGGACTAAACAGAAGATGTGGGTGTGGCTGGAACTATTTCATGCCATGCCCACCACTTTTTGGTGACAGGTACCTCCTTAGTTGATGACAAATTGGATATATCTGTGGGTTCTGGGGGATCAGGCAGGGGACGTGTGTCCCAATTGTCCACCTTCAGAGGGGAAAGAAAAAAAGTGACAACAGCACGCAGCGGCCAGAACTATAAGTAAGGTTGATGTGAGAGAGACAGAGGGAGAGCGATGAGGAAAATAAGATAAAAAAACGTTAAAAGGAAGAGATGGAGTGGACAAGCTGACACATATCCTGCTTTGACTCAACCTCATACGATGCAAATTTTCACTGTTCCAGCGGTATGCTCACTCCACTGGAACTTCCTGACTGCTGACGGGAAAAGAAAACATAAGCGTTTTATGCTGCTTATTCTATTTTAGAGGAGTTGGAGAGTCTGCCTGGGTTTTAACCAGAGTGACCAGATCTAATCTTCAACAGCAGCTGCTCTCACTTCTGCATCTGCAGGTTCACACCAGATGCTGAGACGTCAGTACGAGTATCATCAAAGACTTCTGCTTTTTCTTCTTCAGCCACACTTTTAGCATTCACTACTCAGCCGCAGAACATAAAAGATGTCACGTCGCTTTTATGTTGATTAAAAAAAACGTGATCATTGTACTTTACCTGACTTTGTGCAGGTGTTGATGGCGGAGCATAAGCATCAAAGAATGCAAGGTCTTGAGATGCAACATTTCCAACACTTGGAGGCGGCGCTGTGTTGGCTGCCGATGGGAATGATGACTTACTGAACTAAGGAGAGTAAAAGACAAAAGCAGTCCCTTAGAGCAAAACCAATCCAGGTTTCCCACTCTTATATGATTAGTTTTAAAGGAACATTCCTCTCTACTCTACGTGTCTCCTTGGCCTCTGTGGCGTCTTCAAACTGGTTTTCCGTTTTGTGTCAATGACAATAATTCATACAATGTACTGAGGTGTCAATAGGAAAGTACCACAATTTAGTTTGGCAGCTCCTTCTTTTCTGTATCTTTCTGCTTTGGCAGACTTTATTTTTCCCCCATGTGGAATAATTTGCATGTGAATTTGTCATTAGTGGTTTCCTTCCAGCTGGACACAGAATGAAAACAATCGTAGAGCAGCTGGAGAGGAGGGGTAGGACAAGTTTGATAAAAGCTGGGTCCATGTGAGCGTGTTTACTGACTTAGACTTATCCTATTTGTTTCTCTTTGTCTTGTACACACCCTGCTGTAACATCGCATTATCAAATGCTGCTCTAAGTAAACTGACTTCTAGTTGCGCTCTATCTTTGTTTCACTGTGTGACTATGCCCGCAGTGAATCACATCCTCAGGATGAAGTAATGATATTTGGACAAACTGGACGCAAAGACCTTAATCAGCAAAATCCTGCAGGCAGCACATCCTGTTGTGCTTATACTCTGGGTATCTGTGTTTGTGCACTGATATGGAAAGTACAGCTTATATGACTGTAAACCTATGTCACATCACAGAGGGTTTTTTTCTTTCTTTGTGTCTTTTAATCCTACCTTGATGTAGTCCTCTGGTACCAGCCCCACGTCCCCTCTAGAGTTCTGTGCTTCGATCCAACCTCCGCCAATATTCTGTGACAAATACAGAAATTAATGAGGCAAGAAAACTCTCATGTCAAATGAGAATTCTTTTTGTTCCTTTTGATTTTATTATTTCCAGGAAAATACAGTTAATTGTTATAATTGTTGTTGTTTCACATAGGTTTCTATTGTAGATGTTCGTAAGGAACTCAGCAAAATATCTGACCTAACCAGATGAGCTGGGAATTCACAAAAGACCTGAGGGCTAATACAATTATTACAACTCTGTTTAGTGTAAAACACAATCTTATTCCTGGAGCATTAGTCCTGAGTAGATTAATAACACAGAGCTCGATTAGAACACAATGTAGGTCAAAACACACACACACACACACACAAACACACGGTGACCTTTGAACAGTTAGCAGCTACCTGTAATGACATCAGGGTGAATTCCCTCAACCCCAGCCTCACACTTTTTTTTGCTTGTTGTTCTTTTTCTACGGTTAAATAACCCTGAGCGTTTACACACAACCTTAGGCCATGTAACATGGACCTGTTGAGTTTTACCCTCTTTTACTAACAAAGAGTAGAAATGTTAGGAACAAAGGGGGGGGAACACAAGGGTTACGAAACACAAGAGATTTACAGTTAAATAACTGTGGCATTAGCGTCTGAAAAACTAAAACAGAAGAATAAGATTCTGATTCTTGTTACTTATAAATATTGCTTGAAATATAAATCCACAACAAATGCTAACAACACAAGACAGTGTAGAAGACTTTGTCACAGCAACCCGGTATTTTTATCAAGTGTATCATTACAGTGAATAAAGAGAGGTCAGGAGAAATGGAGCAGAGATTTACCTGGTTGGTGACAGTAATGGTCTCTCCTTCTCTTACTGTCAGCTCATTATTCCCAGGTTCAGCGGTGAAGTCATATAAAACCTGTGCCTGAACACAGAAAGATGTGTTAATAGAAAACTTTTATGGACAACCCATATCAAGAAACTGCTGTACAAGTGTGTGAGACAGACAGACAGAAGGTCCAAACCCCCCCCCCCAGGAGTTGACACACGTGAAATATGATTTTAAATATAAACAGTCAAACAAGAACAACCAGCTCTTCTGGCCTGATGTTGCAGACTCAGAAGTGAAAGCCAATATCAACCAAATACAATGACACATCACTAATGTCACCAAATTCTCATTAACAGAGAAACGCCAACTACTTGTCCAGTGTTTGGCAATGGATTTAAGACATACATTTAAATGTACAGAGGGATAAACTGTTCTCTTTTGCATAAATAAATTACTCACATTCTTTATTTGATTAGTGCCGCTGGCTAAATGAAATTTTTTGATTATTTCTCACCATCTACATTATATTAGTTTCAATTAATCTGAAATAGAAGTGTACTTCATTAACAATTTTGCTGGCACATAAAAAAAAATTATGAACAACTTTAACAAGTTGGATTTGCAATCATAACTTCTAAACGTCCAGCACCTGTGACAATCTACCTTCATTTACATACTAGTTAGGAGTCAGCTGACCTGCACACCTCCTACTCAAGGATTTTACAACAGGAACAGGAAAAAAAAATACTAATGTGGCCAAGCAATGTCTAGCAGCTGCACAAAGCCCAGGAAATGCACTCAATTAAATTTCAATATTTGCAAAGATTCAGTAAAATGCGTAGCTTCATGACAACATTAAAATGCAGAAATTTGTGTTTTTATTACTAATAAAAAAACATGCAAGATACCATTGACCTTTTACGTTTACACGATAGTGCTGTAAAAGCATGCTGATCAAATCGAGTGACCACTGATACATGATCAAACTCCTCTATGGATAAAGAAAATATATACTTTTAGGGGATTTAGTAAAAACACATTGAATAAATAGTTACAACACTGTATTTGCATTTCCCTTCTGGTGTCATAGTAACTAAATTGTGATTCCATGGATCAATGTTTTTTTTAATAAAATATTTTCCTCATCTTGACAAGATGAATGTTTATACAACTGAATTAATAATATAAGTGCAATAATATTGGTTTGAAATGACAGGAAAAGTGCTGACATTAGCTACAACAAGAGAAGACTATATTTCCCAGAATGCTTTGGGAGGAAGAAATGACCCGCAGTGCTAAGGTAGTAAAATGTCACAAGACACTTTCTTAATGAGACACTTTTTCCATAGAGTAGACAAAATACACCGACGCCTACTCTTTTCACTTATTTATGCACAAAAGTCATGGTCACAGATCGTTACACATTTCTGAGGCAGATTCCGGAAACGTGTGTGTGTGTTTTCTCCCACTCTTCGTGTTTCTTATCTACACAAGTGTTCCACTGTTGAACTAAACCTACAGACACCCGCTCTACAAGTTTAGAAGTTTTGCGAAAAACGACTTTAAAACACAGTGAGAACAGAAATAACAAGATGGACGATCTGGAGGGAGGTTAGAGAAGGTTCGAAAAGTTGTCAACCGTACCTTTAGCGCCATTGTGGAAGCATTGATCAATCATTAGAAAAACAGGCCCTGTGGTTTGTCTGGGATCTTCGCTCCTCAGCTGGACATTTCAACCGCCGAGCTGCTGTCAAACTCAAATGGACACGACGTCCGTCCCCGTATCGACACGGACCTGTAGCTTAATTCTTCTTTAAAAACCCCGCTGTGGTTGTCGGTTAAAAACACTAGTGAAAAGCCGTTGAGAGGAGAACGGGCTGAGGGAGCGAGAGTAAATTTGAAGCTGGGCTGACAGAACGTAGGAGGGAGTGACCTGCTACAAACCGGAAAGGTAGCTTTCACATACGAAACGGCGAGAAACTGCAAATAAATGTCGCGCACAGTTCCGCAAACTAAAAATAAAATAAAAGTTTATGAACTCTAATAAGATGTGGCCCAATCCTAGAAGCCTATGACAATAGACCTGGAAAGTGCGCATTTTAACCGTAAATAACGAACACAACTCCACTGTACCGTTACGGCTCCGTCGTCACGACCGTTAATTCACATATTTTATATAACATTTTATTTTTATTATATATAATATCTTGACGAAACGCATTATTAATAAAATAAAACCTTTAATAAGGTAATACATTATTAACAAATACAGTTATAATGATTTTGTCTGTATTTCCTCATTTCTTGAAATGCTGTTCTTAAAACCATATAGTTGAAATAGTTAAAAAAAAATTCAAAATAATCACTTCAAAAAGACCGCTGATACAATGCTTTAATATTAAATTCAACATATACTCTTTGTTTTTTAACAAACCTGAGTATTTTACATTTGTTTTCTCCATACAATTGTTCTTTTGTTTTTCAAAATAAAAGCAATAAATATGAAGTTGCCCCAGTGTTGACACAGTCTGATGTCACTATTGAATGTTTACAGACGGCTCTGAGATGACGACACTGATCCAGGGAGGGAACCTTGAATGGGTTATCAAATGCTGAAGTCGCCGTCTGCTGGTAGTAAGCTGCTACTACATCTCACTTCAATCCTTGAGATCAGTCCCTTTTTTCTGTGGCCACCGCTTGTTGCAACTATAAGGAGAAAACATAAGGCAGTATTTTATGATGACAAAATTCAGCACAGTCTGGTTTATTAAGATTTCTCTATTAACTCATCAATTGCTTACTAGTTCTCAACGTTTATTTCCCATTCATTCATTCATTCATTTATTCGTTTTCATCCGCTTACCCAAATCACAGTGCACCACACTGTGAGCCTTCCTCTGGGTGTTGAGCCCACATCAATTCTGGTTTTACTCCGACTTACATTTATACAACATGTAAACTGTTAATTTTAATAACTCTACATTATATTATATCTGTCACCTTCCCAACACAGCTGCCATGAAGATCCAATCTCATGCCCTGGGCCACACTGGCATCAGATGCATGTCTGGGAATTCAATCCCATTCATGTCATTCCATTTGGAAAACAACTCACCCTTCCCATTTCTTCATAGCTTCTCTTTGTCTCTGTATGTTCTCAAAAGCAATACAGAAGTTGTATAGTAACATAGAGATACTGATACAGATACAACATACTGTAGCTGCATCATATACTGAAGACATTAGAGTCACTTTAACTCCACATCTCTTCATGCCGTAGCTCAACCTCATGTATCTTTAATTTGGAAACTCACCAGGTAAACATACAAGATGTGGCATTATTTAAGGCAAAAGTGTTAAAAGTACTGAATAATGTGAGTTATGCTCAGAGATGCTCTGCAGTGTCCAATGATTTACTATATCAGGACTGGAAATATTAAAAAACACCATCAAAATTGTACATAAAACAAAGAAGACTGGTGTATAAGATCCATTGTCTGACTGAGTCCAACAGTTGAGTGACTGTGCATTTTTGGCCAGTATCACCTGAGTTCATCTTGGAGTGCAGGTGTGTCCTACTGTAGAGGGGTGGGAGTGCATTTGGCAGCTCTACAGTCACAGTGTTCAGTGTGAAGACTTCAGCCTCACAGAGACATCATGCTCTCTCTTCTTCACTTCTTCTGCCTTCTTCTACTCTGGAACACTGGAGTAGCAGGCCCTGACAACTCTTTACCCTTTATGGTTTACCTGGACACAGAGAAGCTGGTTTGTCTTCATTGGGGCTTCGATGACTTGCAAGGGGAAATTGAATTCCAACTGACTGTCAACACCACAGGTTGGGTTGGCTTTGGTCTAAGCCCAAATGGAAACATGATTAAGGCAGATATTGTCATTGGGGGAATGGGACCTGATGGAGCCTACTTTAAAGTAAGACATTGCTGTTTTAAATTCATAGAAACTTTTCCCTGGCTTATTTACCTTTACCATGTCTGTCAATTGCTTTAGCATGATCTACTTCCTCCTATTGATTTACTTTGGATTTGTTTGATAGGACCGTCATGGTGAAGGGAAGTTCATGCCGCTGATAGATGATAAGCAGAGTTACACACTACTGTCTATGGACGAAAAAGATGGTCAAACTATTATGAGATTTCAGAGACCCCTCGACACATGTGACAGTCAGGACTTTCTCATCAAGGTAAGACATTTCAATCATTTATCCAATTACATCTTTATGATTTAGATCCAAAATGTGTTTATT
This sequence comes from Paraplagusia blochii, assembly GCA_016785265.1. Taxonomy (NCBI): domain Eukaryota; kingdom Metazoa; phylum Chordata; class Actinopteri; order Pleuronectiformes; family Cynoglossidae; genus Paraplagusia; species Paraplagusia blochii. Next base: position 556,867 of record JAFBJS010002753.1, on the reverse strand, counting down.
CTGAAATCCTTAAGGTGGTATAATTGATGTTTTGTCAAATTTCCCAGGGAAGATATCAGATTTATTGTACAAAAAAATGTCAAAGTAAAATTATTTAAAAAAGGGTTGAGTATAGAATACAGGAAGTAGAAGATAGCTTCATCTTTGAAATTATCTCTTATGGTGCTCACTTACATTCTCTTGTTTAGGCTAATGCTCACCTTGGTCTTTGTTGTGTTGTTTCATAGATATTTTGATGCAACTATTGTTATTCTATAGTCTTTTGTATGGCTGTCCTACTTCTTCATGTGAAGTTCAGATTTCCTGATTGGAAACTCTGAGCCCCACCTTACCTGACTCCATTGTTGGTTTTACCTAAAGGTGAATTTCCCTTGACTTGAACTGGGTTGTTTTTTGGAAGAAAACAAAGGCCACAGCCAGGCCCACAAGAGATACAAAATCCTTTGTTATCACCTGAAATACTATATGGTTTGAGTAATCGACCCTATTTATGCTAACATTTCCACCTCACACAAAGAGCAGAGATGGGGCAATTATCTGGGATGTTGACGTGGATTTTCTAAGTAACAGGCTGAGACACTTAAGCAAAGAGTTGTGTTGCCAATATCTTTTATGGTATTGACTCCCTGTTGTTTCATTGTTACTAAACAAAGCTGCCATCTTTTAACAGGAGGAACCTATTAAACTGATTTATGCCTATGGAGAAACAGATGAGATCAAATACCACAACAAAAGCAGAGGTACTAGGGAGGTCAACCTGCTTAATTACATGCCTAGAACTTCTCCACCAAACACCCAGTACCTCGAAGTCACAGTGGACAAGGTGAGTATAACCATTTTTCCACAAATCTCCTAGATCTATCATAATAATCAATTGTTTATCTGTTCCCATTGTCGTTTTGCAGATTCCGATTCCTTCAGACCACACGTATTACCACTGCAAAGTCTTAAAGTTTTCAAAGATCAGCAGTAAACATCATATTTTCCGGGTAATTATCCTCATCAGTCATGACAGATACAAAAGTCTTAACAATGTGATTCCTGCTCATTGATCTCTTCTGCTTCACCTCAGGTTGAACCAGTGATTGAAAATGTCGACATTGTTCATCACCTGCTTCTGTACAGCTGCCCGTCCTTTGTCAATACAACCTATGACAACAAATGCTTCATGGGGGACGAAGGGGACGCATGTTTCACTGTGGTGGGTGGATGGGCTGTAGGCGGAGAGGTGAGAAAAAGTCAGGTGTTCTTGTTCAGTTGAATTCCAACAAGTAAATGTCAGTGTTTGGCTGCTGGGCATCAGTAGTGATACTGTTGAGCCTCTTTTCTTATGTACGATATCTTTAGGCCTATGAGCTTCCTGAAAATGCAGGCATTCCACTTGGTGGTGATGACAAGGACATATACTTCAGACTGGAAATCCACTACAATAACCACAACCTTGAGACAGGTGCATACTTTCAAAATATTTTAAGAATACCCACTATAATTACTAATTTATTATTCCACATATGTTTTTTGGGATTCTTTTTTTAAGGTTATTCCACACAATGTCTAAATATATGATGTGATACCTCAGATTTTTGGATAATCTATCAATAAACTCTTTGGGTGTGGATGGCAGTGCACGTTTTTCCTCTAAACCTAAACTGTTTCTCTGTACAGGCAGAACAGACAGTTCTGGACTGAAGCTCTTCTATACGGATAAGCTGCGTCAACATGATGTGGGCATCATGACAACAGGTATGCTGCCTTCAGAGATGCCGTACTTTATACCACCAAAGGCTGAGCATTTCCACACCTACGGCGTGTGTAACACCACACTCTTCACTGAGGTTGGTGGGTTTTCTGGAATTAGTTCAAAAAGTTAGATATTTGACTTTTATTTTTCGTGCCTTGCTGATATTTTATCACTTAATGATAGTTGGGGGATCCCATACCTGATCTCAAGATTTTCTCCATCCTGCTGCACACTCACCTGGCAGGAAGAAAAATCAGAGTTGCCCACTACAGGTAAGGACGAGGGAATTTGGTTTAGATTAGCCTTCATTTGCCTTCTTTGATCACAATAGGGTTTTTTTGAGACATCCAATAATATCTGCAGACATATATTTTTGGCCCAATATTGGCATAATTATGTGATAATGGTAAGATCAACATCTGTATTTCCTCCGATAATAAAATCCCATACCCCAATGTCTTTATAGAGTCATACAAAGGTTTGTAAGACATTTACCTCAGATTTGGGCGCAAACACCGGCCCACATTGGCATTGTCAAAAATAGTAGCAGAAATGTAATTGTTTGGACTATACAGTATTGGCAAAATCGGATTTCAGCAAAAGTTAATATCAGACATCCCTAGTTTATTCTCTTATACATTTAAATTTATCTCACTCTCACTGTATCTGGTTGTCTCTTTAGGAATGGGAAGCAGATTGATTTCATAGCTGTGGATGAACACTACAACTTTGAGATGCAACATTTTAAGTCCACTGGTAAAGTCAGGACCATCAAGCAGGTAATTTTAAAGTCCTTTTATGTAACATGGTAATTCTAGAAGGTTTTTTTGTGTGTAATATCATATAACTTTAAGAATGCTGCCTTATGTGTGTCGTAACAGAACGATGAGATTTCAGTGGAGTGCACTTACAACACAATGGATCGCACTAATGTGACCAAGGTACAGTAACTCCCACTTTGTCTTTTTCTCTTTTCTATTTTTTAAAGGGGAAAAAAGTTTATCACCAGGGGCAAAAGTGCAGCCCTTAATTCTATAATGCCTATAATATTGTTTAAGTCCCTGCAATATACTTTGATATTTTACTGTATTGTGAATTGCAAATATAAATGTAGCTTGTAACTTAGTGGTAAACAATTTGAATGATATTAGAAATGTGAGATTTTTTTTTCCTCTGTTTGACTACAGTATATTAAATTTTGCCATGTATATCCTTCTTCTTCAGATGGGCTTAGCAACCACAGATGAGATGTGCTTGGCCTTTATAGCGTACTACCCTGCAGTCAAGTACACGTCATGTATTGGCCAACCCAATACAACATCTTTGTATATGAGCGATACAGTCCATGAGTAAGTCAGATTAATGTTTTATGCCAAGTTACAGTTGTTGATGTTGATGTTTAATTGTAGTGGCTTATTTTCTTGTTTTTCAAGTGGGTTTTGGTTTAATTTCCAACAGGTTGTTTGCGCCCCACAACATTGACAAATATGAGCATGAAATGAAGACACTCCCACAGCTACAAATAGTAACAGAACATCAGGTAAATACCTGGGTTATTTAACAAAATCATCTAAACTTTTATCACATTTTCCTGTCACGATTTGCTATTTTAAATGATATTTTTAAACATTACCAGTTACATATTATTTTATTTTACAGGACAACTATGCATATTACGATAAAGGCTTCGTCAGAGAGATGAAGAAAACGATTCCACCTACTTGTTCCCAGACCAATGTATCAATGAGGCTGTGCACTCACTGGACTATGAGCCTGGCGGGAATAATGCTTTTTGTACTCTGTAATGCACTAATGTAAAAAATATTCAAGCAGCAAGAACTGTTAGTTTTGTGATAGACTGAGGCTCAATGGATCTGGTATGATTTAATGCAGGAAATATAACTTTCTTACACAGAAAATAACAGTTAGGTTTTTTTATTTCCTATATTCATTTTTATGAATGTATTTTTAAAAATGTATATCATTTTATATCAATGTATTACATTTGTGTTGATTTATAATCCTGTATTGCCTCATATCACAAGCAAGCATGCACAAGGGATCCTGCACATTAGTGACAAGGGGCTGCAAAGGTAACATAGATAACAGTGGCTACAAAATAAAACTTTAACAGATGTAAGTGGTTGGAGGTGGGGGGAAGAATGGTCATAAATAGACCAGGTGGGTCAGATATGTGTTAATGAGCTGGAAGGGGTGTCTAAACATGCTTATGTGCAACAGTACACACTGTTAAATGTCAGAATATCTAAATGCGAAATTAAATAAATGTTAACAATAACTTCAACTTCAACTTTATTTGTTTTAAGGCAGAGACTCTAAATTATAAATAATGAAACAGAAAATAAAATGTTTTACTCATGGTGAATGAACGTACCACTCTACAGTTGTAGTTTCACAAACTCACCTCAGGGGGAGCTATGTTAATTTTTCTGCTTGTTTCTGTGTCAGACTGACTGAATGTGTACGGCTAGCCGGCTAGTAGCCTTAGCAATGTTGTCGCTCTCATAATGATATCGCAGAGAGACAGTGGAGAACTGGCTCGGTTTTATACTGTCACAGATCCCAAGAAGCACCAAAAAGGATACACTGTGTACAAAGTCACTGCCAGGGTAAGTGAAGAAATTATGTTTTGACGGCGACATCTTGGCTAATGCTAGGTGTCAATAACCTGCTGTCCTATTTAGCCACTATCATATAAAATACTGAAAAAAACAACACATATAGTATAATTAACTGTATTTAAATAATGGGCTTTTTTATAACTGTAAGTTGTCTTGTTTTGTCATCTATGTTAACCAATTTTAAATGTCAAGTCAGGTTAGCAGCTTGAAGCTAAAAACACAAGACAGTTTTGCCATTACATTATAGGGAAACTATTCAGTTTAAATACTCTGTTTAACAACTGGAATATAAAATATATAACAACTAACAAGAGTGTCAACTAAGGTGAAGGGAAAGGTTTACAAGACAGTTGTGGGACCAGCCATGATGGATGAATTAGAGACACTAGGAATAGATAGAAGACAGGAGGCAGAGCTGGAGGTGGAGGAGATGATGAGGTGCCAAAGATGCTGAGATTGTCTTGGATCAGACAACACTGACAGAAAGGTTTGGGAAAAAAAGCTAGAGAAGCCAGATTGAGTTGAAGTAGTCACAGTAGAAGATACAGAGGACAGGGTGAGATGGAAATTGTTGACTGGCTGTGGCAACCCCTGAAAAAAAAGGAAAAGCTGAAAGGAGAAGAAGACTGATTTAAGCTTCTTAACTAATTAACTAGCTGTAATATCAGACTTATAATATTTTAGCATTTGGAATCTAGTGAATAAGGTTTGTAAAACAAAAATAAAACTTGTATGCCACAAGACAAAGTCCGTTAATTGTGGTGAATTAACAGTAATAAGTTCAAGAAGGTTCTTTGTCTTCCATGAGAGGGGAAATGTGCAATTTCCCCTCTCATCCACTAAACCCTTTAACCTTGAACAGTAGTAATACTTTATGATTAACTGTGTCATTTGGCATTGTTTAAATACAACTTATTCCCATTAGTTTTATATGCAGCAACTCACATCTGATAGAGGGACTTTTCTAAAATGTCTTTAGATGATGAAATGCCGTGAAATCCCTGCGTTTTTCATCTATGTTTTTACCTGACCTCAATGTCGTAGTGTGTTCCATGATTATACAGCTGCATCGGGACATTCCCAGTCTAATCACATACAACAAGGGCAGGCACACTCTCCTTGTCTCCTCCTTCCTGAGATCCTGTTTGCTACAAATGTTGGAGATGTCTCGCTCTAACTCTCAAGTCTTCCGTCACACAGCTCCTTCATAAAGCACTCATTGTCAGACTCAGAAGCCGTGTCCTGGCCGACACTCCATTAAGATCCACATTTGTTTTTGAGCCTACTGCAAAATCAGCCCATGTATTCAGTGGTCTTATATGTAAGATGTACAATGAACTAGAGGGCTTCTTGAATCTTTGTGTCTTTTCTGTTGTTGTTCTTAGCTAATATCCAGGAAGAACCCAGAGGATGTTCAAGAGGTAAGACAAAAAATATCTGATACATTTTCTTCTATCAATTTTTGCAACACTTTTATCAATAACATCCAATTTCTAAGCTTTTCTTCAAAAGAAATTTTAAGTTTTTGCTGGATCATTTTGTTTCACTTCAGTAAAGTTTCATCACCAGCTTATGTTACTGTTAGTACTGTTTTTGTTCAGTGATTTAGCGGTAATTGCTGTCAAATGACCAGAATTACGGATTAATTTGATTTCATTGTTGAAATGACTCAGTGGTTATCACATTTCATTGTCAGAAAAACCCTACTAGGTTCATTTTTTTTTTTACCAGAAATTACAATATGTATCTACACTCGCCCTACAACCACAGTAATTGTTCCACACCCTAAAGATAATATGTACTGCCCCAACTGCCTTACTTTCAAAACCTTGACAGTGATGCAGTGTTTCCTCAAACCAAAGTTAATGCAATGTGTATGATGGCAATTACTGGATGTGTGTGTAAGATGTCTGAAAATTGAGTTACCCCTGTTGCTAAGAGCTTTAGTTCGGTAATGCTCAGGTCAGTCTGTCTCAGGCTGGATTTAACAAACAGTACATATATTTTATCATTGGCTCATTCTATAGTTTTCTGGCCTGTAGATGTCTCTTCAGTACTGATAATGTATAATTGTATGTTTTCTCCTCTTCTGTAGATAACAGTGTGGAAGAGATACAGTGATTTCCGGAAACTACATCAGAATCTCTGGCAGCTGCACAAGAATGTTTGTAGCCAGTCAGAGCTCTTTCCTCCATTTGCCAAGGCCAAAGTTTTTGGTAAGACCTTTTAAGATTGAATCCACTTTTTTTGTTTCTGTTCATGGGTTTTTTCAGTGATGTTAATTGAAACTGGATGAACTTGAAAGACTTAATTTGAAACCAGTTTTAATTACAAGTTAAATTACTAGTGCAAAATACCCGCACTTTTTTTCACCTGAACAAATTTGAAAACAGTGGCATAGAAGAAAGACGAAGGAGAACACTAGATGCTAGTTTTTTGACTCTTGGCTGGGAAAAAAAAGGAAGTGATGACTCTGCCCCCTGGAGCCAACTTATTGTTATTTCTCAGTCAGCATGCTCATAGTCCCTCTGGATATCATCACACATGTGTTTGTGTGTGCAGGTCGTTTTGATGACTCTGTGATTGAAGAAAGAAGGCAGTGCTCCGAGGATCTACTACAGTTTTCTGCAAACATCCCCGCTCTTTACAGTAGTCAGCACATCCAAGATTTCTTCAAGGTACTTTCCACGCACACATGCCCACACAGAAATGCAGCATTTACAAAGAAGCAATATGGACTGCATGGTTTTAATAATCTTCAGGGGGGTGAGGTCCACGACGGCTCGGAGCTGATTGGACCAGCTGAGCCCTTTTTGGATTCCCTTGCAGATAGTTTTTCAGACTGCAGTTCTGATGGTGAGATTTTGACATTATGATTTAATCTAATTAATCTATTAAAATTTTCTGTCAAATTAAATTCAAATTATTGCTTTTTTTTTAAGTTCAAAGGGACACCAGTGGTGCGGAAGATTTGACAGTTACTTCAGACTATGGAGGTAAAGGTTGTATTTGATGTCTTTGTACATCATCATGTTCTTACAGATGTTTTATATGTGCAACCTGCATACTTTTGTGCAACCCAGGGCCATCCAGTGACAGCGACCTGACGTCTCTGGTTGTGGATACAGACTCATTGACTGGCGTTGACGATGGCATGGCTTCGGGCCGCACCTCCCCAAATAAACCACAGGGGGGCGCTTATAACATTAGTAGCAGCTGCAGCCCTCGCTTGCCATCTTTGCGCTTACATCGCAGCCCATCACCTTCCACAGCACCTGCCTCCTCAGCCCCTAACCCAGAGGTCACTCGGCCAAGCCGCTCACCTCTCCTGTCCGGTTCTTTGAGGAAAATAAGTGGTGGAAAACCAAAGGAAGTAAAGTCAGACTATCTTGATAAGGCCACCAACCTCATCTGTGTGGCTGTGGAGAGAGAAAAACAGCAGGACTACCAGGCAGCTTTTTCCTACTATCGCAGTGGAGTGGACCTGCTGCTTCAAGGAGTGCAAGGTCAGAAAGTGAACAGATGTATGTTTATTAGGTAAAAAGACCAAGATAAGATTGCGGCAGAGTTCCAACAGCAATTGCACACCATGCATCTCTAATTTCAGTAATTGGAGTTTATGTTGTTTTTAATTTCCAGGTGAGCCCAGTCCCACCCGACGTGAAGCAGTGAAGAAAAAAACTGCAGAGTATTTGATGCGAGCAGAACAAATATCCATACACTACCTGAAGGGCAACATGGGCCAAGGATCAACGCAGACCATAGTCAGTGGAATTATTAAAAAAAGAATCTATTTGCCTTAATTTGTCTGTGTCTTTTTGCTTTACTGCTAAAAAACAACAGTGGCTTTCTGCAGTACAATCCATAATATTGTGTCCGTCTGTCTATCTCCCATCTTTTTCTAAGGCCTTGGGTGCTCAGTGCTGCCCTCCCACTACCAGATCTGGCCAGCAGAGTCTATATGAGGAGTTGGGAGCGTACAGGGTGTTGGGCGTCATAAACAAGGTCAGTTGGACACATGTTTAGACATATATATATTTGTAATATTTTCTAATAATGTCTTGCATATAAGTAGAAAAGTCATGTTAACTGTGACAGATTTTATTTTAGTGTCTGTTCTTTGAAAATAAATGTGAAGCTGAATTTTTTTTTTCATAAAAGTTAATAAGCCCCAAACCAAACCCAGTAATTACACAGATTTTTATTTATTCATAACGTGTGCCAAACTAGATAAACGAGGACACCACCCGCCTTCAAATTTCACCTCCTTATGTCCCTTTTCGTCTTCGGCCATCTCTTTTATATGAAGTGATAAAACCTAATAAATTCACTGGATGGTATAGTGCGGGCTGAGTGTGTTTAGTGTCAGTTATGGCCACCACAAGGTCAGTTTGGGTTCCTGGTCCTCTCAACCAGCTGCCAACGAAGCAACTTCACCAGTCAGCCATGAAATGACTTGGCAAGCAGCTCAGAGAGTAACACACAACGCTGAATCAATGATGCTCATCCTACACACAGAGACGCGACAAACCCCAAGGAAAATGTTGACACAAGACCAACACGTGTAACTCTACACACGTGCCCTTTAAACTCACAGTGTTTGAGATACAAATAAAAAAACTAAAAGAAAAAAAAAAGACAATAGCAGATGAAGTTGCTTTGGAATGTCCAGGCTTTCATCCTCCCCTTCAATCTTCCTCCTTTTACTTTTAATGGGGACAGAGGGGACAGATGGAGAGAGCTCCTCACCCCAGTGCAACCCACCCTCCGCTCTTCCTCCCCCTTTCACTGATGTTTGTGTCTTAATTATATTAGCAGCCTGGCTAGCAGTGGCACTCTGTTTACTCACAGCTCCATTCATATCCATTTAGCCTGCACCTGTTTGGTCCCAGCCAGGGTCACATGGAGACAACGCATCCACTAAACATACGCACACACACGTACACAGGAGGATACACACATATGTTTAAGCTTCCCCACTGGAGCAGCAAGGAGCAAGAGAGTAATAGAGATGTCAGGGCGAAAAAAGGAGGTTTGATTGAATAAGAGGCGTTACACAGTAGAGGTTCTATTGAAGAGTAGGTGAAAATGTTAAGGATTAAAACTTGTCATAGCTCTGATCATATTGAAACCAAAAAGTTATTTTTGAAATCAGTATGTATGTTTTTTAGATCCTTTTTTGAGTATGATGCAGGAAAATATGTGTTTAATAGAATATTTGGAAGTACTATACATTTGTCAGCAGAAAAAGCTGATTTTTATACTTTTTTTTGTATCTAAACCAGCAATCCTGGCAATAGAGTTTCCGTCTTTGAAGTATGCATTTAAAAAAGTGCAGGCTGGTGCTTTTCTGCTTACACCACCCCCATTGAAGCCATTTGATTGTGATGTGTTAAAATGAGTCTCCTGCTGTAATTTAGGAACCTGCATTTATTTTGACGTAACCTTTATCTATGTCCTGGTCCTCTTGAAAAACTGCTGCAGGACATCACCGCTGCACAATCTAACGTTGTGTTTGTCTGTTCATACGTGGAAATTAATGGCACTCTACCATCACAGGTACTTCTGGTCATGGACAAGCGAACAGAAGAGACTTTTATCCTGAAGGTAAAAGCATGTGTATGCTAGTGTCTGCATGTGTGTGTGTCCCAGTCTTCCCGACTATAAGTGTTAACTGTGAAGTGTGCCAGAAGCCCCGGTGTGTGACCGCTGTAATTGATTCTAATGGGTCTGCCTCTGTCAGCTCCTCAGCTCTCAGGTGTGAGACGTGTGCCAGATGCCAACGCACATTGCAACCACAGATGACTACACAGACGGGCACTGGCACACGCATACTTAACACACACACACACATTCGTTCTTTGCAGGCAATGTGAACCTTACGTGTAGTGCTGATAGATTTATGTGGCTGTTTTAAAGTCACGCGCTGTGTGTGGCTTGATGAATCCTGTGACTTTGGGTTGCCATGGGGCTTAGATGGCACTTGGCTAATGAGAACTTTCTCCTTTGCAATACTTTTCTATCTCAGAGTCACTGTCGTCTAAACCCTCATGTCTCTCTTCATGTTAGTTTGATGTTTCCATTCTAACTTTACATTGAAAAATATATAGTTTTTTAACCCTAGTCCCCGGTTTTCTCCCTGATTCCTAGGGTTTGAGGAAAAGCAGTGATTGTGGGCTCGTTAAGAGGAGAATTATGCCTCACTTTGTGCCCTACATGGTTCAGCTGAGGAAGTTCATCGTTACTGAGGACTCAGTTTTCCTTCTGCTGCAGTATGCTGAAGGTAAGATCTCTTAGTCTTTTTTTTTTTTAATAAAGCCCTTGGTAACTAAACCTTAAAGAAAGAGCGACTGTTCCTATAGAAATATTAATAATACTTCTTACAAGAAAATTGGTCCATATGTTGAAAAATGTCTTTTCTTCTCGTCTCACATCTCTTTTCTCTGCCCTTGTTGCAGACAAGTGAGTAAGAGATGATTTTGTGTCACAGGTCATTATTCTGAATAGCAGGTGGCACCATGCTTCATTACCTGTGCCAACACCTGGGCCTCCTTACAATCCACACACTGTTAATGTGTGTAGATTGCACATGCAGTGGAATGTTGCCATGTTTTTAAATGCCCTGTAACCAAACTGCTGTAATTCATGGTCAAAATGTGTTTATATTGATGAAACGTATTGATTATAAAAGAGGACTGTTTAACATCATGTGATGAAGGTGTTCTAACGCCACAAGAGTTGTCATCCCCCTGTCACGTCCCAACGCTTAATTTTGAAAGTCCACGGTTGCTCCTTTCAAGTGTGTTGTTTACAGCTGACAGGTTGAATGAGGATAGACAGGCGGATGGAAGAGAGGCAGTGACCTGAGTGACATTGGACAAAACAACATATGGATGGTTTTACTTTCAGAGCCATCGAGCTGCCCTGCTATCATTATCATCACTGAGAACTCCCTATCCATTCTCATCACACACAACAGATGCTGGCTTCCAATTGCTCACGCTACAGCTGTGTGTCTCTTTCTCTCGCTCTCTATACATATACATGCCCACATGCATTTGAGTAGGACACATAACATCGCACAGGAAACTTAAAAGACATAACCATTTGACTGCATTTAACCAAAGTGTTTGTTTACCTGTTATCGTTAAAGGGCAATTAATGATCATTTTCAAGATCTTGTCCCATCAACCAAGGATGTACAGACACATAACCGCAGGGAGAAATATGAAGACGGTGTGATTTTTCTTTTTTAATACATTTAAGGCAACTCTGATGTTGCTTTTATTTTATTAACATCTCAAATTAGGAATAGTAATGATCCATACCTCTACTATTAGTATTAGTCCTTATTTCTGATCCAAAATTCTTTGTATTACTTTTTTTTTCCTATTTCTCTTGTACGACATAGCTATTAACATACATCTTTGTCCTCCAGGTGGGAAACTGTGGTCTCACATTGAGAAATATCTTTGCAATTCAAGCCCAGAGGAGAGCTTTGACATTCCTTTCATCCAGAAGAGCCATACGGCTGCAGTTCATTCAAGTCATCGTGATCTACCACAGCTGGATGTAGACTCTGTCAGTTCTGGTTCAGGCCTTGTTCCTGGTTCTGACTCTCTGTCAGAGCTGAAGAAAGAACAAGATGATAATCAAAATGCTTCTTGTCTTAAAACTGTTCTCTCTGCCAGACTTGCCCAAAAAACAGGTCCCCAGTCTGTCTCTGGATCCAAGTCTGAGGAGGAGTGCACTGACAGTTATCTGACTCTTTGTAACGAATATGAACAGGAGAAAGTAGAACCAGATGCTCTAGAGGAGGAAGACGAGAAGAGCGAACAGGAAATGCTATCTGTGGAAGTGCCCACTGCAAGGACCACCACTTCGTCACGCAGCCGCTCACTTCTGAGCAACGACAGCCTCTCTTCCCCCCTCAGCTCTCAGGAACTTGGCTTCTTCACTGAGTCTTCAGATAAAAGTGGACACACTCATGATCTAGGTGAGGGCATGGACAACTGCGATGTTTTCAGTCCCTTACCTTCTCCTGCTGTGCCTCTGTCTCTGGATCAGTCCAAGCACACGCCCATGGAGTTTTTCCGAATTGACAGCAAAGACAGTGCCAGTGAGGTGACCTGCCTGGACTTTGGAGAGCAGCGCCCACTCCCAGTGTTTTCTACGTCTGATCTGGGCTCAGACATCAATGAAGATTTTTCAGAGCTGGCCCAGGAAGTCAAGGGTCACAGCTCAGAGCTGTGGTGGTTGGACTGTAGTGACAACGAGTCTGTGCCAGTCATCTCATTTCAAGAAGCAGCTATTGAAGATGAGGGTCAGCCACCTGATCTTTTAGTAAACCTCCCTGCAGTGAGTGGAGCTGTCGATTCTTTACAGGCAGAACTAAAAACTTCAGGAGTGTGTCTGGGCCTGGAGGCTACAGCTTCTCCTCACATGTTCATCCAGCCTGATGTTTTACAACTTCACAGCCAACCCGAGGAGGCGCAGGAGCAGGCGCTTTCATCTGTATGTACTGTCTCTGCAACCTGTGACACAGGAATTGTGTTTTCATCTCCCTTAAACGTCCAATGGAATGACTGCAACCTGTCAATTGGAGTTGAAGCGTCTGACAGAACAGCAGTTGATCTGAAATGCCATGACAAAATCCTTTCCCTGGATCCAAAGCTTCCACATATTGACTTGCATAGTGAGAAACTTCAGACTGGCAATGAAGTGAACACCAAGTCCACTGCAGACTATATCCCGCTCACAAATGAGACTGATAACTGTGCTGTGGTGGAAGGCTTATTATCCAGTAATAGTGAAATATCAGGAGTGGCTAGTAATAAGACTGTCACAGACTTTGATAAAGAAGTATCACGTCTCTTCGCCGAGCTGGACCAACTGTCGTTGGCTGCATCCCAAGCTCGCATCCCAGAGGAGTTCGTTCGGTGCTGGGCTGTGGAGCTAGTGACAGCACTGGATTCACTGCATCAAGAAGGCATCATCTGTCGAGACCTGAACCCTAACAACATTTTGCTTGATCACCAAGGTGAAACATCTATATTTTTTTAAGTACTTTGGTCTTTAATGTGCAGTTGTTAAACCTAAGATGACGATAAACATATTTAATATCTCCCATCAGCCAGGCAGCACTGAAAAAATAACAATGTCTGCTATACTTATAGCCTGTAAGTTTAACACCCTGTTAAAATTTAACAGCTAAATTCATTGACTTTTTCTCTAAAGTGCATTTAAGAATGACATTGACTGCCCTGCATAGAGATTCGTATAAAGTCTGTGGAAAATTTGTGGAGAGAATTCAACACCAGGGTCGATGCATAAAGATCATAAAAATCTGGTGGAGCTTAAGAGATAATTGTATGCCTTCCATTGTCATTTTGTCAGTAATTTGTGTTTTGTTCAAAGGCTCTTAGAAAGACTTGTTTTGATGGAGTCTCTGTCAGTCAGTCATGACGAACCAAATGCCCCCGTAGAAGGTAAAGAGGCTGTTTTTAGGGGGTCACAGATTCTCCCACAACTTCTTCTTTGTGTCGTCCCACAATCATCTCTCTCCACTTCGTTATCGACAAGCGTCTAATTAGCTGAGTGGCTGTTTTCGTCTCCCTGGCGGTAATTATTGTTCTAAAGGGCCCATCAACGGCATAGTGTGGTGCATCAGTCTGGCTAGCCCAGGCTAATGGCCACGGCTACCTAATGACACCATTAGTTCTAATGATAGCGTTAACGGGTAGCTGCTAAACAGGAGTAATCGCTGTGACTGTGTGCTTGAAAAGCTCACTGGGAGAAACAGAAAAGGGAACGACGAAGACGCCGAAGCACAATCTACAGTTTGGCATAGTTTAGAGTCACATATTCTGACATTTGACCATTTCTTGGTTGGATTTATTCATGTTTGTCATCTTCTGTCCATCTAGGTCATATACAGATGACCTACTTTTGTAGCTGGAGTGACGTGGAGGAGTCGTGTGACAAAGATGCCATTTCAAATATGTACTGTGCACCCGGTAAGATGGACTTTTATTAAAATTACAGATTATAACTAACTAGTTACTCATAAATGTGTACTACTTTGATTGCCTGGAGGTCTACGAGGGATTAACTCAGGCATGCATAATGTGAACTACTGCACCCCCCACACCGCCTCCCTGGTCAGGCCACCCCTGTCAAAGGGGTCTTGATCTTAAGGGGTCTTTAGAATAAATTACAATATGCTGGCCCACTTCCACATGGTCCAAAAATTAAAAAAAACAATAATTAAGGTTTATTAATGTCTGAATGCCATTATTTATATATGTAGCTTTATCAAGGAAATAATTAAAAAAAGATTATTTTTACTTGTAGCACTTTTCTTGTCCTGTAGAGTGTGCTGTTGTGCAACAGTGAGCCCATTGACCCTGAGTATTGCCCTCAGTGAGCCTGTGACAGCTCTGGCATGCTGTTTAAAAGCTGCTTAAAACAAACTGCTGCTCCACTGCAGCACCATGTCCCTACTTAGCACTTGTGTATGTGTGTGTACACATGCGTTTGACATCTATGGGTGGATAACTTTGCAATCTGCTGCTGCTGCTTTAGGCATATGGCTTCACACTTGGGCTGTTGGATAGATGATGCACAGTGTGTTTAATTACATCATTCTTAAATATTCAGGATGAGTGACTGTTTGCTGAAAACACTGCATGCACTCAGATACATACATAGTGACCCTCACACTCATTCACTCTCCCACACACTTGTGATACACATTTCATCCTCTCTCTGTCTCTCTAAAGCCAGGAAGGTCACTTCAGATTTAAATCCTCCTTGTGTCTAGGATGTACAGCACGGCTCCATTGTAATAAATCTAAAAGCAACAAATGCTTAATCTCATATCCAAACTGTGCATTTTTTTTGTCCCCTTACAAACAGCCTGGTTAAAAGCCCACTAATGGGTTAGAGAAGCAGATCAAGGCCTACGCTCCAGTGGTCGTGATGTATGAATATTGTCTGTGTTGTTAACAGTTAAAACACCATTTGTGTTTCATTCAAGTACTTGATTTTCACTGTTTGTTTCAGTGTGTATTGTAAACTAATAATCATAGTCAGGTCAGTTTTACTGGCCACTTTTATTTAGATCCATTCTATCATAATAATAATAAAACTCTAGACGTTTTTTCAGCGCAACATGAGTAAATTAAAACACAAAATTACACATAATGTATATAAAACATCTAAATAATTTCTGGAAACATATCTTTTTTTAATAACATTTACTTTTTTGCGGGTAATTTTCTTTATTGCAATTTATTCTGTTCAAACTGGCACCAGATCTTATACTTATTAGTTTAAGTTTTAGTCACTAAACGTCTAAAATAAATGATTTTATGGTCTGCTCAAGAGATCAACTGGGATATTTAACACCTGTCATTTATTACTGCAACCAGCAGGGGGTGTTTTACACTGGCCCTGCTTAGTTTAAAGAGCTTTGTGATTGTACTTGATAATTACTGAAAACTTTATCTCTTTGTTATCATTTATGAGGTTCACTTTTTTTCTGCTGCCTGTTATTAGGGGTTAGTGAGTGTGTCTCACTGCTGCCCTTGTTATGCATTACTGTTTATCCAGACAGGGTCAGCTCCAGCAATGGCTTCATACCTGATGACAGATTTATGAGTGTTTGCCAGAAAGCGAGCAGGGGGTCTGTGACCGTATTTGTGTGTGTGTGTGTATGAGAAGGACAGAAACGTGTTTTTTTTTTCACTCACACATTCACACCCAAAAAACAGGAGTGGACATGGAAAGAACAGCGACGGGGTGTCAGTCTGTTTATTCTCTTTTTATTCTTCTTCACTTCGCCCACATCATCATGGTGGGTTTTACAGTACAAAGAGCTGTTGGGTGGATAAAGGTAGTTCTGGGAAGTGGGAAGCAATATCTAAATTAATTGTCTTTATTGTTTAAGAAAAGGGAAATTCACTTTTCTTCCGTTTTGGTTCAACAAGACTTGGTTCATCACACTTTCGGATTCTGCTGGCATTTTCCTCTTGAGCGACTAAGTGGAAAATAAGCTTCACTTCCTCTCCGGTCAGTTAATTGTTTTGTAAATTGTACAGTTAAAACACTTCTGCTTAATCCTGTGAAGATTTCACTATCTTGTTCTGTGGGAATAAGTGGCATAATGTGTTCATTTCATTGACTCGGCTTCAGTAGAGTCTTAGAACAACAGGGTCAGATCTTACTTCCTACCGTCACGCACGTGACTTCCCCTTTCCCCGAGATTGTCGGTTAAGTTTTTGGGGAAGTTGGTCTGAGAGGAGAAGAGAGGAACTTCCTTCTAACCTGGAGGAGGGAGGAGATGAGGTGTGATCAAGATAGGGAGCAGGAGGGAAGTGCATTGTTGAGTGGAAGGGGAAGAGGAGACTTTAGGTTAAACACATTACATCGTTTTCTTTAGTATTGTTTGTTTTATGTGCAGTGCAGGAAAGACAGTTTTATGGTAACATACACAATACATCTCAGTGGGCTGTGTAGGCAGGGCAAAGGCCAACTCTCCTTTCCCATCCTCTTTCTTTTCCTCCGTGTCTCTTTCTCACTGCCTCGCTCCGACAGAGCGGTAAGTGTAGCCAGCTCTGCTGCATCTCCCTGCAGCTCCTTAGACATTAATCCATTGTGATGACATCGACCTTGCTCTAAGACGTGTGTGTAATTTGGTGTGTGTTTGTTTATGTGTGTGTGTCCATTAATTTCCCTCTAGCTCATAACTACGCAGGTATCACTAGTCCATTCAATGACAATCTTTTCTCCTTGGCTGTCAAAACACTGATCCTGGGGAGCCCTGAAGAGTGTGCTGCTCAGTTGGTTGTGTGTGTAATTGTTGGTGTGCCTTTAAAACTTACAAGTCACATTGTTGCTCTTTCTAACCTTGGCTGCAAGAGACCCAGCAAGGCAGTTTGGAGCAGCCTCCAGGAGATAGGGAGACAGTGTCTCTCTAATGGCGCTCCAGCTGAAGAGCCTGGTCTGTGGCTACACATGGCCGCAACCTCAGGTCCTGACCCTGTGGGTGACCAAGCTCCCTCCCTCTGAAGAGGAGCTGAGTGACACGAGAGACCATCTGGCAACCAGGCCGGCTCTCTTTCTTGTATATCATATTATATCTACATTATACCCTTATATAGACTCACCTCACCAGAGGGAACTGGTGACATGAGTCTGTCTGTCTCTGTCTTATCTATCATCCATCCATAGCAAATAAGGACAATTTTGTAGAAACCTAAGAAAAAATCATAATAAAAAAAAATTAAATATTAGCTATGTGGTCATTTTTAAGACATATATAAGGTGTTGTCTGACAAACACATATTTTTTCTTTTACTTTTACCTGTTATTCATCAATGTAGCACAACCAACTCTATCTGCGGGTTTCCGTGTAATTGCGGTATGGATTGAAAACACCACTCAAGCAGGAACTGAGATGTTGTCACGTGGAGCTGGCTGTTACCGTTGGATGACAAATCAAATAACAGAAGACAGTGTCGTTGACAGTTGGGCCTTTCAATAATTACTTGTCAACAAACTTGTCGTGGGGTTCATTGATATATTTGTCTGTCGCCAAGCTCTTGGACAGCTTTGTTGTTTTTTTTTAAGCTGAAATTGGTTTTATTTTTTAAGATTAATTTAAACTGAATATCTGTATTATATGAATGCTAGGAATTTATTTATTTATCATGCCAGTTAAGCATGTTATTTTCTTCAGTTGGTAACAGTAATTTGCAGCCTCTCTGCTCGGTACTTTTCTGTAAATGGTCTATGATGGAAACTGTTTTAAAAAATTCTACCAAAATCAAAATTTACTAAGATTTTTAAAGACACAGTTAAAATATTGGCATAGCTTTCTGCTTTCCTCTGTGTGTGTGTGTGTGTGTGCGTGCGCACACGTGTGTGTGTGTGTGTGAGGTCAGGTCATGCAGATGGTGTGAAGTTGCAGCACAGACGGTTTTCTCAATTTAACTGCTTTTTTATTATGCAAATGACCCTTTTATGAGAAACACACTGGTGTGTGTGAGCGTGTGTGTGTGTGTGAGGGGGTGTCTTTGTGCACATTTCAAATCGATTGAATGAAATATTTAGTAATCCAAGATGTCATTCTGAAATGGTGTTTTAATGCTGAAGGTTTGGTAGAAAGTTACTGAAACAGCTTGCAGCTCATTCTCTCGCTACCTACACCTAACAACTCCTGTTCACCGGGAACACATCAGATATCTGTCACTAATTTATCGTCTTTTTGTTCCCGTTCCTGATTCAGAGGTAGGAGGAATCGGCGAGGAGACTGCAGCCTGTGATTGGTGGAGTTTAGGCGCCATCCTTTTTGAGCTCCTGACAGGCATGGTGAGTCAAAAAAGTATTTGAAAATGTTGTCTTTGTTACTAAGTCGTCATGGGACGTCTGTAGGTGTCTTGGCTTCCAACATTCTCAAACTCTTTGTGGTGGTGCCAAGTTGTGTGTGAATGTGTACGTGCTCCACTTGTGGGTGTTTGTTGTCGGGGGTTTTGTTTGTGAATGTGTGCGAGGTGCGTCTTGGCTGCTGTCTCTTACTCTGGTTCTCGGGGAGTGCCAGGGGTGTCGGTGTGACTTTCTCCACCAGCCTGAGCTCCATCTGCTGGGCCACAGGGTCAGCTCTCCCTGGGCCTTTTTGCTGGCTCCCGGTGCATCGTTGGGCTCAGATCATTCCGTCCTCACATTGGTGTGGAAGGTGAAGACGAGGGCAGATCTCGGGATGCTGCACTCCACTGGTCCAGCAGTGGAGCGGTCTCAGGCACTGTCTTCTAAAAAAGCCAGGGAGGAGGGAGGGGACGGACAGATACACACTCGTCTGTTGTACACACATACATGGATGCACATGCTAATTATAACTTGCCGTTCTCTTGAAGGACACAGATGCACACACAGGTGCCCAAATGCAGGTGCAGCGATCCCTTCAGTTTTTTTATTGTCTATTAAATTTGAATAAATTGTAACTGATTGCCAGTGGGCATATTTTCATATCAGCCATCAGTTGTTCCCCTAATATGAATAAACACAAGTTGAGGTGTCAGGTTGGTGTTATACTGTTTGAATACACACCTGGGAAAAAAACTCTGTCACACAGATGTCTCCTTTGATGATTTGGTCTGGGCACAGTCCAGGCGTGGATACACACACACCGAGGCACACACAGCGCCTCTTGATCCTTGCAGGATAAGATCTTGCCTGGGGCAGTCTTGGCTACAGCTAGGAACCCAGCCAGAACTCCTGCAGCACATATCAGGAAAGGGGGAGAGAGAAGGGAGGCGAGAGAGGGAAACGACTGATGGAGAATACGCAGGCCAGTGACACTGACACACATTTTAAAGCCTTGTTAGGACATATTTATATATACATCTATATTAATTAGCTTTTCCTAAAACAGGGAAATAAATCTGGAAACAGAAAAAGAGACAAAATTCAAGAAAACATTCCTGAAAAACCAAAGAAATCTAGAAAAATACTTTGATCCAATAAAAAGTTAATAAAAAGCTCTCTTAAACAATTCCAATAATGAATTAAAATCCTAATATGTATTATATTTGCTTATATGTGATTTAAAAAAAGATTTGTAGAAGAATTGTGATAATTATCAGCCAGATGTTGTTGGTGGAACCAAGGACAAAGTTTTCCTTTCTCTGTCTGTGTCTCCCCGCGGTTCTAAGAAACAGTAACAGTAGTGATGTCACGCTGTTGTTGTAGTTGATGGAATCAGTGTTGTTTCAGGTGCCACAGACTCCGACTGTTTGTCCAGTATTTGACGTCCTCACATTGACCTAGGCTCTGCAGGTGTCCTTATATCTGTCCCTTCAGCTCACACACTGTCAGATTGTCTTTGTTTTAAAAACTATGCTTATCTGCCTCTCACTGTCTATTTTTTTTTGCCCTCCACACAGACTCTACTCCATTGCCATCCAGCCGGCATCAGTCGCCACACCGCACTCAACATCCCAGAGTCTGTGTCACAGGAGGGAAGGTCTCTGCTGGAGAAGGTGACGTGGATTTACTTTATATCAAAATGAATGAAATGGTTATACATTTCAAATATGGATGTATTTTTAATTCCAACATAGTCAATAAATGTGTTGGACACAGACGCAAAGTAACTAAAATGGTTTATTTGTATCTGACACAAGGTAGCAAGAAAAAAAAACTTACTTTTTTGAGAATATAATTTGTACATTATTACAGTGATTTTTTTCCTACTCAGCACACAAGGTCAGGTTGCTCGCAACAATTCTTACCTTGTTTTTACAAGATATTGTTAGCTACTTTTTGCACAGAAATTCTTGTCTGTTTTTGTCCCTGTGCAGCTGCTTCAGTACAACCCAACAGAGAGACTGGGAGCAGGAGCAGGAGGAGCAGATGACATCAGATCACACCCTTTCTTTGCCACAGTCAGCTGGCCGCAGTAGACACTGTTGTGGATTGTGGTACTTGAAAAAGACAGAGATGCATGCTGGGAAACCAGCTGTTAAAAAATAAACCTTTTCCCAGAGGACTTAAAATAATATAGATCATAATGCATATCTTTATTATGTTTTTTTCTTCATATTACTGTGCATGTCATTTCAAGTTTTGATGAGTTTTAGTTACTCTTTCCAATTTGTGGTGCAATTACGTCAGGTGATTGAGTGTTTACCAAGTTTATTTATCGTGATGTGTGTTAAACTCAAACACAGATAGAAGTCACATTTCTAATAGACATGTGCACTGGAGTTTTTTTTCTTTAATTAACACTTATATCATTCCTAATGAGTCATTGAAAGAGTCTACAGTTTGTAAAAATGTTCTGAATGATACCTATACACATATATTTTATTTCCTAACATTTTTGCATCAACATGTTTTACTAGCAGCCAGGTCATAAAAAATGTAAAGAATGGAGGCTATGCAAAAACGAGTAAATAACAAGGTGAAAAAATATTTTGTTACTCAATAGATAAAAGAAAGGAAATGGACAGGTGAAAAATAAGACATTCCTCTCTGTTTTCAGAAAAAAAGACTGATACATAATGAAATTTACCTTTTATACTTGACTCCTGCTCCATGTTGTATTTTAGGCTCATCATTGCCATATTTGACTAAAAATCTCCCAGAATGCATTTGATGTAAATATACTGCAGATATATCGTGCTTTTGGTTACAACACCGTCACATTGTCTCTTCTTCACTCAAATGTTAAAGTTGTTTTGTTTGTACTGAAATATGGTTTGTAAAAGAGCAACGAAAAGTAATGTAATGTTCTGTTTTACACATTTTTACTGAACCTTCACTCGTGCCTGTGTACGTCCTCATCTCTCAATATATATATACACATATTGTGCCTTTCTTTTAATTTTTTCACAAATGTCACAGAACTGTATGTATTGTATTGTAGGTTTTGATCAACATTAGGCTCTGAAAAATAGGATGTTTGTGAGTAATTTCAGAATAAATTATACATTTCCTGGTTCAGGTATGGATCTGACTTCACACACTTGAAGGTGTATGGTATTTTCTTCAACAGATTGCACATCTTATGGTTAATGTTATGGTATAAAACATGGTGAGTTTTTTTACAGGTCCACTTTGTTATAAGGATTTACACCAGGACGCTGACTACTGAATGGCTTCAGTTTCTCTCTCAGATCTTCTCTACTGACAATGCTGTAAGTCTGTTTTCTGTTCTTTTATTTTTGTTTGGTTGAGGACCTTTTTAACTTACCATCCCATCTCTCAATCTCAAAAATAGAACAAAACTGGAACGTTTAAAAGAAAATTGTCATTCTCTTCCAACTCCCAGAGATGGCGTGTTTTCTCTTGTGTTAGGCTTGTTTCCACAGGGTCAGGATTCTGATGGGTGAGGTTAGTGTGGTTTGAAAACCTGCCTCTCATTACAGAGTAAGGCAGGGCATCAGGTTCACTTCAGCTCAGGGAGGAAAGCTGTCAATCTAATTAGGCACAGGTGAGACCAGAACCCTAAAAATTAGAGAATTTGTTCTGTTATTTTCATAGATTTTTAATCAGTTTACAACATTTTAACTGTGGGATTTGTGTTTCTTTTACTAAAAACTAAGGTGCATTCATTTAACGTGTGTTTTTTTTCTTTGTGTGTGAGCGCAAAGCCAGGGGGAGAGATCTGTCTGGTCATAGAAAACATTAAGAGGACATGCCAAGGACTCCCATGATGCAATATGCTCCTCCCGGTAAGTACATGTGTCACCCAGGCCTGCAGGCTGATATGACCCATGAACTCCCTTTTAGCAACTTCCTGGACACTTATCACTGTGTCTTTCCTTCTACGTTTCCTTTTACTTGCACTCTGTGTCTCTCTGTCTCTCTCTTACACACACACAAACACACACACAGACTCGTGGTTTCCACACACAGGCCCCGGTGAGCAGGCAGCAGCCAAATGGCCTGTCCTCTGCTTAATATTGCTGGTGGTCAGGTTTTGTTTTTGTCTTTGGCGGTTTGACTTTCATTCACAAGGCCCAGGAGAACTTGTAGAGCCCTGGGACCCACAAGTAAACACACACACACACACAATCATGTGCTGAGCAGAAGAGCTGAGCTTTGAGACCTCAGGCATCTTCTCCAGCTTCTGTCCAGAGCCATAATGTCATTATGGGGAGACACAAAGCCGCCATGTCCACACACACACATTTATACCACAACAGTCCACACGTGGTCTGTAGATGCAGGTGAGTTAATTGTTTAAATCAGTAATCATCAAAACATGAACAGTTTTAAAATGATCATAAAATTATGATATTATTTATGAGAAGGTCATCATTAAATTCCCCAAAAAGTATTTTGAAAGACACTAGGTATCTTATTATTCCAAGGGTTAAAGTACTTACAAATTATTGAATTAGCAGACCAATAATAACTTAAAAAATGATTCCAAACCCTGTGAGGCTTTTCTTTGGACCACATTACCAAACATGTCTCGCTGTGTTGAAGTCTCCTGCTCGCGGGGTTGCTTTTCCTCACCTTCACCGACACATTTCATTTAGGGTGCACCCTCACATGGCCCTCAGAGGTGAAGGAGACTCAACGTGTGCCCAAAAAGATGTGTCATAAATACAACCCCTACAGACCTGAGGCGTCTCTTCTCATTGCACTGCGAGACGCCGTAATCTGGGTGGAAAGACATCGAGCCGGGACGCAGCAATGCCGTGAGCGGCTCCGTAACGCAGCATTAGCACGGCGGTCATCTCAGTGGGCCTGTGGTGTCTCCACTGCTTCCTCATGCTCGGCTGCACACACCTTCTGTGGCTCTTGTTAGCCTCCGACTCCACCCATCATCCACCCTCCGCGTTCCCTCTGACCTTTCTCTTTCTGACTCCTTCTTTTTCTCTTTCCAAAAAAAATGAGACATACATTTATTTGAATTTAGTGGCTTAGTCCTACCTCGGATTATTGTTTTTTTTTTTTAGTCTTTGTAACTGGTTTGGTCAAATACCATCTATTATTGCTTGAAAAAAAAATTGGTGACAGAAAAAAGAAGGCAGACTCTGGGAGACAGAGTGCCATCAGATCACTTTCTCTCCTCCTTGTACTCGGGGCTGGTGGGGTTGCCGTAGGCGATCTGGAGGGAAATGTGATGCCTGTTGAGGAGGAGACATTCCTGGGAATACAGCTTGATTGCTGCGCTGGGAGGGGGAATCTACCCACTAATCTGTCTCTTCCTCCAAGGTGCAAGTCTTCCTGGCGATGTGACACATTGTGTTACCAAACACACACACAGCGTTGATGTCCCAGCCAGACGACATCTCCCTCGCCCTGGGGACGGAAGAAGGAGGAGGTTTGGAGGGTGGGGTTCCGAGGGGAACAGCAGATTAGAGCAGAAGATGACATGTCACACATCTTAATGTTGGGGGCAGCAGAAGGGCACCGGGCTCCAGGGCTACTGTATATAAATTTGGGTTTTTTTTTTATTAAAAAATAAATTCTTATGAACAAAATATTTAATTTATTTTGTGCAGGAACTAAATGAGCCGAGGAGAGGAGGATTTATGATCAGTGATGAGTTAGAGGTTAAAGGGACTTCACAATGTCCTGGTGTCTGCAATTACAGACGGGGGAGACAGTGCAGTTTCTGAGGGTGAGAAGAGGGGATGGACCAGGGCAAAGGGTGAGGGGAGTGGAGCGTGGAGGGGTGTTCTTGAGGGGGAGTGTAGGATCCTCAGAGCCCTGGCACCTTATGGCATGGCCTGCAGTCAGACAGATGCTGCAGGCCATGGCAGTCTTGAGCAGGGCACAGATGAGACCAGTCAGAGGAGAGGACAGATGAGACGTGTCCTATCTTGCTGAGCGTTAAGTGTGAGTCTGGACTTGTCTGTCAATAGGATGGAGAGCGTGACCTGCTTGATGATGCTATGATAACAGGATGGCACATTTACTGTGTTCAGACCAACCAACTGGACATGAGGGCAGAGAGATGGAGCGTTTATGAGAACTAAGATGGATGCATAAAGGGTTAGATCAGGGCTCTCAAACTCGCGGCCCGTGTGCCATTTGTGGCCCGTGGAATGATATTTTTTAGCCCCCACCTTGATGTGCAAGTTGAATTTATAATAATATTTTATAGATTTGTTCTCCACATTTTATGGTAAATCCTATAGTTCTCCAAACCCTGATCCACGGCCTCCTTCTGGTTCAGTGTTGTATTACAAAGAATCTATGGGAAACTGATTTTTTATTAGATCAAAAAGCAATAGAAAGAGCTTGTATTTTAGTATGTTCAGATGTGTTTGTTCCTCATTAGTTTATCTGGTTAGTACAATCACAGTACTGTTGTTGTCAGGAGCATTTTATAAAGAAACAAGAACCTTTGGTTGTCTGTTGAACGGTGAGCAGTTCTGCATGTTTTCTCTTGTGCTGCTGATGACAGGTTGATGTGTTCCATTAGAAGTGTGATGAGTGTATTATAATTCACGATTTACAAAGAAGCCATAAATTTGACACAAAAAATGGGAGTGGAGCACACAAACTTGGGTGTTGACAAGTATGTGGGCTGTAAAAGTTTCAGGCTTCTGAAAATAGATCAAAATAGTGAAACAAGGTTGATATGTTGTTTTTTCTCCTTCTGTACCTGCAGGTCAGTCATAAATCTTTACACCAGTCTCCTGTGTTGGCAAAACACTCAGTGAGTGACGAAAGATTGTTGCTGCGCTGGCTCCAAGATTGAATTCACCTGCTGTCTCCGCAAACCACGCTGTTGTGTTGAAGGTAGATTAGAGGAATAATCACCCTGCGTATCTTTACTTGAAATCTATGCCTCTGTTTTGGAAAAATACTGACTCTAGTGGGCGGAAGCGCGAAGTAAGTGGAAGGAGAGCAGCGCCGACTCGCTCCTCATCGTCTATTCTCTCTCCTCTATCTCTATTTTTTTTCAAGTGTAAGTGATAATATCCTCCCTTTTTCTGCCTCTCAAAAGCTTGAGTGATTTGCTAAGGCGGTGTGTGTGCGCACACGTGTACGTGTGTGAGAGTCTCACATTAGCCTTTTTCCATTAAAGCAATTTTGCCGCCCATTGTATTCCTGAAGAGGACCTGGGAAGTCACTAATGGTGCCTTGCGTCCACACTTGCGTGCTCACGCGCACGTCCACGCGCGCACAAACACACAGCCATCACCTGTCGCCTGATTGCTGTAAAACACACACATTAGCATAGAATGAGACGCATTATCACTCCTGATTATGGTACGCTAAGAGGTTCCACGGAAAAAAAAAGACCTCACACCTTTCCTCCACAATGCTGCTGCTAGTGAGATAAATGCATGTTGCCCAACATCTCTGGCGCGAACGAACCAGCCTGAAGACTCTGCTGATGGGTTTAATGGCCTCTTGTTGTCTATGATCGTAACTACTCAGAATTGTCATATCAACAATGATTCTCTTTTTTTTTTTTTTTAATTCCATCAGAGCAGTGATCCAGCCGGGGTCGCCCAAACATGTACTCTGCATGATTCCTCTGCGGTGGATGCACAAACAGTTGAAGCACATCCGTCACTGAGGAGGCAGCGGGGCAGGATTGGCAGGTGGCCCCCACCTTCCCTGCCTGGACCAGTGCAGGAAGTGTCAGTCTGGTGCCGAGGAAGCAGCAGACACTTGTTTGAGCCAAAGGTCCAGGCTTTAGGTGATGTTTTCTCAAGTCTCAGGTCACTAATGAGATCCTGTCATTTTATTCAGTGTTGCAGGGAGGGAGGATGCTGCCGTCATTGGTGGGATTTTCACCATTTTCTTATGTATTTCCTGTAAGTTTTCCTTTTTTTCCCACTTTTCCTCCACAGTCTGTTCGGGTCAGAAAAATCATTAGTGGGTCAGACGGAGATGGGAATTTCCCTTTTTTCACACATCTAGACAAACACAAACTGTACATCAACCTAAAACTCACAGAGCTGTGGGAGACAACACTGTCTGCACATTCACCAGACTCAAAACCAACTAAAAAAAGTAGTCATTTAGTCATTTTTAACAGAGAAAATGCAGTCCCAGGTCCCCCAACCACTGGGCCAGGGACCTTTACCGGTCCGTGGGTAAATTGGTGTCGGTCCGCAGATAAAAAAAGTTTTCTTTTGTCCTCATCTGTCTATTACTTCCACTTGATCCATACCCATATCAACAAAAGAACTGACCAATAGAATGGCTAGGATTCCATCATCAATAATGCAACTATATTTGATTAGGAAATATTTTCTCAGTGAAGACAACAAACAATAAACTCAAAATAACGCATTGATACAGGACTCTAGTCTCAGTCTGGAAGCAGAGAGTTATAGACTTTGTGCACTTAAGAAATCCTTGTTGTGCCCATGCACAGTTAAATCGGGTAGGAAGATTTTATAGGTAGGAAAATATTTTAGCACACCGGAAATTTAATTGTTTTAGGAATGTTTATCTGCCACAAACACTTTTCCCAAGTCTAGGAAAAAATGCTGCGGTCTTTCTTAAAAGCCTCGCTCAAGCTTTGCACAAGGACCTCATGAAGACGCTGCTGGAAATTAGACATTTAGCTAGAAAAAAAAATAGTCAGAAACACATGCACAGAAAGAGAGACAGGGGAAAGGGGGCGGGGGGTTGTGATAATGACATAATTGTCCCAAAGCACGCAGCCATGCAAATAGGGAAGATGGCTTGTGTTGCCATCCGTAGGTCTCTGCCATCTATTTCCATTATTCTAATGCACTGCTACTGATGACCTGCTCTCACACAATTAACTGTCAGAGAGAGAGAGAAAAGAGAGGAAGCTGTGTTTGAGATTGGAGTTTCTCTTGACCTGATCTCCTGGTCTATTTAAAGTGAGTCCGAAACTGAAAACAAAGTTTTTCACCAACTCTTTAACCTCTTCCTCTATTTTCATCCCTGGATTTAATGAAGCAAAGAAAATGATAATTTTCTACACAGTTTCCTCCCTGTGCTTTCGCATTCCCATCTCTCCTTTTGTTTGTCCAAGATTTCCATTCGCTGAAAGTTGTGGCAGTGTGTGTGTGTGTGTGTGTGTGTGTGTTTGTGTGAGAAAGATCGGAGGAGAATGGGCTGTTGATTCAGGTCTGTTCCTTGGCTCCGCAGCTCGTAGTCTTGGCCCCAGTTTGATCCATGTGATTGGATCGGGGGGTTTTGAGGTGGCTGATGGGACAGAATTAGGCCAAGTGGCACACACTGCGCACACTCCATGGCGTGCAGATGGACGGGAAGTGAAAGAGCCGTGATTTCTCATTGTGTCCAGCCGTCTTTTGGGGTGAGCGCAATACCCCCAGAGTGTGTCTTCGGTCCAAGAGCTCCGCGCTCCAATCAGCGGCCGCCGCTTCCTGCGTCCAGAGACACGCCTCTCCAAGATTTCATCTCTGTATCAGAGCAGAACTGGGTTGTAAGCAGCTTAGAGAAGAATAATGCAGTGCAAGATATGGATGCTCAGCCTTTGTTTGGCCACTCGAAGAGATTTTTCTCCCACAAAAGTTTTCACTCTTTTCTGAAAAAGATAAATCAGCGGCAAAGCTTCTTACACGAACAATGAAGAAAACCCATGGCTGACCTGGCTCTGTGAGCGCCTACGCACTGCTGACCTCAGGCGTCCAGGTGACGTGTGACGCCCACTCACCTTCAGGAGGTCTGTTTACACACATCTCTCAGGCGATTACACAGATATGAAGAGGTTAAATAACTGAGGCAGCAGCAGTTCATACAGATCATATTTAACCTCTTACCTCTGGAGCCACCCACTGTGCTCAGCCCTGCAGCTTCTCCGCTCTGGGACTCCCACCCAGACTGTGTGTAAGAGTTTCATTTGACCTGCGTTGTTACGCTATGCATTCATTCAGTGAGTGCAGTAAATGTGGCTGTTGAGTTACTACAGTCGTGAATAAACAGGACATTAACAGACATCAACTGTACATGTTTACCTTTCTCTCCAGTTGTTTTATTTTACATGGAAACAAACAGTATTTTTTTTCACCATATCGTGAGCCTTCCTGTGGGTGGTGAGCCCACAAGAAGTTATGTGGGTCGGGATGGTGCCATGCTCGGAGAACCTCAGGTCTCTGGCAGGTGATGGATTCAAACCTGAAGCCTGTGGACCCAAGTCTGCTTCCTTAACCACTAGGCCGCCACTGCATTATTTTTATCTAAACATTAAAAAATATTAAATCATAAACATATTAGAAGTCTCTTCAAGGTCTCCCTCCAGCTGAAGCCTTTGGAGTTGCTTTTGTGAAGTATTTTATTTTTTTCCACAGGCAAAAACAGAATAATTTCATTCCTACCTCACTTAATCTACAAACACCAACTCCAATACACATTTGATATGATGTGGCCCAGATTTGGTCCACGGGCCTCAGTTTGACCCTTGTGTTATTGAGTTATAATTTTTTAAAATAATTATAACAGCTAATTGTGTGAAAACACATAGTAAAAAAGTCTAATTGTTGTAGAAAAACAATAGGATCTTGTGTCATCTGATTTTTTTTTCCTTCTTCTTCCAAAGGTGGACATCTGTGGTCCCTGATTGCAGTCCTCAAAAGAGGCGAAGACCTCTGAAGGCCTCGGCCTTCTTCCTGAAGATCAGTTCATCTCCACTTATCAGAACTAAATGGGAACAAGAGGAGCCCACAGCAGATGAAAGTGCTAACATGATGTTCCCCGTCTGGGTCGAATGATCTACTTAGAGCAGCGGTGGTGTCTGTGGTGGTGGAGGTGGTGGAGGTGGTGGTGGTGGCAGGACCAGCCAGCAGAAGCCAGATAGATGCCTGAGCATCCTGGCCCAGGACCAAACTCCCCTTTAAATCTGCTAATCTCTAATCTGGAGATTTGACTGGACGTGTTCCCTCATCCCTCTGTTCTCACTGCTCTCTGTTTTCACTTCTCCACATACAAATGGACAAATCTGTGAGTATTTCACAAATACATTTATCCCAAAATGTCTTATTAAAGACGCTCTGATTCCTGGCGGGCCGTCAGTTACCTCAGCTCCTCCACCCCCGGGTTACGCAGCATGAACAACGCACGTTTCTTTTGCAGATGGTCACATAATGCACAATCAGCCAAACAAGACGGCTGATTTTAGGGAGGAATGCTGGACCCCCCCGCCCCCTTCCCCTTGGAGGCCATCCTTGGTGGACAACGCTCACTGGAAACTCATTAATGTGAGCTGCGAGCCAGCAGGTTTTTTTTTTTTTCCTCTTTAGTCCAGTTCCAGTCCAAAAACCTGCAGCGAGGAGGAGCTCCCCTGCTCAGAACAATGTGGTCGGATCACTGCGAGGCAGAACCAGCGCCAGGAGTTGACCAGAGAATTCTCCTCAACTCTTCTGTTGAAAATATGTCTTTGTCTTTCATCCGTTGGGACTCAGTTCCTCCTGCTGCCAGCACGAAAAGATTGAGACGTGATGGTGGGAAACAGATGGAGACGTTTTTTTTTTTTTTATCACAATGAGTCAAAAAATCCATTCATTTCCTAGAAGACTTTCTAAAGATAGTTCACTTCCTATAATGTATCAGGATGTGTTGTAGATCTCGTGACATTCTCCACTATTGATACAAAGGTTTTATCTGTAAAAACATTGATTTTTATTTGCATCCAACAGCTGGTGTTTTTGTTTACCTTGAGAAGATTGTACACAGCATACTATTGGCTAATTGATCTTCTGTTCTTTACTCTGATTGGCCCGTGACTCCTGGCATCTCTCAGCATCTCTGCACAAGATGAAAAATATCTTTGTCTCCTACCTGGTAGCTCCGTCTCTAGGATCATTCTTCTACCAATGTATCCACTGTCCCTCCTCTAAACATGTCCAAACCATCTCAATCTGTCTTCTCTAGTGTATCCACTGTCCCTCCTCTGAACATGTCCAAACCATCAG
This sequence comes from Paraplagusia blochii, assembly GCA_016785265.1. Classification (NCBI taxonomy): domain Eukaryota; kingdom Metazoa; phylum Chordata; class Actinopteri; order Pleuronectiformes; family Cynoglossidae; genus Paraplagusia; species Paraplagusia blochii. The sequence continues at coordinate 526,091 of JAFBJS010002753.1, read as the reverse complement.
AATCTGTCTTCTCTAGCTTTTTCTCCAAACCTTCCTGTCTGTGTTGTCCCTCTAATCACCTCATTCCTGATCCTGTCCATCCTTGTCTCTCCTGAAGAGATGTTTTTTTGACAACGTTGGAAATTAGAATAGAAATTTCAGGAACTGTACAGTTTGTTTTCCGCCTTTTACGACATGTTGTTAGTACAGAACTAGCATTTCAGGGGTCAACCCTTCATCGTCTCCTCTCTTCTTCTTCATCAGTGTTGAATGTAGAAAGTTCAGACTCACTGACCCTCTGCTAAGGACGACAGACTGATCACAGACACCGTTCACTGTGGCCCAGGTCAACAGAGGACAGGTTTCACCTAATGTGCATCTTCCTCTCCTTCTGCTTTCCTCTCCGTCACTGCCAAAAAGACAATACTCCCCTCCCTCCTTCTCCTCCTCCTCCTCCTCCTCCCAGCTTTCCCATACTTAGGCCCTCGCAGCAATTATGCCCAATCACGGGGCCTCAAAAGGAAGCAAGCGGGGCTTGTTTGTGCCTCCACAGTCATTAAGAGGGGGCGAAGAAAGGAATTAATGACTTAATTGAGGAGCAGAGAAAATGGGGAAATCACACGGGCTCCGGGAGTGGGGGGGGACATGAATGGGACGCCTGGAATGCTCCTGAAGCAGGGGATTGTGGGATTGCTGAAGTGTGTCAAGATTTTTGGTCGTTCTCCAGAGCAGATGGCTGCTCGACGTTCGCATACCATCTATTCTCCTCTTTGTAGGAGCAGAACGACAGCTTTTGTTTCTCACCATCAAAAGTTCATGGACCAAAAAATGTTTTTTCTTTTTACGACGTGAAAAAGTGGTGATTGTGGTGATTTTTCGAGATGAACAGTCAACGTTTCTTTCTTACTCCTTAGGTTTGACCAACCCAGACAGGCTGTGGTGGTGGTTGAAGCTCCGCTCTGGCACTGCTCTCTTCATCCCTCTCTAATGTGGCAGGTTCTCCCCCCGCTGCCAACCTCCAGCTCCTGCATTGTGGACTGATTACTGTGGATAAACATGCAGGAGGAGATCTTTCTTTCTCTCTCCTCGTCCATCCACACCAACTGAGACCTGATGGATACACTGTCTCCAGGAAATTCTGGCTCCTTCTCCTCCCTTCACCCTCCCTCCTCATCCAAGAACCCGAGCTGAAAAATAATCAAAAAGAGATGCCGATGAGCAAAACTCTGAAATGTTGATTCTCTGATTAGTGAAACACCGGTGGATGAGGAGCTGCTCCACCCGAGGGGAGACAGAGCCGCTGTTATCAAGCTGAGACTCTTTTAACTGTTTCCTTTTTTTCCTCTTTTGTTTTTTTTTTTCATGTGTCCAGATTCCTGCAAGCTTTCCTTCTGTAAACAGAAACCGGGGCTTATTTGGGGAACGGTGAATAATTAATGAATGCAAATGCTAAGGATATATTAGTTATTCAAATGTGATCCTATTAGACAACGGCGCTGTTTACCCTCCATTACTGCCTCTGATCGTCCACTCCACACGGCAGGAACAGAAAGAGAAGAAAGCGAACGAGGAGAGGCCGGCAGAGTGAACGTGACACCAGTGGTGGCCGACAGCAGACAGCACAACAAAGAAACACGGGAAGATTACCATGACAGAGAATACTCACACTTCACATGTTAATATAGCACATGACCAGGAGCCCTGACCCACGGGGGCCCGAGCCGGTCAGCATCTCCTCCTCGAATCTCCCTCTTTTCTCACTTTTCACAGTCTCCATTCTCTTTCACATTTTTTTCTCAAGTCTTTCTCTGTTCTTCACCCTTTTCCTCCTCTTCGTCTTTTTCCCACCCCTCCGCTCCTTCTCAGTAGACGTCTGAAGGGCCCTTCAGTCCGCAGCAGATGGGAACTGGTTTCAACCAGGGCAGGGGCCAACATGGGAGGGAGGTGGAAGGGAGGGATGAGGCTTGGTTCTCCGTCTGAAGGATTGAAGGATGCTGATGTGTCTGCACTACAGAAGAAAAGAGGCTTCCATTGATAGATTAAGGACCAGGTTAGATCCACTTGAGAACCATGGGTTTCTAATGTTTAAGGTGAGACTCAAGAGCCGGGTCAGGCATTAGCATGTGGGTTTTCTGGCCCATTTTCTCCAAAGGTATCTGAGATGTACAGCCGTAAATGTTACAACGGAACTGTGGTTGTTCTGTCTCGGCCCCTGAATGGTTTCATAGATTTTTCCCCCAAATATATATATATTTTAGAACAAAATCCTCAAATAAAACAGTGTGAAGTCTGTTTCCCTGCACTCCTGTCTGTCTCTCTGTCTGGGTTCATCAGTCTTATCGCTCTCACCTGTGTCTGTGGCTCCCTGTACTTTCCTCTCTCCACTGGTGTAACATGTTAACCACTGGTTCTAAAGTTTTTCTTGGATTTTATTGTTATTTGTGCCTGGTTCCTGTCTGGCCCTGGTGTCTGGTGAGTTTTGGATGTTTTTTAATGTTAAACTGATTTGATTGAACCTTCTGTCATTGAAGATGGTCCCTCAGTTCTGCAGAGTAGATCAGTCTGTTTCCTGACTGTAGAAACTATACTGTATTTTGTGAAGTCCAGAAACAAACATTAAAGAAAAAAACAGTTTGTTGACTCAAATATTTAGCATAAAAGAGAGAAATAAGTGTGATTTATATATAATGATTAGTAAACTAACAATATTCTAATAAAATTAATGTTACAGTATTATTTATAGATAATAAAATTGCATTTTTTGTAGATTAAAGTCTAATATAAAAAATATCAAATCAGTTATCTGGAATAACTAATTTAAATATGATTTAAAATAATTATAATTACTTTATTTCCTATCTTTTACTAGTTTGCATTATTATCAACATATTTTATTCATTTCTTACTTTTTTGGCAGATTTAAACTCATAACTGCACATAACCTATCCTTTTTTTTTTACATTTATATTATACATATACATATTTTATTACGTGTTTTTGATTTTGTGTGTGTTTATGGAGATTATTTATTTTTTAGAGTCTATTTGTGTGGAAAAGTAGCATTGGAGTAATGGAAACTGTCAGAAATTCGTCATTATTGCAACATTTTATTATCATTTTATTATTTTAATCATAATAGTGACTCCATAGAGCGGTCCTTCATCTAGTGGTGAGACTGTTAGTATGTCATGTCAAGAATCACAGTTTTAATACATGTTTTTTGTCCGTTTTAATGTTGACCCAATATGCCGTTTTTTTCATTTTAAATTTTATTTTCTGTAAAATGTCGCCGTCTAGTGGCCAACTGACTGCTCTGTGTGAGTGTTAGGCAATCATCATGACCTTAAATAAGCATTCATGCGGTGTGATAGCGAACTTAGCTTTTACTTTGGTTACTCGATGTTAAACAGCGTCGCTTTTGTTTAATGTTGTCATATAAAAATCATTTCTAATTGTATACATCATAATTCATCATTATTATATTTTTTAGTTATTTGATTTATTATTTTTATTCCATTTTCTTCGGTGAAATGGTCTCTATTTTCGTCATTTTCCAAAAGGGCAGTTTAGCGTAGGGACACATTTTCTGGTAAAATTTTCTTGTAATGCGGTCGGTTCTTCGGTTGAGCTCCGCCAACAACAAGTTCCGGCCATAAGAATTGCCCTCTAGTGGCTCAAACATCTAACAGCACTCAACAACGCGTTCCCGCCAAAACATGTGGGTGCAGTAGCTCCCCTTTGTCAGTAGGAGCAGATAACCTCTAACCGGAAGTGCCCGAATTAGTCGTTTTTATTTTTCCATTATATTTCCTGTAGAATGTCGCCGTCTAGTGGCCAACTGGGTGTACTCTAAGTGTTGGTCGTGTCAATGGCCGAACTGTACAAACGCAGCATGCATGCTGTGTAGCAGCAAATTTAGCTTTTCTTTCGCTACACAATCTTAAACACTATCCTTTTTAATAAATGTTGACATTAAAAAAGTCTGTTGAATCATTCCCATCATTATTCATCATTATTTTAATTTTTAAAGTTTTTATTTCTTAGTTTTATTCAATTTTCTAACGTGGAAAGGTCTCTATTTTCGTCATTTTCCACAAGGGCAGTTTAGCGTAGGGACACATTTTCTGGTAAAATTTTCTTGTAATGCGGTCGGTTCTTCGGTTGAGCTCCGCCAACAACAAGTTCCGGCCATAAGCAGTATAGTGACACGTGTGGGTGCAGTAGCTCCCCTTCGTCAGTAGGGGCAGACAACCACTGGCCGGAAGTGCCCGAATTAGTCGTTTTTATTTTTCCATTATATTTCCTGTAGAATGTCGCCGTCTAGTGGCCAACTGGGTGCACTCTAAGTGTTGGTCGTGTCAATGGCCAAACTGTACAAATGCAGCATGCTCGCTGTGTAGCAGCAAATTTAGCTTTTCTTTCGCTACACAATCTTAAACACTATCATATTTAATAAATGTTGACATTAAAAAAGTCTGTTGAATCATTCCCATCATTATTCATCATTATTTTAATTTTTAAAGTTTTTATTTCTTAGTTTTATTCAATTTTCTATCGTGGAAAGGTCTCTATTTCCGTCATTTTCCACAAGGGCAGTTTAGCGTAGGGACACATTTTCTGGTAAAATTTTATTGTAATGCGGTCGGTTCTTCGGTTGAGCTCCGCCAACAACAAGTTCCGGCCAGTGGTTGTCTGCTCTAGTGGCTGTCTCTATACCTTTAGTAATTTTGTGAAAAAAAAAGTGTTGTAGTACAATGATATAGACACAATAAAATGTCATTTAACTGTGGAACAGTGAAGATGGTATTATTTCAGAATTATTCCATTTTTTATGAGCAGAAAACAGAACTCTTTGCAAAAGTCATGAATGTGATTTTAACAGTAGACAAAAAAAAACTCAGTTTTATTATAGAATTTAGTAAAGGATTTTAAACTGACAGACTGTTTTAAGAAAATGCATCCCAGAGAGGAGGGCTACACCTGGTACAGTGGCTGTCTCTTATACACATCTGAATTGTGTAGCGAAAGAAAAGCTAAATTTGCTGCTACACAGCGAGCATGCTGCATTTGTACAGTATGGCCATTGACACGACCAACACTTAGAGTGCACCCAGTTGGCCACTAGACGGCGACATTCTACAGGAAATATAATGGAAAAATAAAACGACCAACTCGGGCACTTCCGGTTAGAGGTTATCTGCCCCTACTGACAAAGGGGAGCTACTGCACCCACATGTTTTGGCGGGAACGCGTTGTTGAGTGCTGTTAAGATGTTTGAGCCACTAGAGGGCAATTCTTATGGCCGGAACTTGTTGTTGGCGGAGCTCAACCGAAGAACCGACCGCATTACAAGAAAATTTTACCAGAAAATGTGTCCCTACGCTAAACTGCCCTTGTGGAAAATGACGAAAATAGAGACCTTTCCGCGTTAGAAAATTGAATAAAACTAAGAAATAAAAACTTTAAAAATTAAAATAATGATGAATAATGATGGGAATGATTCAACAGACTTTTTTAATGTCAACATTTATTAAATATGATAGTGTTTAGGATTGTGTAGCGAAAGAAAAGCTAAATTTGCTGCTACACAGCGAGCATGCTGCATTTGTACAGTATGGCCATTGACACGACCAACACTTAGAGTGCACCCAGTTGGCCACTAGACGGCGACATTCTACAGGAAATATAATGGAAAAATAAAACGACCAACTCGGGCACTTCCGGTTAGAGGTTATCTGCCCCTACTGACAAAGGGGAGCTACTGCACCCACATGTTTTGGCGGGAACGCGTTGTTGAGTGCTGTTAAGATGTTTGAGCCACTAGAGGGCAATTCTTATGGCCGGAACTTGTTGTTGGCGGAGCTCAACCGAAGAACCGACCGCATTACAAGAAAATTTTACCAGAAAATGTGTCCCTACGCTAACCTACCCTTGTGGAAAATGACGAAAATAGAGACCATTTCACCGAAGTAAATGGAATAAAAATAATAAATAAAATAACAAAAAAATAAAATAATGATGAATTATGATAGAAATGATTTAAAAGATTTTTTTAATGTCAACATTTATTAAATATGACCGTGTCTAGGATTGTGTAGCAAAAAGAAAAGCTAAATTCGCTGCCACACATATTGAATGCTGCGTTTATATGCAGTAAGACCACTAACACTTATAAAGTGCAGCCAGTTGGCCACTAGACGGCGACATTCTACAGGAAATATAATGAAAAATTAAAACAGCTAATATGGACATTTTAAACCTCACGAAACAACTATTAAACCAGCTATAAGGATGAAAATTGATACAGTTTGATAGTGAAAATATAATTAGACAAAATTATAAAACAAAATATTTAAAAATAAAATGGGTCCACGTTGTTTAATATGTTATATATTTAATAGCTAATTAACGCTAAGTTCGCTGAGGCACAGATTCGTGGCAGTATGTTCTATAGGCCACTAGACGGCAATATTTTGCGGAAAATAAAATTAAAAAAATAAAATAAATGTATTTGGTTAAAATGGAAAACAATACTTAGGCTAGAATACACGTATTATACACATATTGGATGTATATTCAGGACTGAAATGATGCCTTACAATAATAATGATAAAACTTAAGTAAAAAATAACAAATATATGATGACATGTTTATGCAGAAATGAGCTTATTGTGCTTGTCTGTTCAATTGCAGCTGTGGAAATGAATATGACACCAGATCAGTAACTTTGTTTAATAACCATTTTTATTTTGTAAAAGCAGATCTCAGAGAACAAAAGGTAAGATACATTTAGGATGTTTTTATTAATGAATAAAACAAAACTTCCATTACATTTATGAAAGTTTATAACATTTCTACTCTGTAACCATGGTGTTCTGTGCCTTGTAACAGTTTCTGAACTCTGTTTTGTTAAGTTATTTGTGCAGCACATAAAGCAAAAGTCACATGACAGAGGAGTCAAGGCCTCACCATTAAACGCAGCCGCCCACCAAGTTTGGCCATTGTTCCTCCGCAGGACAAGGTCAAAGACGTGAGGTGAAAACGTTTTTGAAACCCGTCCATCACAACTAAAGTAAACTGTGGAATCAAGTCATTTATTCAGCCCCGCCCACTCCGCCCGGTTCTGTTAATCATATCAGTAATAGACTCCATTGTTTGGTAATGAGAGCAGCTATTTATGATAGATAATAATAATAATAATGGCTATTGCTATCTCATCTGTTGGGATTGAATAAATAACAAAGCTTTGTGCTGCGTTCAATGTCACAGTGAAACACACTCATGCACTCGCTCACCGTGTATCTGTAATTGTTGGGTTGATGGTGAAGTGGCCGTCAGCCTCGACACTGAGCGGGACGCAGAGGTCCTCGGAGTTATTCTTTCTGCTGCAACAATGAAGTGAGTTTAGTGTTAATCACACACTTTGGTTGGTTAATAAAGTCCTGGCTGTTCTCACCCGGGGATGAGACTGTTTTCATGCTAATTGTACAGTGCAATAATAATTAAGTTAATGACATGGAGCTCTCCGCCTGCAATTTAAAAGAAAATGTTTGCAGTGCTAGGAGAAGACAGGCACTGGTAATGACCGACTTATCTGTCAGTGTTTACAGGAGTGATGGAGGTCAGGATCACATATCACCAGCAATTACACTGTAAATCAAACAGGAGGGAGAGAACATCTAAAAGTTCTACAGTTGTTATTTTCGGTTTTTATTTTTTACTCCAACAGAACTAAACTTTCAGCGCTCAAACTTCTGCTGCCATCCGGTGCCAGCAACTCCAGCTGCAACATTCTGACAAAACCGGGTGTTGACCGAAAAAAAAAAAGTTCATTCTTAACTCACAAACACAGAGTCGATGCTTGAGATAGAATTCGTGCCTTTTGTGGGAGCCGGATGATAATAGGTGAAAACAAAGAAGTGGGGTGTAAAATGCTTCAGCTGAGCGTGATTACAGCTGCGGCCGTCATTAGCTGCAGCCTCTTTAATGTAATTGATGGAGTGGATTCTCATAGCAGACCTCAATAGACTGGGCAGGGTCTCCTCGTTTATTTGGGCTCATCTGCATTTGTGTGTGTGGCCAGCACGAGGTAGAGCCAGAGTGAGCAATAATTATGACTTCACACTCTTCAGACACTTAGAGAAAAGAGCAAAACAAAGTGCAGTAATCAGCACGGCTGTGTGTTTGTGCGCGTCGCCCGAGTTCCACAAGTGTGTGTGTGTGTGTGTGTGTGAGAGGGAACGAGAGACTGTTTGCGTTGCTCAAGGATCCTGACCCTTCAGAAATGACACGTTTTCTCCATCTCGCCCAGCCTTTCCCCACACATTAGGTGCTTACAAAAGACAGAGCACTAATGCATCATCTAATTGGCCTAGGCTCCTGCCTCTGCCTCTCCCTCCATCACTCTATTAGCTCAGTAATTACCCATATGCCTCGGCTAGGCAGGCGTCCAGATAATGGCCGCCTCAAGGGCCCTTGAGCGCGGTAGAGAGGGGCCGCAGTCTGTCGCTGCGGGAACACGGCGAACTCTCCAAACTATCCCGGCGCAGTCTGGGGGAAAACACAACAGGGAAAGTCTTTGGCAACTGGGCGTCTGCATCCAGACATCACCTGAAAAATGAAAGAAAGTTCAGACTGAGAAACAGGATTGAACGGCGGTTGAGAGAGGTGGCCGATGAGCTTGGGAATTATTTGCATCACAGGCAGAAAGACGAGCTGACTTGAACTGGCAGTTGTGAGCTTCATGCCAATGTGTTCCTGGGTCTCCATACTTATAGGTAATACTGTCTGTGAGGGACACCATTGTGACTGTGTAGGTATTCACTGAGAAGATGAGGTGCTCATGTGATATTTCTCCAATCTCTATTCTTCTGTCTCTTAATTATATTCTCATAATCTGGCAGAGAATAAAAGTGTCCACCTACATCCTGGTCCCAGAAGACACTTCTCAGAGCAGGTAAACAAAGACCGTCTTAAATATTTCCCCTTTTCTCTCTGCAGCGAAATCTGGATTACGGCGCTCTGTGAGCCACTCTTACTGTCTGACTGTCTGTGATCTGTTCTCATCTCTACATCCAACCGACCCTGGGCAAATTTTGAGACGGTAAATCTGAACAGTGAATATTATCTGTTGTTTTGATAATCAGATAAATAAAATATCTGACAGTGATGCTAATATACTGTATAATCTAAGAGGGAGTGTGGATTTAATCTGTGTTTGCTGAGGTATCTTCCCTGGGCTCTTTACAGATTTGTGAGATCACTGTCAGCTGAATTATCATTTTTCATTGTGTTAATCTGTTGGCACGCAGATTGCTGGCGGACTAAGGTTCAAGTGGGGAGGATTAGGGCAGATCCGAGCAAAGCTGATGCAGGAAGCCTTCTCAAAAATGGCCCAAACGTTCGAGCCCCTCTGTAACGGTGATGTTTTTTTTTTTTATTGTAAAAAGTGGCCAAAGGGGGCAGCGTGGCCCAGTCGAAGATACTGACAAATCCATCCTCTCCATTTGACATAATTCCCCTCGTAAAACCAAATGCATAAAGCAGAGTCCGTGCCCACTCCAACAATCCCTAAAACCTTTTAAAGCTACTTGACAGAGACAAGCCCATGTGGAAAGGACGTCCACCGTCCATTAATCCCAGGCCAGAACCTTCACTCTGCCGTATTTGATTACACCTAAATGAGGACGTCTGATGTCCGACCGTCCCTCAGCTCATACCTTATTAAGACGCATCCGACTCAGAACCAGAACAAAGACCGGGTCGGTTACTTTGGTAACTGTCCGCTGTCGGTTCACTAACCCAGCACTTTGTTTCGGACTCTGGGCGATTATCTGTGAAGTGTGATAAAATCACTTCAGGTAAATGAGTGATTGGACTGGAGGACCGCTGAAGTACAGCTCAGCAGTCCTTTAGCCGCTCCTGTTTGCTAAATGGAGCCACGATGTTGGGAGGATGAGGAGGCTGGGAGGGACACCGGGGTCAACACGGGCCGGCAATTGGCGGTGTAGAAACAACCAATCAGGCTCTCCGTAGATCCTCGACCCTGGGACCGGGAGATGAATTATTTTTATTCCAGCAATCACTTGGCCTGGGTGGAAACGAATGACGGTTCTCTAAAAGTGTTTTAGCCTGTAGGTCTGAGCACGTCTGTGGAAGGACAAGATAAAAATCGAATGTTTAGTTAATTTAAGTTTATCTCTTCAATAACGCATTGACACTTAATGGCCATACATCTAATTCACACATCAGCCATGATGGATGGATGAGTTAGAGACACCAGGAATAGGTAGAAGACAGGAGACAGCACTGGAGGAGTTAAAGATGCTGAGAAAGGATGGACAGGATCAGGAATGAGGTGATTAGAGGGACAACACAGACAGGAAGGTTTGGAGAAAAAGCTGGAGAAGACAGATTGAGATGGTTTGGACATGTTCAGAGGAGGAACAGTGGATACATTGGAGTCAGAGTAGAAGATACAGATGTATAAGAGACAGGGTTACTTGGTGTAACCCCCGTGTTCACTGCACAAAGCAAGTTGCATGAATAGGCTACAGATGCATGATTAAAAATACGTGGCAAAATTGGCTCAAAATCGGAGACAGCGCTGGAGGAGTTAAGGATGCTGAGATTCTCTTTAGGAGAGACAAGGATGGACAGAATCAGTAATGACGTGATTAGAGGGACAACACAGACAGGAAGGTTTGGAGAAAAAGCTAGAGAAGCCAGATTGAGATGGTTTGGACATGTTCAGAGGAGGGACAGTGGATACATTGGTATAAGAATGATCCTAGAGATGGAGCTACCAGATAGGAGACAAAGAGGAGATTGATGGATGCAGTGAGGGAGGACATGGAGGTAGAATCATTACTGTATAGATTCATTAGTGTCCCTGCTTTATTAGGGACAGATCCACTGGATTTCTCTGCCTACATTAAAGGGTTAATAGGTCTCAGTCCTGAAACTGTTTAATGATGAGTGCTCATCTTCTGTCTTCTGGCCCTCAAGTAATCTTCCGTATGTCAAGACTTCCAGGGCAGCGGCTCCATCATTTGTCCAATTAAAACAAGTCTGTCTTTCGGAGAAGACGTCCGCTTCTCTGTGTCCGTGATCGAGCAATTTTGATTCTTGTCCAGAGTAATTCCTGCAAATATAATGAGGTTAACAGAGCAATAATGTCAGTCAGAAAAATAAAGTTTCTTGTAACAAAGACCTGGGAAGAACGTCACGTGTTCATCAAGAGCTACATCTGGTGTTTGATCCTGTCAGGCCGCAGCTACGATACCTCCACACATGGTAGTCAGTAGAACTGGTTCAGACCGCTGGTCTCCACTCAACCTGGTTGGTGGTCCAAGGTCTTGTGGTTGAAAATGGTTCCTGCAGAAATAGATGGAAATTTCCAGCTGCTTAGACTCCAGGATTACTGACGTGCTGGTGGTAGGAACAGTCAGGCCTTTGTTGGACCGTTTGTCTCTGAGCTCGTTCTTCACATGAGTGGTCTGGACCACAGTGTGTCTGAGGACGGTTTTGGAGTCTTGGATAACAAAAAAAAAGACATAAGAAAGACAGGACATCAGGAGAGGGAGAGCTCAGCCAGCTAAGCAGATCAGCGTCCTTTGTGACACTTACACATTTTTGGTAGCCGTCTGTCTGGAGTTAATTCTCCTTTGTATTTCCTGCAAAAAAACAAAGAGGAGAGGATTTATTACAGACAGAAATATTTCAGTTCACCACCACAGTGACCAGAGGAGGGGGCAAATGTTTAATGTTTGCTGTTTCTGACCCTTTTTTTACTCCTCGACTCACTGTGTTTACCTGTTTACTTTTTTTTGCAGTAGAAACAGTCAATAATCTGTTTTCCTAAACGAATTTTAATCACTCTGTCAAATATTTGTGTGCAGTCGCGTCCTTTAGGATTTCAGATGGCCACAAACAGGAGAGACACAGAGGGAGAAGATCAACAAACAGGCGAAGCATGGAGACAGAACAGTTTGAGGATGAACGCTGATAATCCTGACCTCAGCTAATACTAATGCAAATGCATGTTTATCAAATATGTAATCAACATTAGTTAGAACCACCAGGCTGTGCCAGCACTCTGCTGCCGGCTCCGTGATTGTGGAGGAAGGAGATTAAGATGAGCTTTAGTGATGAGCAGAGATGAAGGAAGGAGAGGAGCATGGAAGGAGAGACGAGATGAGTCCACTGACGGCTGCAGTCGGAGACTCCACGTCCTCAGGACATCTATAGTTGTCAGGGATCATCAGGCTTGAACCTAAAGGCAACAAACAAAGATTAGGCTGGGAAGGAAGTTTGTTTCAATAGCTGTACTAAAGACATAGAGTATCACAAACAAAAGTCATCCTGGAGACACGAAGGAGGTCCAAACACTTCAACAGGTATGAAGATCTGACAGCAAGCTGTGTGTGAGCCCTGCTCAAATACTCTGTCAGCTCGTCAGTGTCAGCAGGAGGGAACAGGTGAGGCTGATCAGGCTGATTGCAGGACAATCACGACAACAGTCTTGGAATCTGCAAAAAAAAGTCTCTATCCCAGTTGACCAACTGTTCTCAAACTCTTCTCTCCACCCACAGTACTTAATCACTGACTCAGGTTCTCCATATGTTTACAGACTTTTGGAGGCCATTGTGAATTTGCCTCCACCCGCCACCCTCCCGTGCTAAAAGGGAAGCTGTTGTTGCGTCGTGTTGCGGGGCAGTTTTTGGTGCGTCCATGTTTACGGGATGACACAGGGGCACCAGTCTTACCAGTGTGAGCCTCCCTTGGGCACCTGGAGAAACAGAGGTAACCTATTTTCTTTGGCAAGGTTGAGCAGTCGCACACAGAGCGTGTTGCTCCTTTAGGCTCTCTTACCTTGTTGTCTCACCCTTTTCTTTGTGTGGGTGTTTTTTTTTATGTTGTTACTCTTTTGTTTTAGTGTCTGCTCCCACAACTTTCTTTACCTCTCTGTCTCTGTCTCTTTGTTTCCATCTTTTCTTAGTTTTCTTGTTCCTTCTCCTCCCTGCTCCTCCATCCTTCTTCCACTCCATGCATTGTCACACTGGAATAAAGGCGAGCTCCCTGCTGTGCTGTGTTTGCGAACTTGGTTTCAGGGTTTGTTGTTCCTAAATGAGGTCATTAGAAGACACTCTGACCTATCCAAAGGCGTTTGTTCTGCACCCTCCTGTTTTTTATTCACTTTTCTTATCATTAGCATATTATTATATCAGCAGAAAAGGCTGAAAGAAAACTGTACTTTTGTCTCTTAAACTATGAAGTACAGATAAAGAAAGTTCATTAGACAAACTGGAAGTGTCCAGAATTTATAACAGAAAGAAAGGGTAACAGGATGAAATTCTCTGCTTGTAATTTATACCATGGTTCAGTGACAAAAAATCTAATTGAATTTTAACACTAACTTTGTCTATATAAATAGGTTATTAAATTTAGGTGATGTAGAAACATTAGAAGACATAGACTTATCAGATAAATACAATATTTTACCTGAAAAGTAAGTATGGCAAAATATATAACCTAAAGCAAGTTATAGTGAAATATAATATAAACACCTATTATGATTCTTAAAAATGATAGCAACACTTTAATACGAAAAAATGTAAAAATCTTTTAGAAATTCTTTCTTTTCCTTTCAGCTTGTCCCTTTTTCTCATGGGTTGCCACAGCAAGTCAACATTTTCCATCTCACTCTGTCCTCTGTATCTTCTACTCTGACTCCAACTACCTCCATGTCCTCCCTCACTGCATCCATCAATCTCCTCTTTTGTCTCCTACCTGGTAGCTCCATCTCTAGGATCATTCTTCTACCAATGTATCCACTGTCCCTTGTCCAAACCATTTCAAACTGGCTTCTCTGGCTTTTGGATAAACTCTCCTCACTGACCTCCTGGCCTCCTTGGACATGACAGAACAGACAGGTAGTGTTAACGCAGTTGTTCACTCTCTCCTCACGTCCATCAACTACCACCACTACAAGACACACAATGAACCCGGGTGACATATGTGGGGTTCTGCTCCTTCTTCTTCTGCTGCTGCTCCACTCTCTGTGGCACACTTCCAGATCCCTGGTGACGCCTGTGAGTTCTGGCAGAACTCCGAGTTTACAGTAGCTTTCATGTCAAACAAAACACCAACACCACCGTGTGTTTCTGCCTGACTGTACTTCAACAACACCCCCCTTCGCCCGATGACTCCGGCCCTCTCTCCGCTGCACTCATGTGGCTGTGCTACAGCGTACACGGACAGTCAATCTGTCTTTTTCTCACCGTGTCAACACCTTTCTATTATCACTGAATGTCAAGGATGTCTGCCGAGTCCCCCCGCATCTCTGCCTGCCGGCCCCCTTCCTTGTGTTGTGTAACACGGTCCCTCGTTGTGCCGCCGCACTCATAAACATACTTCATACGCGGCGTCTCTGGAGTGTATTCCATTGTTCCTCAAGTGGGCGGACGAGTGTTGGCGCTCTCCAAAAACGAACACCGGCCCATCTCCTGAAACAATATACGTGCACCGCAGCAACACCTCACTCACGTGTCAGGAGGAAAAAAAAAACGCCAAACCTTGACCACTTACGCCTGGAAAAGAAAATTACCTGAGCACAAAGCAGGCTCTTGTCTGCACACCTAAATTTCATCATCGCACTCTTGTCATTGCAAGTGGAGAGTCTATTAAAAACAATTATTTTAGCCCTTCACTGGCAGTTTGGTCTTTGTGATACATTGTGTTTGGGAGTGAAGAAGTACAGGCGGTAATCAGTGAAGGAGCCATACGGTCAGGGTGAGGCTGCCGGCTGATCTAAACATGTATGCATGTGGGTGGGGAGGGCGTGGCGCAGGTGGAAGTGGGGGAGGGAGGCTGAACAACATAGAGGGAATGGAGGAAACCTGGTTCTGACCATCCCTGGTTCAGGACATCTTTGACTAGTTTGTTTAACACTAACTAAACTGCTCTGACTTCTCCCAAACATATGGTTCTTATAGATGTCCTTATATCTGTCTGTCTATCTGTCCCTCTGTGCCTAACTGGTGTCTAATAAAACTATCTTTTCATCTTATACCTTTTGTCCTCTTGTGACATTAAAATGCTGGCGTCCAGTTAAAGGCTCATGTATGACCCTAACAGTGGATGTGTGGTTAGCTCTCTTGCCTTACAGTGAAGCCATGGTAGGTCAGGCTCACGTAGTAACCGTTGGTCTTTCAGTGTTTAGTTTTCCTGTCCTTTCCATTTGTGCGCGGGTTGTCCCTGAGTCCTGTCAAAATACAGAAACAAGGTAAAGATCAGTCAGGTTAACTGGACTCTATGTCCATCATAGGTCTGAATGTGGGAACGTGAGGTTGTTGGTCTGTATGTGTGACCCCGTGATTGGACGGAGTGGCTGACGGACTGTCCAGTAGCTGCTGGGACTGACTCCAACTCCGTGTGTCCAGAAAAAGAAATATTTAATGAAATAGGAAGAAGGTTAAGAAATACAGATTTTTTTTTCTTTTAAAAAATGACATTCTGTAAAACAAAATATATACTTCTCTGGAGTTAAATAAATATTTTTGCACCAGTTGCTGAACAATATGTTAAGCTGCACTTTGTGTAACTTTGGTCATGAATGTTAACAAAGTATTCTTAAGGAATAGGAGAAAACCAAGCCACGGTGAGACGAATGTACAGAGCGAGACACATGGAAAGAGAAAGGACAGAGTAAGAGACACAAAGCGAGAATTGGAGGTGTGAGACATGTGGGTGGACACTGGGCATGGTGGCAGTAGGCACAGGGGCTTAATGAGAGGTGAGCCAGAGGAGAAAGTGAGCAAGGACAGAGAGAAGGTAGCAGGGAGCGGGAGAGGGAGAGGTGAGAAGGAGGGAGTGAGTGATAGATGGTGCAGCAGGAGAGGGGGAACAGAGGAAGAGAGGGAGGACAGGACTTTGGAAAACAGAAGCAGTAAACAAAAAGCCAAGAATAGAGTCCAGGTGCGAAAAAGTGAAGAAACGTGCGAGGTAGTCCAGGGTGGAAAGGACGGGATAGAGGAGAGCACCGAGGGGAAGAGCGAGACAGGGTCAGAGCAGGAGACGTCCTCCAAGTTAGAGCTGGGGAAACTGAAAAAACAAAAGAAAAAAACAGGAAAACAAAGCAGGTGGAGGAGAGCCATGAAGGGGTTTATGAACCAGACTCCCAGAGACTCAGCTTCAGGTTCTCTAAAAGAAAAATAAAGTTTTTCTAAACAAAGAAACCCAGTGGTCGGACACAGAGGAGAACAAGGAGGGGACAAACACTAACTTGGCTCCATCCCAACTTGTGAAGGAGTTTGGGACAGCTCCGCTCCACCATCCCTCAGCCCCCACCTTCTTCCTCCCTACTCCAGTCCCTCTACCCCCCCATAAAGGTGATGTATGGCCAGGGGATGGATGTGCCCTTGTCAGAGCCATTACTGAAAATACTGATGAATGGAGGGCTGAAGAGGAGGGGAAGAAGGAGAAGAAAAGCAGGTGATGAGGAGGTGACAGTGATGAAGCAGGGGAGCGCCGCGCAGCCACGTCTCAGACAGCTGTTTGACCACGGGGGCTAACACTCGGCAGCAAGAGAGTGTGTGTTTGGGGGAGTGTGAAAATGCAGCGGGAACATATGCACTCTGTGTATTTATAGTAAAATTATTTATAATTACTCAGAACACAAATCCCTTGTTTTTGCAGGAGACTCCAGTCTCCATCCCCTATCAAACCCTCGTGCTCTTCGAGGTCTGGCCGCAGCCTTGAGGCTGCCTCGGGCGCTCAGGCCTCCCTCGGTGTGGCAGGATACCAGATCGGACTCAGACCCTCACATCTGTGGCCCAGGGGCCTTTGTTCCTCCCAGAGAATGACGCTCAGACTCCCCAGAGCCATATTTAAGAGCAACAGTAAGTGATTATATATGTTTATAAACACTATCTGTGTCTTAGCGTGTGTGACTTTGAGCCCGTAGCCAGGAGGCATCTGAGGGTCCATTCATATTGGGGGGTTGGGCTCTTTGGGGGATTAGCTGAATCCCCTGCAAGCCCAGTGGGTTTCCGAGCAAGGACTCTGGGAATATCAGGAATATCAGTCACAGTAGAACACGACCCAACATCACAGCAGCGGTCATAAATCACACAGCTTGTTCTGCTCATCATCCGCCGTCCACAGGTTACACTGTCTGCTCAACGACAAAGGAGCAGCAGGCGGTGGAGTGGACGTCAACACTGCGGCGTCTGGCCTTGTCACACAGACGTTTGTTCAGATTCGTACCCAGTAAAGTGTACTGTAGAAGTACAACAGTGCCTGTGTGTACCCCAACTACTGGGACGGGGACCAGTGCTGGTCCGTGGGTGAATTGATGCCAGGCTGCAGAAGCGACTCGTCCGTGAAAAAAGTACCAGACATTTAACTGGTCTGTAGCACAAAAAGGTTGGGGGAACACTGGTATACTGACAGGAACCAGGCACATTTCCACAGGGGTGTAGATACACAAATAATGCAATTTCTTCAGTAAGTGCAGACGATCCAGGAATTCTGAAACAGAATCAATGAGGTTTCTTAACAACACTCCACAAGTCTTTTAGTGCCAAGAATGTCACATCCTGCCCCGTCAACACTGATGCTGAATCTGACAAAATTATTCACCAAACTCTTTCTAGGCATTGTTTCCATACATCACATGCAGACAAAGAATTGGAGAAAAATATTGAACAATTCACTAAGTGTTTCTGAGGTCTGGAGGATTAGTGAGGGGGTCCAGGGGAGAAGGGAGTGAAGTCTGGCTTGGGACAGTGAACTGGAAGAGTGTGTGTGCGTGTGTGTGTGTACAGAATGCACTTGTGACACAGAGCAGTATTGACAAGCAGGACCGATGTCCCTGAGAAAACCTTCAGAATTCAATCCCATTGATTCTCACACAGTGGAGGACACTGCCCCTGGTCCATACTCTCAGTCATTACAGTCCGTCATAGAAAATTATACTGCGGTCTGTTTCGTGCATATTATAACTTCCTGTCTATATATTTTATGGTGTCATATTTTGACAAAATCCTTACTTAACTATGATTTTTATGCACAAGATTTTAAGAAAATCCAAATAAAAAAATGTTGCATGCATAAAAACTGGACTGTGGAAAAAATGAATATAGAAATGACTCATAATTTGCCGTAACACAAATGTATTTTTACAGTTTCAACGCATGAAATGGAAATAGAACCAGTGCTCTCTCTCTCTTTTCAACCATTCACAAAAAACTCCTCTGTCTGAACTCACAGAGCATTTTGTGCTCAACACTAATCTGTTTGTTTCCTTCGCTGCTACACTTAGGGCTTCATTAGATTGGTAATGCTTCCCTGATAGAAGCCCAGGACTCAGACGAACGTGTGACCCCATCATGTGTCTGTGAAAAAAGGAAAAAACGAGCAGCGGGGAGAGACTAAGGCTGGGTGTTGATGAGTGGATGCGCCGGCGGTGGCGACGGTGGTGTTGGGGGTGGATGGGTGGCATGGAGTCCGTGTGTTGTATGACCTTGGTCACTGCTGAGGGGACCTAGTTTCTTGCCAAGCCAATCAATAAGCTAAACAGGCGGAGGATGGCTATTTGGAGCATGGGAAGCCAAACTCAAATACTGATAGGTTATCTGCCCGTCCCAGCACCACTTCTGTGCAAATATTGGACCAGCACATTTTTCACGGTGACTTGCATTTGGAAAAAAAAAGAGTCAAAGAGGAATGAGATGAGGGGGGGGTTGAGAACAGACATGGTTGAGTGGATACATAGCAGAATGGGTGAAACCCCCCTGTCCCCCTCCTCCCTCAGAGCAGCCTCTTGATTTGCCTTAAACCTTCAACTACCAAGTACATCTTTGACTTAAAAACTTTCCCGCTACTGTTTGGTCATGCAGTGTCCCCCAACTAAGAGTTTCCTCTCTGAACTGGAGATCAAACTCAAACAAAGAGAAACCGTGTTCGTTCGGTTTCAGTTATACCTAAAACAGATTCCCAAGGTGTGGACATGTTTGTGTACACTGAAAAAAATAAATTATTTTACTAAATCTTTCCTATTTGTTTTAACAAATCTTTTCTGTATTCTTGCAGAAATTGTCCAAAATTGTTTGTGTTCTTAATGTTAATTCTGTTTTCTCCCTGTTTTTTCCCCCTTGGGTATGATGGCCAAAATGTGCCTGTGATTTTATTACCTGTTATTCCAAATATATGTCTGGCTGTGCGTGCAGGTGTTGGTTCAGAGGTAAGGATGCAGGTTGAAAATCTTCAGGCCTGGGATCAATCCTGGGGTCAAATGTTTACTTGTGCTTTTGCCTTGTCCAATTTTAAATAGAAAAATGTACGTTATGTGAAAACAATTGTCAGAGCAAACGAAATGTTAGATTTTTTTGGTTTCATTCAAATGTCTTGAAATTTCGTTTGTAAAATAAGAATCTGTAGTTAAGGGTAGGGACTGGAAATCACAGTATATAGTAAATGTCTGTTTGGTTCAGTGGTACTGACACAGGCTGGGAAACTTTAGGTCCGGGTTCGATCCCAGGGCTGGACCTTTAACTAACTTTACATTGTCCAACATTGATGACAAATATACGTTTATACTGAGTGACTGAGTAAACTGGTTGGCTCAGCGGTAGGGACACAGACTGGAGTGTCTGTGATTGTGGGTTCAAATCCCACGCCAGCCATCGATAAAACTTTATGAAAAAAGGGGTTGGGTAGCCCCGCCCCTTGACTCCTCCCACCACAGTAAGAGTAACTGACAGGTGAATAACTGGTGGGAGGATAATTGAACTGACACTAATTGGATAAACACAATACAATGCACCATAAGAGTAACTTACAAGTTGTAAGTTACTCTGAGCAAGAGGTGGGAGGATGGACTGAGGATAATTGGGCACTAATTGGATAAAACCACCTAAGTAGAAATGAGTGAAAAGAAACCTAAGTCCACAGAAGCCCAAGTGAAGAAAAGAAAGTTGGAAAAATGACTAAGTCCCAAAAAATAAACAAAAGAATTTTTAAAAATTTTCAGTAAAAGGTAATTAATTAGTAACTGGTAAGTCCGTCCCCAAGTGTCTTATTGTGTGTGCGGGGCGGCGAAGCCGCCCCGCACACACAATCCAAAGCGACGCACTTTTTTCGGATATAAAACGCCCCAGGTTTTTTGGTACATTTCTGTATGAATCGGTTGCGCCCTAGTCCGGATTCGATCTTGCCCAGGAGGTGAACCCTGGAGTTCCACACCAATGACAGAGACATTGCCTCTGAGCTAAAGCGCCACAAGGATTAACCAACATTTGACTTGAGGTCTTTTGTCCAATTGCATCAAACAGGTCATAGAAAAACAGATATTTTTTCTAAGTGTCAAAGTTACGACACCAGGTCTTGAACCTGGGTCTCCTGAATCACAGACAGAAGCGTTGTCCCTGAGCCAAACCGCCACAGGAAATTTCAAATTTTGGACTTGAGGTCTTTTGTATAATTCCACAATGTAGGTCATAGAAAAACAGAACTTTTTCTTAGTGTCAGAAATACAAGTACGGGTCTTGAACCTGGGTCTCCTAAACCACAGACGGAGACATTGCCTCTGAGCTAAAGCGCCACAAGAATGAAGCAACATTTGACTTGAGGTCTTTTGTATAATTGCATCAAACAGGTCATAGAAAAACAGATTTTCTCTAAGTGTCAAAGTTACAAGACCAGGTCTTGAACCTGGGTCTCCTGACTCACAGACAGAAATGTTGTCCTTGAGCCAAACTGCCACAGGAAAGTTCAGATTTTGGACTTGAGGTCTTTTGTATAATTCCACAATGTAGGTCATAGAAAAACAGAACTCCCCCTTAGTGTCAGAGATACGATTACAGGTCTTGAACCCGGGTCTCTCAAATCACAGACAGAGACATTGCCTCTGAGCTAAAGCGCCACAAGGATGAGACAACATTTGACTTGAGGTCTTTTGTATAAATGCATCAAATAGCTCATAGAAAAACAGAACTTTTTCTTAGTGTCAGAAATACAACTACAGGTCTTGAACCTGGGTCTCCTGAAGCACAGACAGAGACATTGTCCCTGAGCTATAGCTCCACAAGGATCAACGGGTCAATAGGTCATAGAAAAACAGATTTTTTTCCTAAGTGTCAAAGTTACAAGACCAGGCCTTGAACCTGGGTCTCCTGAATCACAGACGGAGACATTGTCCGAGAGCTAAAGCGTCACTATAAAAATATGTTTTTGGACTTGAGTTCTTTTGTATAATTCCACAATGTAGGTCATAGAAAAACTCCCCTAAACTAAACTGACTGAACCAGTACCTTTAAACCAGACCTTTTGAGCTGAAGTATGTGATTACAGTCATGGTTTGATAACAGACATGGCCTCTTCGTCTGTTGGTCTGTGTTGCTGGCTGGTCCACTAGTGTGATGTTGTCTTCTTCTTCTGCTCTTCCACTTGTGTCTGGCTCCTGTTCCTTATCTCTCTCAGTGTCTCTCTGGTTCTCCCTTCCTCTCTCCCTGACACTGGGCACAGCTCCACTCCCTTCCCTGACCATCTGGGCTTCTCCTCCATGGAAGTGTG
Organism: Paraplagusia blochii; assembly: GCA_016785265.1. Taxonomy (NCBI): domain Eukaryota; kingdom Metazoa; phylum Chordata; class Actinopteri; order Pleuronectiformes; family Cynoglossidae; genus Paraplagusia; species Paraplagusia blochii. Next base: position 504,536 of record JAFBJS010002753.1, on the reverse strand, counting down.
TGTGTGTGCCCACAGACAGACTTTTGGAGTTTTTAGAGCAGTTGCTTCTCCAGAGGATGTATACTGTATGTGCATACTTGTATCTGTGTGTGGCTGTGAGTGTGTGTGAGAGAGAGTGTGTATCAGTCGAAGTCTTTCTTCGCCAGGTGGACAGCTGCTACTTAGTAGCTTTACAGCCCTGCCAGCAAAGTCAGAGAGAGTGAGCTGGCAGACTTAACCCTTAACCCTTAATTCTCCAAAAACAATGCCTAATATGTGTGTGTGCGTGTGTGATTATTATGCATGTTGTCAGCATTACTTTACTCTCCAATATAACACAAACTACGATTTGTACTTTGTGGTTAATCTATACACTATCTAGGTAATAATGGCTGTGAGATTAAAACTAAAATATTTTTCTTAAAAACATATAAAACTCATATAAAAGTATAGTATTAAATGTACTGTAAGAATGCCAAATCATTTAAATTTTCTTATTTAACTATATTAAACATCGAGCATGACAATTAAGTTCAATACTTCATATCTAGTACAGTTGAGGTGCACACAATCCACCACCACGTATACCAACACTACAGTGAATGTTTGTGTGTTACGTCATGTACTGTATGACCCCTGCTCCTTATCTCTTCACTTGGCAGCCAGTCTTAATGCTCTTATCCATCCCTGATGCCCCGTCTTTGTTCAGTCCCTACATTGAGGTATTGTCCCTGCAGGACTGGCTGCTTGAGCCCAATTCTAACCATTAGAGCCCAAAGCTTGAGGAGCATCCCAGCACCTCCTACTGAGTTTGTTTTAAGTCTTGGTCTCGATGCCAAACAATCAAACCCCTGTATCTCCATTGTAGGATGAGAAGCTGGAGACAAACAAATAGTTCTCCGAAATTACAGCATACACTAGACTTGATATCATGCCACAACTGTTAAATGTCTGTTGAATCATCACCTCCATTGACCTTGAATGTAGAGTCAATTTGTGCTTCTTTCGGTTTGTCACCATGTCAGAGTAAGTCCTCATCATATTTGTCCCATCAGTGTGTTTTTCATGGACTGTATCTTTAATTGATTTCACATACAACTATGGATTGTCTTTCTGAAATGCTCCTCCATGTCCAGGGTGAAAATGACAAGCAGGGACAATGCCAGTTATTTCCCAGGGCTCTTTTCTTGGCTGCCTCTGTTTCACTGCTCTTTCTTTGATAAACAGTATCAGAACACATTCTTCTTGTCCTCAGGAGGATGATGGGTATTAGTGTTTTCTGAAGAGGCTGAAGTCCACTGCCTCCACTGTCTTCTTCCAAGGGAGACTGGCATATCAGAGCACTTCCCTTCAGTCCAGCTATGGTGAAAGATTAGAACCAGGGGCTTAATTTAAAGGGACAGCTTTGGAAATATAAAAAAAGGCTGTGGTCCCCTGTGTTCGACCCATAGGAAGTGGATGCAGATACTCTCGATGACATTTGTTTGGAAGAGGAAAAAAGTGAGAGGAAAAAAGAAAGAGGGAAAAAGGAAGTAGGACATATTCCAAAGCTTTCTGTGTTACAGGAATTAAACAAACGCAAAAAAAGGGATCAAATCGGATTAGACTGTTGAGACAAGTACATCTAAGAGAATGCACAAAAGCAGGGGTGTAAATGGCGGATTCTTCCCGGCTAAAAACTTATCAAGCACGGGCTTTGTGCTCAATCCATTTAAGTGGGTCCCTAACACGCCCCTATTGTATGCCTTTAATGGTAGAAAAGTGACTTGTGCAGGGCTATCGCCTCTTCATGGGGATTACTGCTAAGTGCTTAAGTTGAAGTGAAACCCGGATTTACTGATGGCAAAGAGAAAAGGGCAAGAGAGGGAGGGCAGGAAAAGGACCCTTAGCAAGGATTTGTGTTGGGATCGCACTGTTCTCTTCGTCTGTCTATGGCACTGTTGTGAGAGGACGCCTGAAGCTCACATGCAACCCAGAGCACATGCGTGCCACTACCCGTTGTGCAGCTTTTTAGAATCTACTTCTAGGTAACTTCCTGGTGGTCGCTTTCTTCTTTCTGCACGTCTCTCCTTCCCAATTCCAATCAATTTACACTGCTGTATGAGACTTGGCCCAAGAAATGGCCACACTGCAGTTTCATCCCTGCAAGTGCCAGAAGATGACTCAGTGCACCTTGGGTTTCAAGGAGGGCAAACAAGTCCAGCTCTCAAGGAAAGCCTGGGACAAAACGTCAAGTAGAGAGAAGCTGTCTAAAATATTAGAAGGCTTGACAAGAGGGATTTCTGCATATAAGGAGTTTTACTTTTTAAAAATTTTAATTAATGTTTATGTTGCAGAAAGAAAAGATTAAGCCTTGACAGTTTAAAAAAGACTATACTAAAAAAAATTCAAGTGTGCGTACCACATTTTGACTGACCCCATCTTTACATCATACCTCCTAACACTGACTATTTTAGTTTTGCCACCAATATTGTTTGTAAACCAGTGAATTGACTTCATCTTAAGGCCAGTTCAATGACCGCTTGGAGTCAACAGTACAGTGTGCTGTGTATATTTTAACGCAAAAAGTGAACGGCTGTCATCTCCTTGTTGGAACGGCGTCACCTTCAGCCTCCAGTGACATGATACACAGTCATTTCAAAGGGAAGGGAGATTATGATGACAGCAGTGATAGATGACTGAGCGCATGTGTCTCCTTGAGCATTGTGCGTCTGTGTGTCTGCTCCCTGAGCTAACAACCTGTACCAAGGTAAACTCCGGAGCACCTGCCTCCTATTGTCATGCTCTCACTCGCCCACTGCCGCACACCTTTCCCTTGAGCACACAACACCCAATACTGAGCAACGATGAAGAAAGGGGATAAGCCCTGCGTCAGGCAGAGGCTGCCTCGTCAAATAAAGACGGTAAACCTTCTGTCTTTTCTCTCAATAAGCCTTGATAGATTCCTCAAAGCCACTGAGGCCTATTGTGTGTCTCCACCTTTGTTGCCCCGTGTTTAAGCAGCCTGATGATCATAATAATGACAACGATGACGACGATGATGAGGAGGAGGATGGCGGCTACGATGGCTGTCGTGACAGTGGTTTAAGGAGAAGCAGCTGCCCAGGGGCACAGACAATTGGTCTGTTTACTCAAGAAAAAAAGGTGGACGGCTGATGAAAAGGAACAACCTGTGTATGTGTGTGTGTCTCCATCTTACGCAGCCTCCAATTATTGCTTCAGGTTTCTGTAAAATTGCAGCTGCAACTACGATTTATATTTATTTTAATGGTTGTATAAAAGTTAAGATGTAAAGAATAAATTTAACAGCACAGCCTGGTAGAGGTTTTCCTCAGATACCTGTTTGAACATTATATTAATGATTATTGGTGTGCAGTTCACCAAGAAAGTTAACTTTTTTGCCATACTTTTTATAACTTAGTTGTAAGTCTCTCCCTGTGCTCAAACTGTGGCCCTTTGATATTTCTCCATCTTATCTGTCATTTACATATCCATGTCACGACCTTCCACTCCACCTTGCAGCATATTTCCAGCATTTGCTGTCCGCTCTCCGTGGCGACACTGATATTTTCGTCCTACTTAAGCTCCAGATGCTAAGAGGCTCCTTGTACTGGCACCGCTGCAAGAGGGCCAGAGAGGTTAATGCACCCAGGGAGGAGGACGCAACCAGCTGTTGGCCGTCTAATGTTTAAAACCTTCTCTTCATCTGTCTATCCATCCAGCCTTCCCCTCCACCGCCTCCACCCTTTAAGAAGAAAGCCCAAGCAATAAAAAGAGCTCAAATGGAAAAAAAAACATCTGCTGGGAGCATTTCACTGCAGACTAGAGCATCTTAACTCCTTCTGAGCATCAATATGAGGCCATTTTCTGATCATGAGCGACAGGGACTTAGAAGGAGATAAGAGGCGATAATGGCTGGATGAAGGACTGGGGGGGTGTTCAAGTGTACAGTGGGAAGGTCCATAAGCAGACGAGGTGGGTAGGGGGGGAAAGAGAGAGAGGAGGACAATAAGAGAGGGCCAGGGAAGTAATTTGGTAAACAACGTCTCTGCATTAGCATAATAACCTCAAACATGCCTTGCTTGGTAAAGGATGTAGGTTAGACTGGGGGAGGAGTGTGTGATATGCATGTTTGTGTATGTGTTTGTGTGTTTAGCTGTGTGTATGTTTCCACATGACAGTGTCCCCCCATGTGTGTGCCATCGCAGCATGGGAATTTTTTAATGATATACAAAGGAGGGCTTATCTGTGGGCGCATGAAGGAGCAGTCAAAACACAAGGAGGCTGAACGCTAAGCAGTTTATAGGCTACGACAGCTTACCTAATGTTATAATAATAATGTATTAAAACATTATATATAATTTAATGTTCAATATAATAATATATTATTATTATTATAAATGCTAATTTCTATTTTCTTCAATTGTTAAAAATAACCTATAAAAAATAATCAAAAGAGAGACTGGTGGTCTCACACGTTTCTCCAATTTAAATTATAATTTATCAAAACAGATCTTACTGTTTTTAAAAATAAAAATTATAAACCAATTATTTTTTTTACTATGAAGTCTGGTCTTTCTTACATATGGCAGAAGACTTCGAGATATGTTAAGTAGTAAAAACTAGTGAGAAAAAATTATTTGAAAGAAATTACATTCATTTATATCAATGATAAGAATACAAATTAGCATATTCTCCTTCTCCAACATTGGTACACTTGATAAAGTCCTTACATAGACCTGTTTCGAAAGTACTAGCTTTAGAACTATAAAATCGTACAGTACTATCTATTACTACAGACATCATGATAGCAACTTAAGTATTAAGAAAAAACAATAAACACCAAAAAATGTTCTTTACTCTCTGTTGGCCATTGTCAACTACAATGGAACTGATATGTTAGGACAATAAAAAGTAACAAATAACACACTAATGGAAGGGAATGTAAGTGCATACACACATACACACACTGTGGCATGTCCTCATCACATGCACTTGTCATGTAATCTCAAAGTGACAAGAAGCAACAGCTGAGGTGAGCGCTGGACGTCCAAGATGGACCTGGACGTTACATATGCTCTAGTGTGTTAGTGTGTGCATGTGTCTGTCACCCGGCTTCCCGCCCCTTAAGTGTGTCCTAACTTCTTTTTTGACCATGATGACATCTCTGCCATTTAATTAAAATACCTGACCCCGACACTATGTGTCAGTGTGTCTGCTGCAGGAGCCTATATGAACGTATGCATCGTGTGAAAAATGTGTGCGTGTGTACGCGAGTGAGTCTCGGTGCAGGCGCCACTGGCCCTGATAAAAGCCCTTTGACACTCAGCTGTTTAACAGCTCCAACTGTCTTTGCTCAGTGGATTAATCACTCACTCTCACACACGTGCACGCACCCACTCTGTGCACGGGCGAACCAGCTTCGATGACCTCAACAATACCCAGTGAACCGCTGCCTGGTTTAACAGGGAATGACTTACAAGTATGTGTGTCTGTGTGTGTGTGTGTTTATGAGGGAGTCCATATAAATTGAGGAGTTTCTGCACATGTGCGCTGGCCTGCTGAGGGCGTCCTACTCCGTACAGACCCTCGCCTCTCTGCATTTTAACACTGTGGTGACAGGTGCTGCTCCGGGAGACAATGCAGCTCCTCCAGATCTGGCAGCCAGTGCACCGCAGAGACACACACACACACACACACACACACACACAGGCTCAGTGATTGTGAGCGAGCACAAAAAGAGACTTTCTGAATCTGAATTCAAAGGTGTGAATAAGTGGCTGAAGGAGAAAGCTGGAGAGGACTGAGGAGAAAAAGACAACCTAAAAAAGTAGACAGAGTGACAGAACTGGAGTGGCGCAGTGAAAAAGAGATGCAAATGATAAAGGAGCATGAAAGACTTGCAGCTACACCCTGCTTGCAGTGTATTCAGCTCAAAAGGAGACGAAGAAAGACTGATGAAAGTTTTCAGCCAGCCTTTGATTCCACCAGTTTGCAATGTGATTCCTCATGAGTACAAAGACAAGACGGCAAAGCCCTTTTTTTTTTACTCTAGCCACACAATGCAAAGCTCCACTGCCAAACTCAAGTCCTTCGCTCTGATTCAACATGTTCCGTGCTTTTCTATGGATATATTTATACTGCAGTTATGTGAAAACTCAAAACATTAAGACTTTTATAAAGTTTTTTTGGCACAGAATGGAATATAAGTGACAAATGGATGTCTAACATGTAACAATTTTTGTATTAAATTTATGTTCTAAGCGTAAGCTCTGACCTAATTCTAGAGAACATTCTCATGTTAATATTGTATCATTGATTTATTTCTAAGCCTTAAAACACATTGGCATTTACTGAATGGAAAAATATTATCAATATTTATTGGTAATTAAATGTATTCCTTTCAAGAATTAAAACTTTCGCTATTTCCTATACTGTATTTGCTACTTTAACAGAATTACACAACTAATAATGCCCCTGTGTATTTTTTGATCTACTGTATATCACTCATTTGCAGACATGTGTGGTTGACTTATTGTGTATTTTATGTTTGATCCCATCATGTGTCAGCAAGAAAGTTTGCACTCAAGTGTGTATCTGTGGGTGCGTGCATGCATGTGTGTGTGTACTTGGCATGTCATTGGGGCCAGGTGCAGGGCTGGGTCGTGATCACGAGTTTGGGTTCTGCTCAGAATAAAAAGGGTCTCTTTCTCATCACTCCAGGGGCTGCAGTTTCCTGGTAGTCTTTGTAATGGGAGGAACAGGAGATCACAACAGCAGAAAAGATCAAACGGTGCTTGTTCGCTGAATCAGACCTAAGAAGAACCAGCAGTGAACTCCGAAAACATGTGCGAATGACGAAAATAAGAATCACACTTCAACACTTCAAGTGGTGAACCCAGCCTGGCAGGTGTGACCAGTATGCAACAAGGTCATTTTATTCTTGTAGTGATGGGTTTATAGTTTGCAGTTATTTCCTGTACTTTTTCCACTTTAACATGTTTTTTGTGTTTGCCTCTCCTGAATCACTGTTGCTTTAAAACGCCCAAATACTATCAGATTCCTTAGGCTTGAACCTTTTTTTCCAATCCTGCACCAGAGTCCAGAGACAAAGTCTTTATTTTTTTTTTCTCCCTACAGAATTTCCCCTTCGGGCCTGTGATAACCTGCCGTCCATCCTCGGCCTCCAAACCCCCTCCTTCTGCCTTGTGGGGCAGGAAGTGAAGCAGCTCAGACGTACTGTACGGTCCCTCGCGTCTGGGCCGGAATCAGGATGTGTTGCTAGGCACAGAGATGATTGTGTCAGCACTTGTTGGCCGCTTCATTTCCTTACAGGTGATCTTCTGAATAGACAATGACAGATATACGTTTCCTGCTATTTTTCACTTCTACAGGAGGGGATCAGAAAAACACGAGACTCTGTGACCACGGGGCCAACTCTGTAGGCAGGCATGCAGGCTCCCACAGTTAAGAGAGCTCTCAGAGCAGTGGGTAGAAAGACACAGTGAGACCCCCTCAGTGACCTGCTCACCTCAGGCTGGAGGCCGGCGTGAGGTTCAATCAGTGCTGGCTGCAAATCCGGGTGAAGGTGCGATGGATGACGAGGAAATATTGAGGAAGCCACTCTTGATTTCTGACGCGTTTGCTGAACTCTGAAAAGTAGGGGGTCGAGGGGGATGCGAGAGTTGGTGTGGCAGGAGGGGAACAGAGAGGAGGGCTGCGGGCCATGGCGTGTGGCAGGATGAGCTGAGGTCGTCCTTCTGATTTATGATTTTTCTACTTTTTCTAACTGTGGACACAAGGGGATATACAGGGGGATGATGTTGGGAGGAGCAGGGGAGATACAGCGGGGTGTAAAAGTGAAGAGGTGGTCACGCTCTTTTGATTTATGACTGGGGTGATTAATGCCTGAGGATATTACCCCCTGGAAAATGCACTGGCCCCTTGACTGAAGTTGTGTTTAGCTACATGTCTGACAGGCAGGAGTGATTTGGCCTCCTTTTGTTGTGTGACGACAGCGTGAAGAGAGGTCATCTCTTGTCCACAAGTCAGGAAACATCTTAATGGTCTACATGTTGACATTACGAGCAGTAAACTATGTACATGCACATGTACATGCACATCCAGGAGACATAAAAAACTTTCCTAAAATAAACTGTTGGATAGGAGGGGAATGCACGACGAATGACATCTGAAAAAACTTTTTTCTTTGTCTTTTAAAATTATTTCAATAAATTCAGGAACACACAGTCAATATTTATGCTAAAGCATTTTAAATGTTTGAAACTGAATCTATTTTCAATAAAGAAATACAAAAGGTGAGATTTGATTGACTCCAAGTCAACTTTTGTCTTTCGCAGGTTTTCGCAAGTGTCTTTATACATATTACCTTATGTTTTCAACCTATTATTTTATTATGATTAAATTATTTTGAATGGTAAAAATATGAGTGCAGATATGAGCTTTGGGACGTCTTTAACACCAAAGCAGACTACTGTAAAAATAACACATGCACAAATGTATGTAGATATATATAGTATTATGGTATATGAACAGTTTCCTCTCATTCACACAACAGCACTGTGGTGTAGTCAGTGAGTCTGGGGTCTGTAAATACAAACAATGCCTCAGGTCTCTGGGATTTTTTATCTTTACACCAATGCTGTGAAAGTTTTGTGTGAGAAATGAAGAAAATTTGTTTCTGGGGGGTGAAAATGTGTCCCAGGGACACAGTGCTACAATCTATGAATAGAGTCCTGTAATATATTACATGTTTTAATCAGATGAAGAAATTAGAATTGATTGAAGCCACTAAAATTACTCAATAAACTACTTAGCCCCTTTCTTGAACTATGACAATTCATTGACCTAAACAACAGTTTAAGCTGCTGACAGATAACAACTGTGCTTGTTAATGAAAAAAAATCAGGATGTATTTAAGGCCATATATCTTCTTGAGGCACAGAAGCAAAAAAAAGTTTCGTTTTTTTTTTTTTACATGAAATGAATGGGAAGATGAAACACAGAGGCCAACCATGGTCTGTGACCTCAGCTCTGTCATCTTGTTTTTAAAAGGCATTAATCACATGAAATGCACTGGTTTCCCTGATCTTCAAAGGCCTTTGTTTCTCACCCCGGGCACAGAGGTTATCAGCAGGGCAGTGGCAACATTGTGTATAAGAGACCTACTTACACTGCCTGATAAGATGAACCGAGGTCCACTACTCTCACTCTGGGCTGTCAATAAAACAGGGTAATCACCATGTTTTGTTTTTAAAGCTTATGTCAGTGTTATGTGACCTAATTCAAAGCCTGTCTGCCGGTACAAACTGTAAAATAATTGTTTGGGTTCCTGTCCGTGGGTTTTGACGATTGACCCTGTCTGGGTGATTAAACTGCTCTGTGAGACAGGTCTCAGCATCACCATCACGGGTCAGACAGCAGCGAGACAGTGCAGTAGATATTGATGTTGTCAATAAAAGTGTCTTGGAGTTATGTCAGGGGACTAGATGCTCCAAGGTTAAACGGTGTTAAGCACACTTTCTCCTTTTCGTTAGCTACTGTTTGACTCTGTGTCAATCACGCCATATGTCAACCGCTTTTATGTTTGCTTGTCCACTCGTAGAGACAACTTTTCTCCCCCTTGCTCCCTGCGCTGTTGCTGCCTCCGCCTCTCCACTGCAGCACGCACATCTAATCGTAGGTCACCCTCACAGTTCTGCGTGTGATGAACCAAGGAGTACTGCAAGGGGGAGAGGGAGGGTGGATTCAATAGCTATTACTAATCACTAACACTATGGCTAACAGTACTGCTGTGGAAGCAGTAGCCGAGCATCCGTGTGATCTCCACCTAACCTTGCCCACGGGCCTCTTTTGTCTGCGCACTGCACACGGCTGGCTCCATCCTCTCTGTTATTGAGCGGGTTGAGGGTGGGGGTGTTAAATCAATGGCAGATCTCTGGCACTGTTCTCAGGACAGTGACCGAAGCCCAGTTTGCTGGCCCCCTTTGCCTGCCTTCCTCTGAACACCCCTCCTCTGCCTCTTGCCTCCCTGAACCGTTTCCTCCATCCTTCAGTCAGCCCCTCCTCAGCCCCTCCTGTCTGATTGACACTTGAAAGGTGGCCGAGGACAGGGCCGGAGGCGATGTTCCACGCTCTGGAAGCCTCTGTGCAAGGGAACAGCTGGTGACATCTGCAGAGAGGCTCACAAAAGGCAGTTGAAAGCGTGCGCTTGCGTCCCCTCCTTCTCTTCTTCTCCCCAACTCTCTCCTTCTCTGTCGCCCCCTCTCACCCTCTTCCACATTTGCTCTTTCAGTCTCTGAGCTTCTGTCCCTCTCCTCACTGCCTCAGATGTCCCTTCGATCTCATAAGAACTGGCCTTTCTGTTTGAAGCGGTGATCCAGGCACCCAAGCACCTAAAAAAGGTGTGCTTTAAAGTTGAAGGGCTCGGCTGTGCACCATGTGTGTCTGACCAAAACGAAAAAGGATGACAGGGAGAAGAGTAGAAAACGCCAGGGGACAGAAAGTAAATGCTTGTATTTTAGTACAGACGCTGCAAAGAATCACTTTTGTCTCTTTGGAGAAAGCTGCCCTTGGGTCATTCTACTTATTTATATATATGCTTCTCCTCTGAGGATTGGCTCAGTGTCACTTTGTTTGATCCTACATGGAAAACTAGTGTCTGTATTGATATCCTGGACATGCTCAACTGAAAGCTGCCTTTTAGGAGCACCCATTGTCCCCATTCAATTACCCTAGCTCAGCACCCAGTGAGTGTTTGGAAAGCGGAAGTGGGAATCGACTCCCATTAAAAGATCTGAACACGTTCACTGATGAGACACATATAGCCCACAGGAATGTCAAACTTCTGACCCTTTTACCACACTCACACTCTCACCCATTCTTCTCTCAGCACTTTACTCCACTGCCCCAGAATCAGGTGCTGGACAGTGCTGTCCAGCCTCTGTTGAGTGTTGCTGTAATTAATCACATCAAGCTTTGGGTCAGCAGCAAAATTCCAGGTAATGGCTGTCAGGTGCTTCAAAATTATTTTCAATATTCACTAGAAATTCCCAATAAAATACAGGGATCTCCACGAAGCACACCTGCTACTGTATCTTCCACTCCCCCTTGCCTTAAGAATGAGGGAGAGGTCAAACGGTCAGTGTTCTCCAGGTGCCCTCCTGGCATTAATATTTCAGAGCTGTGTGAATCCCTCCTTTCAGGGAGCTGCCGTCGTTGACTGAAGATATCTTCAGGATGCAGAAGCCCGGCTGACGGACGGGCACAAAGCACCCGTCAGGCTACGAGCAGCGCCGTAGCTTAGACTGTCTTTGTAATGACTGCGTGTGCACGGTGAGCTTGTCAATGTGTGTGTGTGTGTGTGTGTTTGTGTGTAAAAGCGGAAGGCTCAGGCAGCTCCCCTGCGGTCTCCTTTGTTGGCCTAACCTGCTGCTTGAATGGACTGGGGGCTGTGAGTGACAGAGGAAAGTGTAGCTGGCTGTAAAGTGAGATATTGACCTCGCAATCCCCATGGACGGAGCAAAAGAAAGACTCGGTCAACAGGTGTGTCTCTAAAGTTGCAGAGTTTTTACTAATAAGAATAAAGAAACATCTGAGGAAGGAGGAAGTCGGCCGGTCCCATTTGTGTCATTTGTTGCTTGGAGTTAGTGGCACCCGAGTTCTTAATAAAAGACTGTTGGGCCTGATGATGTGACAGTGCTCACAGTTGCTGCTTAGTAACATGAAACAAGATTCTCCCCAATGATAATATTCAGTTTCAGTTCTGCCAGCGCGTCCTGTCTGCCCTGTTCAGAGCCCCTCCAAGACAAAGGGGGAAGGAGCCTGGTGGGGGAACAGTAGCTTCTTGTTATTATGACATGTGGTAACATGAACTTCTTGGAAGACTTCTCCTGTCATCCCAGCTTCGGGTCCTCTTTATTCTGCAGGCAGGGGGACGTAGAGGTCACAACCTCCTGGACAGATTATGCTGGAACATGCCATGCTGTGATGAAACTGACTTGAATAAGTTTATTGGCTGAGCCGGTAACACTCCTTTTGTGAGGGGCTCCCTTGAGACACTAAATACAGATTAGTCCATGGGTTGACTATTCATTGCAGATTGTACCGAGTCCACAACACTGGGCTTAGTGCTTCTCCACTAGAGGAAAAATATTGCAGTCCTAACTCACATGGCTGTCATTTAAGGTCACAGAAGACTTTAACTCTGTAAAAAACTTGCTACAAAAACCCGTATAACACAGATTCTGAATGCACCTCAACCCAAACAAAGTAACTGTGGCAGAATTTTGTTTAACTAAACAACATGAAAGGCTTCATGGAAACCATTATATATTTAACCTGGTGAGGTTTAAAACATCAGCATGAATCCATACAGTCAGATGCAGTATCTCCCCTTCATACACTCATCTACATGGGCCTCCAGGGTAAGACTGTTAAGCACTATGGCTGAGTTATTTGCAGCATCAACAGCTCCAGAGAGAAGGTACAAAGTGATTCATATAAAATAAAATCAATAATTCACAGTTTAAGTTCATTTTGCAACTGCAGGTCTACGCTTAACAAAAAAGAAGATCCTATAACTGAACTTTTTGACCTAGACCAGGGGTGTCCGATAGGTAGATCTCCAAAGGAGTGTTGGTAGATCATAAGCAATAACATAAAAAAATAATAGTGATTGAAACTAGAAATGTAATTGTATTCCAAGATGCGATTCACTAGGAACAGCAAAGTAGGAATCCGAAATTCTACATTTATGGATTCCTGGATTTTGTGTTCAAAGTAGTTAGCTGCTTCAAATTTAGTATTAATTATTAAAAAGGTGTAAATCAATCAGCAACTGTTAACATCAAAATAATTTTCTGCTGTGACAATGAAGAGTTTCTTGCCGCAGCCGTTGTGTATTATTGATGATCTGAGATAAACAGTACCTGAAGGCATTAGCTAGGAACTCTTTATGCAAAATCTACCTGAGAACTTTTTACTAAGGGGACACACAAGGACTGGTGGAACAGTGTCAAGACAAAAACTGTCTCAGAGTCACTTCATCCAGGTTTTAGAAAAAAACTTTCTCACTGACTGCCACAAAGGATGACGACATGAATTTTTCCTCCACACTTTTTTTCCTCTCCTGCTGGTCAGTGTGTTGTACAAAAAGTGCTGGTGACATTTGGCCCCTGACGAAACCCTGCTATTTTTAAAGTCTTGTTTGTTGCACTATTAATATTCTCACTCTGTAGTTCGTGGCAGGGTTCAAAGGCGCACGCCACGGTGTAGGAGATGACAAGTCTGCCGTGGCACCGAACGAGCCAAAAAAGTGACAGCGACGTGGCTGCTCTCTCTTGTTAACGAAATAAATAAATGTGCTCTGAAAAGCCAATAAGCGGCGGGCAGGAAGCGTAGCCAAGGATCACTGCGTCAAAAACAACCGCTACAGCCATTAATCTCTCTAACTCTCTTAGCCCCCCTCCCCACGTTCGCTCCCTCTCTCCTCTGAGAGAATTACTGCCATAGATGTATAATTCACGGTGGTTTGGCTTTAGAAGGCAGCGGTTCTGTTGGAAAACACGGTGACAGCCAAGTTAGCGCACCCTCTCATTCAACTCAGCCACCTGTTCACTGGGGAGGGGGCAGAGAGGGACGCTTGATTTATATTTCATCTTTCCTCCCAGTCTGATGACTTTGTTTCACAGTCAGGCAGGAAATGGTCTCATGTATTAAAGATGACAACTTAAAGGAATCCTAAAAACCCTGACACCGCTGAGCACTTAAGTCAACGTTTTTGGGTTTGAGTTTAGATTGTTGTGTCAAGTTTAACTTGTCAGGTTTCTCCTCCCAGGACCAACGATCACTTCTGCTATAATTAGTGTCACAGAGTTTAAAAGAATGACAAAACCTAAGAGATTTGTGTAAAACATGTTGGTGGCTCTTTGTGCCTTTAAATACAAGTTAGAACACCAGAAAAGTTGGTACATCTTCCTACGAAATCTGGTATTTACTGACACAATCATTTTATCATGAGGCCAAAGACATGCTCACAGATGGAATAAATGCACAGATGCTCTCTACCTTTATAAATCAAGAGTAAGAAAATGAGTTAGTATACTATACACTTATATACTCACTTATTTTTGCAAATAGATTATTGCTAGTTCATCAATTTATGCCAGCAATGTTAAATATTAGATAAGAGTGGACTGCATATCCCTCCGTCATTGTAGTCAGTCTTTTCCTCTTGACCTAATCAGACACGTTGATAGTTTATCAAAGTGTTGTAAAACTTGCTAAAAAAAATTCCAGCATTTCTGGTTTAAACTGTATCTTGAGTCATTAAAAATTCACACGCGTGCCTGTGTCAGTGCGATTTATTAGGACGGCGTAATTTTTTGGAGGTGATGAGCAATAACAAGTTAGGAGTTTGGCAGTGACTCGCTCTCACCCATCTGCAAAGCTTCCATATCAGTCTCAGGGTTTCCTCGACGATGATGAGGGCTGTCAGGGGCTTTTTAACCTCCTAACTGCTGCTCCCCACTGGCCCTAATCACACATTAATGACATCAGGAAGACCTCGGGGCTGGCTACGTTGCCGCTCACGCAGACAGAGTACTGATGAAGAGGGCAATTACCGACCAGCAAACAGCAGAACCTCCAGTGATCTGAACAGGGGTGATGGGCTATTAGCACACAGGTTACACTCACAAGATACAGCAGAAGCTCAAGGAAGGATCTGGTGCCGAGGGTAATTGGTGCAGCCCGTGTGTGTCTGTGTGCACCGCAGTGGTCCAGGCACACAATTTGGTCCTTTATTAAAAAGCCGTTTGAACCTAATGTGAGCGTCTACTTTTGCCGACCTTCCTGGGGCTGTGGCCAAACCCTAACCTTTGACAAGAAATAATTGTGATGCACAAGTCAGCCTGCAGAGCAGCATCTCTGAGAGGGAAAACTATTTATATTTCATCACAATGTCTTTGATTTCTCCCACCCTTTCCTTTATACACACACACACACGCTTTCACTGTGCTCTCCGTCCTGTCCGTTTCCTCACTCAGAGATGAGTGAGTGTTTCTATGAAATATTAACAGGCCATTTGCTCCTCTGCTTCTCTGTTTGAGAGCTGGATGTTGGCCCTGAGTCTCTGGTTCCTCTTTGAGGCCATCTGCTGGGTACGTACACCGGGGAGGATTCTGGGAGGGGGCTCTGTCACCCAGGCAGTGCGGCCCAGAAAGCGGCACCACCTTGGGGATCGATGCTCTCGACCTGCTGGGTGACAGAGCATCAAAGCTCTAAAACCTGCCAGATCCCTGTACATGCTACAAGGGCTAGTGATATGTAAACGCTCCTGCTTAGTATTGGGCCCTCAGGGAGCCACCGCAGTCTTTGTACCACTTCTGAGGGGCAGTGCAGTTTATGTGCTGTTTATGTACGCCTTTGTAGAGCACAGCTTTGGTCCCACAGCCCTTGACTAAATGCCCAGGATTGTTTTCACATCCCTTAAAGCCTCATTCCCTTGTTCGAAAAACAAACATGGAAGAACTCTCTTAATCTGTATTCCTGAGTAGTTGACACTTAGAGTAATAACAAATGAGGACTCACTAACATCACCAGCTTCTGTGAAAACGCTGGTAAAAATATATATATATATAAATTCTAATTCTAAGAGGCATTTCATATTTTTTTCGTGTGTGAACATAGTGTGTACTATCTTGTCACGTGTGTCTGCATTTGTTGTTTGTTGGCATTTGATGTCCTTGTTTTGGGTAATGGATTTGTCCCTGGCAGGGCCTGGGACAGAGGAGGTCTTACGAGGCCCCTGGGTTAAGGAGGCTGCATTAGCCCACTGCTAACTGATTACTGATCAGACAGCTGGTGTGCACATGTACACACACATACACACACACACTCACACACATGGTTGCATGAAGCATACATATGCAGTGACAAACAAAAGCTACAACTACAAATGCACCTGACATCTTTGTAGTTATGTTTGAGAGAATTTATGAATACAAAATTTTCATTTAAATTTTTAATTGAAAATCTGACACAACACACTCCAGGGTGTTCAGCCAAAACCTCCGCTTTTCTTTGATTGCCCACTTTTGACAAGACAATCTGACAGTTGCCGTGTCGCAAATATCAATATTTCGAATCTGATCCATGTTCTCTATTCCACCAGAAACATTTGGGAATGATGAATCTGCATGAGCGACTATCTCTCAGGAAGATTCATTCTCGCTCTCTCACATGGTCACACACTACGTCTTGGCCCGTCTCTGGTTGGTTGCTGAGTGCCAGGTCATCGGTGCCACGGGTGTCCATGCATGACACTGGCAGCACCTGGGTCCTCACAATAAAAATACAGCCATCATTGGAGGTTTTATTCACAGAGCAGCAAACCATTACCTCCCTAACATGCTGGTGCCTGGTACCGACATCTTCCGATCTGCTCTTCACTAATAATCAAACTACGCTATCCTACCCACATGATCGCTGTTTTGTCTTTAGGGCCAACAAATTGAAAACCTCCTTATCCATAAACACAGCATCCTATTACTTTGCACAGTGCACTACAATAAATAGGCTGGGGAACCGAAGCACTAAAGCCACAAATGGCTCATAGAAGTGTGACACAACGGAGAAGAATAGCTTTGATAGTGTGTTAATGGACATTTTAGTGTCGGATTACACCTCATGGGAACAGCTATACTGTATATTGTACGCTCACAATAAGGCCCAAAAGCGACCCCCTCTTTCACACACACACAGAAGGAGAGACAGAGGAGAGTGAAACACAAAAAGATATTTTCTATAAAATTAACACATACCTCCTTAACATTTTTCAGAATGTCATCTTAGTTTATAACATTAGGACAGAGATATCTGAGGTTCAGTCCCTAGGAAAGACCTGCTCTAGTCTTGGGGGTGGTTTTTCACAAATTCATTCTCATAATTAATTTTTAATTTAAATGGTTTAGTGGGACAGGACATTTTACCGTTTTTTGTTTTTTTTTGTCACTGCAATATGTTTCTTGGGGAATATATTTTAGTTATTATTTCCAGACTAATGTTTTATCTATTTTGTTTGGCTAACAATACATTTATTTATGGGCTTAATTTCTTTTTTTACAATTTATTATATTTATATACAAACAGTTTCTCTGTTGTTTCTATCATTATTTAAAATTTTGACAATCTTTTACCTGAATAGATAAGACAGACAGCGCTGTGGGCCATATGGGTAACTGGCCCAGTTTTTAAAAGGTTTATAAACCCACAAAACCAGATTTATGAATGGAGGCAATAATTAATGCATATATTAGAAAAAGTAGGAGAATGAAAAAAGGACAGTTTGATGTGTTAGCATCATTACTACACATTTCCTCCCATTAAATGAGGCATTGTCTTCTCTGCTGCCATCAGGATGGGAATGCCGTAATCCCAGATTAGGCAGAAAGGGTTAGTGGACACACAAGAATGTACAATGGGTCTTTTGTGTTTGTGTGTGTATTTTTCTGTGTGTAGAGTGTAGGGCAGTGTTGTTGTTGTTTACTGTACATCTTCTACACCTGCAAGAGGGGGTGAAATTTTCTCATGCTGTTTCTGTCTTTTTTTTTTGGTAACCTGCTGTTTGCTCTATTCAGCACTGACAACATGCTCAGATTTGGACACATGGTCACAAAAGAGCAACAGAAGTGTCATCTGGTGTTTTTTAATGATGTGATTTGTGACAGGAAAAAAAAGCCAGCCCTTAGATCATTTCTCAACATTATGCCCATCTCTTAAAGTCTTCATAAAGCAATGTTTTTGCTTTTAGAGAATTTGGAGCAGAGTCTAAACTGGCCAGGTTTAGCATCAATCTCAACTTGTCAAACTAAAATGACAGAGATTTTACTTAACCCTGTTTACACGGGGTCTCCTCGGCCATGAGAAGGGACTAAGACCCCATCTAAAACTCTCATAGTTCTTGGGCAGTCATGCAAGAGAATCCGTGGGTCACAGAGTGGGCTGGAAAAAAGCAGCTCACAAGTTGCTCAATGTGACAGATGTCCTCTGGAAGATTTCTCCATCACCCCTCTGTCTCTCCCTCTCTGTGTCTCTTTCTCCCACCCCGACCTCCATCCTCTCTCCAACTGCAGCGCCCATCCCACCCACTCAGCTCTCTTAGTGCTTCTAAGCTGGGAGCCGGCGGTGAGAGGTGATCCCGGCCTGCTTAACCTACTTCCCAAGACCTGGCTCTTAAAATGTGAAAGTGTGTGCGCACAATATGTTCACATTACATGTTATGTGTGTGGGCACAAGTGGCTAGCCTGTAAACAGTACATGTACTAGCTTTAATTTTATTGATTCAGGTTTTAATAGTGTTGGCGCTACTTACAGACAATTACCAGAAAGAAAGTTTGACAAAATGATAGGAAACTGAGCGTTATCCGAATATGCAAAGGTTTTTTGTAAAGAATTGTAAGTTTTAAAACATGTTGCATCATTAGAGCTATTTTTCAAAAGCAGAGAAAACGCTCAGATCTGCCCGCTCAAAGTTACCCTGTTCGCCACAGACGCATCGTTCCCATCATAAAGGTTGGATTAGGTACCTTGCAGTCACCGACTCTTGTGTGTCATTTGCAGTGAGACAAAGATCAATCAGTCAGATTAAGGGACAGAGTCTTTGGATAAAAGATAAATTAAACAGAGTGAGGGAGAGCTGAAGGGAGGAGGGAGTCTCTTAAATAAAGAGAAATTAAACAGATGAAGGGATGGTGTCTTTAAATACCGCTCAGCCACTGTACGGCCTCCCTCATCCTTTAATGTAATGAGAAGAGGAGGAATAAAAGGCTTGGCCCAGGGATGAAAAGGTGATGCTGTTTTTTTATTCTTTCTTTTTTTTTCCCGAACGGTGAAAGCCTTATCCTAATGTAGATTAGATGTTAAACCTCACTCAGAGAGTTGGAGGCAGTTCACCTCATTTCAATTGCGTCTGGCAAGGGATGACCGTAGATTGCGTGATGATCTGATGAACATTGGAAAATAAATAAAAAATGAATTGCATGTGTGCTTTACATCTTTCATGCCCTTCCGATATCATTCACTGAAGGTCTGTCACAATGTCCGGGGTCTTCACTGCACTGAATAACTGGTTTTTACCCAAGAAGGTCGTTGAGTGGAGAGTGCGTGTGTGGGCACAAGAGAGAGAGTGAGATAATAATCCTTGGGAAATCCAGATTTCTCAATCCGGTAGCGCAGCTAACACTTTAAATAAAATCATTCTAATCCCACATATTAAGAGAAATGAAAATGAGGAGATTAACGTGGGCACTGACCCCTCCTTTGCTTTCTTACCAGGGACTGAGACAAGAGAGAGAGACACCCAGAGAGAGGAAGGGAGGGATTGACAGAAAGAAAGAGGGGGCACACATGTCGATTACATAGTGGCAACAACAATTATTAAATAAATTATCTTGATGACAGAAAAGTCCATCATTCTTTCAAAAATAAAACCTTTCTGCCTATAATCTCAACAATAGCCTTGGTTCAACCAATCTGACAACACATCTTCACCAAACTTCAGAAAAACCTGTGAGCTTCCACATTGGTGGTTTCAACAACTGCACTGCTGTGTTCTTCAACCTGAGCAGCACACAAAAGAAACTTTTCAAAACAGTCAAACACGGTTTTCAGCTCATTCCATTCACAACATGAGCACTGAGTCTCTTTCCAATAATTACCTACAGTACATCATGATTAGTTTTTGTGAAGTAGTGAAGTAAATCCACCAAATAAGCAGTAATGTCAAAACAAGAGTGTTCATGCAATTATCGGAAGTAATGACAAAAAGCTACAATCAAAGTCAGCCTCAAAGATTTATCTCTGTACTGTATTAACCATATTTGTTCTAATTTGAGTAGAACATTGTGTTTTCACTGCAGTGCTCATTATAGTCAATCAAACTGACTTGGTTCAGAAAAATAGATGATGAGTAAAGTTTCTAACAAAATGACTGAACTGCAAGGTTCAAAATTGAGAAAAAAAAGAATAACAATCTTAAGAACCTTCCATTTTATCGGTTTTACCTTAGTGTAGGTGACAACATGTTTGGAATACACCCCAATAGCCCAGGAAGCACTGGATAAGGACGTGAGCTTTGTTAGGCAACACTTCAAAAACAGTGTTTTCTCTGCTTAATCCACCTCTTGTCCTCATCCTTCCTGCTTCCTCCTCTCTCTCTCTCGAGCTTCTCTCTCGCTCTGTCACCTCCGCTCCATCTCAGCTTTCATTTACATGTTTCTCTTATTGCAGCACTTCTCTGCTCTTTTCGTTAACCTTCTCCCACGCATGTTATCGCCATATGATTCAGTTGCCCTCTCAACTGTCCTTCATATCTCTCCCTCTCTTTATCCCTTTATTCTTCTCCTCTCCTCCATCTCCGCTGCCATCCCTTCCTTTTAAAGGATAATCTTCAGCTAAGTGGACAGCACTTCACCGACTCTGGTTCACTCCTAAGTCACCGGCTGCTAATCTCAGGATTCTAAGTTCAGCCTGGGACTGAAGACAGACGACTCCGAGATGAAAAGGGGAGGGAAACAAATATGACTGAACAATTGATCTACAGTTGTTGAGCTCAGACATTTGATGTATTTTTGCTATCTGGAAAACAAAGGATGTAAAAAGACACAGGGGTCAGGTTAAGGACATTGCACTGAAGACACACACACATATACACACACACTGCTGCTGGGGTCTTTATTGCTAAGCCAGAGGACAAGTGATGCCTGCGGCTGTTCCTGCTCCTCCCGGCCTTTTCCTTGCAGGAATCTCCCCTTCCTGTACGGAAGTTGATGGTGGTCAGGCTGCCTGTCACTGACGCCACCCAGAGGAAAGTGACAGCAGCTTTATTCACCCACTGACCCGTGACGAGGACAGGGGAAAAAACAAAAAAAGACAAGTTTTTTGTCTCTGTGTAACCTGACTAAGGGCTTTGTTTCTCCTCTGTAAGGAGATGAGATGAAACACGGTCAATCAGCGCAACCTGAACATCTGTGTGTGTGTCGGGTTATGTTATTATAATCACATAATGTTTCGCAAAAGGTAGAAGATGCAAGTTTATAAAATGAAAATCTTATATAAGACAAAGAAAGAAAATTATACTTTAATGATCCCAATTTTGGAAAAATGATTGTGTAAACAGCAGTCGTTGTTTTAACTTCTGGTAAACTCCTGACAAGCATGAGGTTCCTCTGGGATTCAAACCCTCTGGGAATCCTCTCTGTTTGGAGGGCAGTCATGCCAACCGCTACACCACAGAACTATATCTCTAACTTGTTTGGATTTTCTCTGAATAAAGAACCTAGCCTCCAGTAGCTGGCAGGAACTTAACTCAAAGTTGCAAAACAAAAAAATAAAAATTTTCTATATTGTCTCTTGGAGAAATGCAGGCATTGCAGGGAGAAGGCAAAAGCATATTGATTATAGAAAGTAATAACATAATTTAGTCTGGTAGGTTGGACTAAAAACGAGCCACATCTGGACCCCCGCCCCAAGTTTGTCCATGCCTGACCTGGGTTTGACTTTTAGAACCAAACAGCCACTGTCCATTTCTTCCATAGCATTCATGATCTTAGAGCTTCTATTCATACCAGCAGAACAAAAGACACACCATTTATAGGACTGCTCCGTCCTGGAGCTGGATCTACAGCAGCACAGGTGCCACGGGCGCTCATTTATAGTCAGGTGAGGTACATCCACTAACATCTCCTATATCCACCCCTGTAGACCCCCACATACACACACTTACACAGATGAGTGAAGCTGCTTATGGGTGTATAAAGAGGAGATTACTCAGCTGCCTCTTCTAGGAAGTGAACAGTGTGTCTGTAAGTCTGTTGGCAAATGCCAATGATGTGTGTGCTCGTGTGTACAAGATGTTCTTCGATGTACTTCATGCTCCTGACCACTGTAGATCAGTAAATATATAGTAATGATTTCAGTGCATGATCGCTCATGCGTGCGTGGTTTTGTATTAGGTGTGTTCGCCCGTGTGTGTGTGTGAACATAATGCTAAGATCTTTTATCTCGCTGACAATGATGCCACAAATAGGCACATGCCTCTCTATTCTTGTCCTCTCAAGGCTCCTCTGGCGTTCTGCTGGATGTAACCAGGCATATGAAAGGGGTTAGGGAGAGATTTGGACTTATCTGTGTGTGTGACGACCCACATGGAAACATGTACGTGTCTGTGTGTCTGCTGGTTTGCACATACATAGCCCCACAAACTGTCGGCGACTAAAGAACATGCTTTGTTCCAAAATCACAATTTCAGCTGTCAAATTAAAACACACTGTTGCATGCGAGTGGATTTACTGGCAATTCGGAGCCTTTTACTTAGAAATTACATTTTAGGGAAGTAATCATTTGCGTGGGTCCATGCCAAATAACATACAACAGAGTTCCTCTGAGGGTTCTGTCTGGTTTTGTTTCCAATAAGACCCGCCATGGAACGCCAAGAACCGACTGCTGTGAGGATTGTTTGCCTTGCTTCTCCCTGTGCAGCGTTTAAATTCAAGAGAAATAATCAGCAGACAGGTCTACGCTTCACACACTCTTCATCCTTTGTTCAGGTTTATGTCTCATTTGGGTGGTGTTGGTCAGGGTTTAGTTCACTTGGCTCTTCAGGGCAGGAAGTAAAATCATCTCTCATTTCTTTCCAGACAGATTATATTTCCTCCAGGGCAGTGTCGTGAAGGGAAGGAGCTCCTTCTCGGCCAAATGGGGCACACCCCGAGGTAAATGAAGCGTAGGAAGTACGCTGGCCCGGTGCACCTGAACCGAGCCGGCACACGACTGAATGAGGGTGTTGACGTGCCCTGGTTAAACATTTGCTTCCTGCTATTTTTGCTGTCCCGTCTATTCCTCCTCCCTCATCACTCTTTTCAAGCAGGAAGTCGTCATATTGGAAAAAAAAAAGTTCTAAAAGAAGATGAGAAGGTTGGATGTGTTTTTCCAAACGGTGTGTCCACTGCAGCTGCTGAAATTCCTAAAGATAGAAGTTAGACAACGAGAGCGAGGAGGAGGAGGAGGAGGATGAACAATGGCAGGGATGGCGTGAGGGATGAGATGGAGGACAGGAGGATGATGGTGAGGGTGGTGGAGGAGAGGGAGAGGGCCTTCTCCAGGGTCATGCTCCGAGGGCGTCGGGCAGCACGAGAGGCAGGATGTTATGGTTTATTCAGCCCAGGAGTGGGGGCGACGTGGACAAGGTGTGCCTTGCCCTCAGCACCAACGTCTACGTGATTTATAGCAGCACTGGCAGACGCGTCTGTCCACGGGGAAGTCTTTGAAAACGCTGGAAGAGTGTGTGTACGAGTGAGTTTGCATCAGCGTAGGTCTGTGTTTATGTATGGCACATGAGTGAGAGTGTGTGTACTCCGTGGGTGTCTATGCCCGTTCTTTCTCATGTCTAGAGGTGCACTATATACTGCGGACTCTGCCAGATTTTAACCTGTGCCTGAAACATGCTCCTGTGTGACCCATCAGAGGAGAGATGGTCACCATACACTGATTAATCACACATCTCACACACACCTAAAGAGTATGTTACAGTATGCTACCATGCACATTATACCCACGTCATAAAAATATCGCTTTTCAATGTATTTTTACCTACGCTCATCTTCAAGTTTCATGGCACTGCTACAAAGGTTTGTTGTTGATAAACCACTGTGTTTCTATTTGAAACAGATAAGCATTTCCCTGTCTCTGTAAACGTAATGTGTAATGTTTTCTCTATAATAAAAATACTTAAAATTAAGACAGAAATCTAAAAAATTACTTTCACAATAAATGATTCAGTTTACAGGTAATTTAGGGCTGAGCCCGTATTGCAACGGCAGTGTAAAAAAATCTAAAAAAAGCAAAATCTTACTAATAAACAAGTAATAAACCTGCAGATGTCACTCCTCAAATTGTGTATGTGCGTTTGTTTCTGTGTGTGTGTGCGTGCATGTTTACAGGCCAATTATAATGGCCTTCCCCTGCTCTTGACCTCTTCCATCTCTAATGGAAGGCCTCTGGTGCTAGGGAGAACCTGACGGGACTTCCAAACAAGATGTCACAGGTCACATAGATACATGGGCCCGACAAGAGGGTGTCAACAGGTACAAGACATGTGAATGTTCACCGCTGTAACAGGAGAGGAGGCCGCTAAACTTATAACTGGAGAATCTGTGTGTGCCAATGGGTGTGGGGAGTGAAGCACTTTAGGCTCAAATGTGTCACTTCATATCACGTAACTCTTCTCCTGATAGTGTTTGAAGAGTGTGGAAAGGTTGGAGTGCAGGTAACTGATCACTAATTACTTTAAATTACCCACGTCAGCTGGAGAAAGCTTACTGTGAGTACTACAGAGTGTATACGTGTGTGCGTGTGTGTTAACCAACCATACAGTCGTAGAGGCTATTAAAAAGTCATTAACCTGCGTTTTATTCTAAGCCCCCTGCCCCCGTCCATCATCGCCCTAATGTATTTTCCGTAAGGTCTTTTTTTTCCTTCAGATTTAATTTAGCGACTCTTTGATTTTATGACTTGCCTCTGTTATTGTAGGATATCTTCTCCTTTCCTTGTAATTTTATTTTATGACGTGAAGAGAGCGAGTACAATACGCCCCCCGGGGAGGACCACTTACCTCCACGCCAACAAATATAATTACTGCTGATCAGAGGAGTGAAAACAGACTGCCGCTTATCTGCTACGGCCCCCGTTATTCTTTCTTTTTTTTTTTTATTCTAAACACAGAACGGCTGGAGCAGCTGGATAATAGTTGTGTAAATCTAAAAAAAGACAAGCGTGGAGACTGGTGTGTGTGTGATATTACACTTACTGTTACACACCTAAAACAAATATAAGGCTGAGAAGAAGAAAATTTGCAAGTTAATTAACTCAACACTTTTTTTGTTTGGAAGTCAAACTATTTTGTTTCGGTAAAATTTAGAATATTTTTGTTAGGGTTTATGTTTTAACTACTATCCTGCAGGGCTTGCTATAAGGTGCTGCCCCCTATTGATCCTCTAGAAATCATTGCCAGATTGACAGCCCAGACAATGTAATGGAATAAATCCTTTGTAAGTGACTTCATCATTAACATGTATATTGCACAAATAATGTTGTTACAATTGTAACATAGGGGTTGGATGACATGGACTGCATATCCCAAGATTGTCTAATACACAATCGTTATTTCGCAGACTGAAAATACCATGTAAACACACAGCATTTTCCAGGTTTACTATGATAATATTGTTGACGTCTAGTTTTTCCCAAGCAATTCTTGATTCACTACTGATAAGATTCACAGTAATGATTTAAATGCAGCAACTCAATATCTACAGAGAGGCAACAGCATCAATATCAACAGAAGTAGGCATCACTATACCGTCAACTCAAAGGGTCTTGGTGAATTGGACTGGACACATCTACAGTTAATAAGTAATTCGATGGCAAAAAAGAGCAGCACAGATGGAGAAAATAGTCAATTTAAGAAACTGAAAACTAGATACCCTCTTTTAATTCTAAAAGCACAGTTCAAAAAATATCTGCAACCTTCTTTTAGAAGAAGTTGATCTCAATGAACACAGACTTCAAGTGGAAAAAACAGTCCAAGTCTGAGCTACAAGTAAACAGATAAAGTCCTTCTATGTTTACCAAGTAAAGTCCTCAGCAGCATGTTGACAGGTGAGAGTTCACAGGAACAAAGTTGGTCCACCCCCTCCCGACCCTGATAGAGCCGCCTTAATGTGCACCCCACCAGAAAGAAATATGCATGTGTGTGTGTGACGGGGGCACAAGGGGAGATAAAGAGGGCGAGTTGCTGAGGGGGCTCTTTGACTTTGAGCACATAAGCCCTTATTTCATGGTGCCATTGTTTGTTTTAAGGACGTCAGGCTTAATTCAGTTCCAGGCGATTTCCCTGCATGTCTGTCCAGAGAGCACCTCCAAGGCACACACACTAAGTGTGTGTGTGTGTGTGTGTGTGTCCTTCACTGCATTCCTAACTGTTACAGCTCAAGAAATAGATTTAATAAATAGAAAAAAAATTGTTTTACAAGCAATTCTCAGACGATAAAGTCCTACAAAGACATTTACAGCATGACCTGTGTGATTTTAATGAGCTATAGTATAATTCAAGTCAGATTTCCTTCACCATCACTGAGCAGCATTGCTGTAATTGCCTATTAACTACATTACGATTTGGTAAAACGTAAATAGTGTGCAAAGAATGCAGGCTTTTCTCTCTGCACAGAACATAAAGAACACAAAAGATTTGCCTCTCACAGTCGTTAGTTCACCTGCAGGAAACAGCAATAAAGCCCTGCCTGTAGTTAAAAGAATCAGTTGCAGTGTATGAGTCAAACTCAATGAATTCCTCTGACCCAGACTGATGACTGCTTAGAACGACTTGAGGGAAAAATAGAGATTTGTCTCCTGGTCAAGTTGGAAAACCCAAGGAACCGAGTCCTCTACACAGAGCAGAGAGGTGGAGGTACAGTACCTTTTTGGGATTTTCTTAAGGCCATGAAGATTGTCATGTTGTTGGAAGGAACTACAAAAAAGCAGAATATGAAAGACAGGTCAGAAGATGGAATATAAAAAAAGTTACACTGTGGTTAAAATACCAAACTAGATACAAGGTGACTATGAAGGTTTGTAACTTTTATTTTCTGTGACTTTTATTTTCCAATCTCAAGTTGAGAGTAAGAAAATGTCCATACACGCTAAAGTGAAAAAAGTAAAAATGGAGAGAAACTGTGGATTACAATTAAAGATTAATATCAAATAAGCCTTTAGAATTGTTGCACTGAAAACCTGTTACACTAAAAATAAATTATTAAAATGTCTGTCTGCAACAGCGTGTCTCAGTGTTATGTTGTCTTTAGATTTGCTTCTGCAACTACAGTCAGAGTCCATTCATGCAAATAAAATACATGAAGGCGAGTGTGTGTCGAAAACAAAGCACAGAGAACTCTGTCTTTCTCTCACACTCATGCGTAGAGACACACACACACACACACACGGCCTATATGAGCGATGTGGGTCATGGTGGGGCATGAAGTAATATCCATAATCAGGCAAATTGCTGTGCTATTTTATCACAGCACCCAACAGTTGTTTTCTTACATCATCATTCTCCTTTTCTGATTTTTTTCTTCTTCTCATCAACAAAAAGCAACTGCATTAAAAAAAACCCACATCACTCTCACCTGGGTCAGAGTGGAAGCTGATGAATATATCAAGTTCTGCACAGGCTGGGGCTCAACGAGGACTTAAGAGGACAGGCAAAGAGTCAGACGCCTACACACTTATTACACTCAGGAAAAATAATCCCGTATCCCCCTCTCCTCTCCTCTTGTCTCATCTCCTCTCCTCTGTCCTGTGTCCTAAACCTTTTTATTCAGAGACCCGGAGACCTCTTATGAACAAAACAGCTTTTAGTGCTACCATTTCTCTCAGCTTAGGTTCTTGCAAATAGCTCTCTCTGTCTATGTGCTTGTGCGTGTGTGAGCGTGGAGCTGTTGTTGTTCCAGGAGCTCATCAAGTCATTATTTGATTAAGTCCAATTTTACAATCTCTGCTGCCACTGCTGCTGCTGCTGGAGAGATAATATTCATTCTTTCAATCAATCACAATTTAAGAAACTTAAACACAGGGGTAGTCAACTTGGACACCCTCTGGCCTCAATGTTGCCGATAATCAGAGAAATAATAATATTAAAATTAATAATCATAGGTGAATTAAAACAGGTGAACAAAGAAAACCGGGTCTCATTTGCGGTGTGACACTGCATTTAACAGCACCTCGGGGAGGAATAGAGTTTTCACCGCTTCCCTCCTCCTTCATTTGGGCCCGACTCTAATAAATATGTCAGTAAATTCAGCCATCACTGCAGCGGTGCCACAGCGCATTATCAGTCTTGGGCACTGAGGTGTGTCACACTACAGCCCGGCCTCATAAGACAGAGTGGGTTTTGAAATAAACACGCGCGCTGATCCACCTGGAACGGGCCGCGATAAGAGCAGTCGGTGTTAACTAGCACGTTTCCCGTGCACCTCATCAGAGTTTTCCTTTTCCAAACACGCGTTTCTTTAATGTCCCGGCCTGTTTTTCCAGCCGGCATGTGCGTTCGGGTGTGTATGAGTGTGTGTGAGCGCGCGCGCAGAGGTGGCACCCAAGGGAGCCGAGGCCAACGCAGCCACGGGCCAGTGAGGGGAGCAGGGAGAGAGAAGCGGGGGGACCGGGGCCGGGGGGCCGGGACACCTGCTTTGGAAAAGACACTCCAAACACAGAGTCTTTGCTGACTTCGTTGCAATTCGTTGATCCTAATAAAAATACACTTGCTTGCAACATGGAAAAGATACTCGCCTTTTCCTTTTTGGCAGCTGGCAGTGAGAGGAATATGGAAAATAAGATTTCTGGTTTAGTACAATGGGATCCTGTTTGTGGAGAGAGAGAAAAAGAAGAGGATTCTAAAGGCGTCCACAAATGTTTGACGTTTGTCATTCGACTGCGGCGCAGGAAAAAAAATCTATTTGCATATTTTTATGATAAAGATGTAGAATTCCATCCATATTTTTTCAATAGCCGCTGGTATAAAAATAGATCTATTTGTCGTGTTTGATCCGTGCGTAAAGTTGAAGTACTGCGACTTTATGATCGAGTAATCGGTTTGCATGAAAAAAATTATATATTTTCTGCATGGAAATAATTAAAATCCGACAAATACTGAATAACACCTACCTGTTGTAGGTTTAACCCTTCAAACAGGACTGAAACAGGAGCCCCCGGTTTTCATTTTTTGCGCAGGTGTAAACTATCAAATCATTGTTCAGTTTTGGTTAAATCAGCAGCATTGAACTAGTTGATGTGAGAGGATCAGATGTCAAAGTGCGCAGAGCGCGGCGGTGTCACAGGTGCTCACAGAAGTTTCCAACAAAAAGAATAAAAAGAAAGAACAGAACAATTCCCTGCAAATGTAATCTTCCGCAGCTTATTCGTAAAAAACACGTTAATATAAATTATGTCTCTGAATTTACCGTTGGATCCATCCAATAATAATAATTTCTGGTCAACGGAACGTCTTTACGCACGGGAGTTTGTCAGTGCGGCAGCAGGTTGTGGATCCGGGAAACGGGTTTTCACGAAGGTCCGTGGCGTTTTACAAAAAAAAAGAAAAGTCTCCAGTGGTGAATAATATTCCAAAGCAACGATGAGAAACTACGCCGCTGTTTCACTGCTCAAAACGTGGCTGTAAATAATTGTTGAATTTTATTTTTAAGGATATAAGTGATTCTTCAACCTAACAGATATAATATACATTATTTAAAGTGCGAGTTGTGCAAAACCAAGAGGTTTCAATGGATGTCACTGCAAGTATTGACTCCGGAGTTAAAGCTGCATTAAAGGAGTGTAAAAACAGATCGTTAATGCAGTGAAATATAATAACAGATTTCATAATGGCAGTCTGTAGACTTTTATTTATGGGACGGATCCAATTAAATGCGATTATTTCAGGGCTGCTTTTTAAAAACAAGTGATTGGATATTACGGATGTCTATAAGTCGATTCTAAATAACAGCTATTCTTCAAATTGCACTGTCAATTAAAAGTAAAAATGAAAATAATGCGGTAATACAGGAGCAAACATTGCAAACATTGTGCGTTTTCTTCTAGACTAAATGGTGTCATGTCAACCATTCTTACTGCGACGGCCATGGCTGTGAAAAGAAATAGATCAGTAAAGAGTTCGAGTTCCTTTTTCCATCCATCCTTCTCTTTCCTCCCTCTCTCTCTCCCCCTCACTCTCTCTCTCTCTCCTCAGCCTCAGTCTCTGGTCAAGTTCAGTGCGCTCTTCCCTGGACCGGACGGACGCCTCTTATTGGTAGGTTGCGACAGTTACATCACGGCGCTCATGACGCGCACGTCTTCCTGTTTCCTTCAGCCGCGTCTTAAAGTGAATCTTAGTGGCGGAGGAGCGCTCCAGCATCCACAGCTCTGCATCCAGTGCGCCTCGGAGACGCACGGGCTCAGCGTCGCTCTCTCGCTTTCTCTCTCTTTCTCTAACACTCTTTCTATGTCTCTCGCTCTCGCAGTCACAGCAGGACACCGAGGGGAGACACCGACGGGCGAGAAGAACTCTTCCCATCTTCTGTCTTTTGCCCGTTTTCTTCATTTCACTCGCGTCGCTGACTTTCTCACTCGCGTTCCTCCTTTCTCCGCCTGCGACAAAGTCTCCCGTCCCGGCAACAGAACGCGCTGAGTTCCATCCACAGAATCCCCGTCTTTTCGCCGCTGGAGTCCAGTTTCTGCTTCCTCTCTCCGTTTAAAGGGTGAGTAAACCTCGCTTATTCCTCCCTCTCTGCCTTCTCGGCTCTGCTGTGTCGCCCGAGCACAGCGAGTCCAAAGACCCCGGAAAGAAGTGGTTAGGGGGTAAATAAAATATTCTTCTCATCATGACCAAACCATCATGTTGACTCTCGGTGGTTCACAGTCGTCTCTGTTTGGTTCCTCTCTCCTCTCTGTGAGGTTGGAGTTCGTGTGCGCAGAGCTGCGCTTTTTTTCCGAAGAGTGATTTGCGGACAGTAAAAAAAAGCCCAACCTTCCTCATCAAAGCGCAGATCAAGTTGATTTGTAACTTTGTGGAAAAAAGTTAAGACCGTTTTTCCTCAACTTTCATACGATTTTACATTTTCTTGTGTTTTCTGATTACATATGAAAGTTGGGAAACATCTTCATCCTAAGAGGTAACATTATTAAAATACATAAAAATTATATATATATTTTTGGAAAACTTCACATCCACCAGTTTCACATTTGGTAATGGAGTTGTTCGCCAACTCTTTGGCAGACAACTGTGACAAAAGAAGTGCTGGTGTTGTAGTGTTAGAAGTGATAGTCTCTAAAGGGGTTTAGTAGCTCAGTCTGCACTTTGGCAGCCACAGAGTCAGTATAGGGCAGTTTTACAGACTAACAGAGCAGAAGTTCCCAAATAATATATATTCTTTTTTCTTTCACCAAAACATTTGATAAAGATTTACCTTGGGCTTGTTTAAATTATAAGACAGTAAATAACGAGCAAATTTAATAAATGAAAAAAATTCAAATCTAGTTGTCACAACCTATGTTTTACACACCAACGTACTTGTACTGGTACTTTTGGGAAGTAACATTAAAAAGTAAAAAAAAGATGGAAAAATACATTCATAATTTGTGCCTCCTTTTTACAACTCCAGGTACACAAATACAGTGATAACCCTTAAAACAACCAATATTTTACCAAAACCTATATTGCTATAGATCGGTTGTGGTTCATTTTTATTTCATTAATAAGGACATTTGATGTCTTCTGATTAAATAGTGCCTTCTTGTAGAAAAAGTTGGGTTAATGCTATTACTGGTAGGTTGAGACTTACACCTTTTTTTTCAAACGTTTTTGCTTTTTTTTATATTGATTGAAATGCTGTTTAGGATTTTCATGAGTGAAGCAGTTTGGCATGGATGTTAGAGACCCAGAGTGATGATGTGTGTTGTAGATGATTGAAAAGTGTTTTGGGAGAAGGAAAAAAATAGAGAGAGAAGGAGAGAGAGAGAGACAGAGAATGGGTAACACAAGACAGGTGCACCGTCAGAATAGACAGGTGCCATGGAGACTATTCCAAGCAGTTTGTTAAGATCCCAGGGCAATCAAATCAGATTCTTTTTACTTGAGATGTATCACCTTGTCTGTGTGACGGTCAAGACGTGGGCCAAAGCTATTTATCAGAGAGTTTTATTTTAGAATTTCACTGCTACATGATGCCTTTAAAGGATTTTGAATCAATTCAGCTAATGGCCAACTTATTTGGACATTTTTGATTGGTCTTTTTCTCAAACTGGGAGTTTACTGACAGTTTCTCTTTGAGAGAAAAGGTTTGAGTTGTCTTGCGCCACGGCGTCATACTGATCACTGTCACAGTTGTGCGAGTTTGGATGTTGTGTTTAGCCGTTGCAGTTCTGGAAAATACTCAGTTCACGTTGTGACTATGTAAGAATATGTCAGTGTTAGTAAGACCATAAGTAAATATTGTTGCACATAAGTTGAGATTTTATCATCATCTGCCGTGACTTCTCACATCAGCGGGGCTGTCCAATTTATCAGAATGGTATTATATATACTTATATAATATAATTGAAATATGTAAATCACATAGTTTAGGTTTATGTGAACCTAAAAATATAATAATAAAAAAAAAATCTATTTAGCTTTTTTACACTGCATATTTTTTCTAAAGCCTGTGTTTTTAGAGAAGGCAAATGGCAGAAAAAAATGTTATATTAGAATAATATATTAAATATATTTATGCGTCAAATTGTATTTTATTTTTAAATAATGTATTATAATGTTTTACTGAAATTTCTAACAAAATCTTTGTGGAATTATTCTAAGATTTTGCCACCAGCTCTTAAGCATTATTCACGCAGGCATATGGTTGTGACAAAACGTTTTGCTTCCAGACGTGCATTAGGATTTTTTTTTGTAGAAATGCTTTAAGTTGCTCCTTGCCAGAGGTGACCCATTTGACCCATTCATTTGAGCAGAATTAACTGCCCTTGCCAGATGAAAAGACAAACAAAAAAACACACAAGTGAGCTCACGCTGGCACGAAAATCAATAGGCTTATTTTGCGTTTCTTTTGTGTGTCACTCTCCTCATTGCTCAGGATATGATGGCCATATTGATAAATGCGTGCATGGTATTTTTCCACTTTTTCTCAATTTACCATTTCATCATGGCTTCAAAATCAACAAATCTTTTTATTGGCCCTTAGATAGGGAAAATTTGCGCTGTCTTTTTCACAATATATGCACTTATAAAGATAGCATTTATCACCTTTTAATTTTTCTTAATTGCAAGAGTTATTCATTTTCAGATCATTTTCTGGCTCACACTATACAAACAGGGAAATGAGGACAAGTACTTAACTAATTATCATAATTTTATGCAGCTTTGTCTTTCATGGGAACTGGTTCAGTGTCGCACAGCGTGTAACAGCAGACAGGATAAAATGTAGGACTTTGCCCTGGAATGTAGAGCCAAGGCCTAATTCTGACCCCAATGTCGCCCGCTCCCTTTAGTCCTGTGTCATCAGACTCGACTTTCCAAATGTATTCATACATGCCTGTCTTTAATTAAAGACAACAAAAAGCTGCCGCCGCTATGCATGAGTAAAAGAAACGAGTTTGTAATATCAATAAATTCAATTATGATATTTATTCTACATAATTCTTTCAGGACTTTCAGAGACCAGCACTGTAAATGACCTTTCGTAATTGAACAACACATCTGTAAAAATCAATTCTAAAATTATGTTTAAATGAGTCACCGTTAAATTTCTTTTACCCACAGATATTCAGAGGCTTTAATCAAAGTGGATTGGGTTTATGGGATATGGCCCAATAGCAGGAGCCCGTGATGCCGGACCATGACAGCGACTCCTTTCTGAACAGACAGACCAAGAGAAGACGTGTGGACATTGGTGTTAAGAGGACCGTGGGTAGCACTGCCTCTGCAGCAGCAGCCACAACAGTGACCACTGATAGCATTGCTCGCGCCAAAGCAGCCATTTTCAGTGCCATGAACTCTCTGAGTTCCCACTCTCACCACGGACCAGACACAGACTCCATGGAGTGCTCTGTGGTGCAGCCGCATGGTGGGCCGGGTGTTGTAACAGCTAGTGACAGCGAGTCCAAGTCCAATGTATTGAGAAAGCTACTGAAGAGGGCTAACTCTTATGAGGACACAATGATGCCCTTTCCTGGAACCACCATCATCTCTCAGCTTCTCAAAAACAACATGGCAAAAAATGGTGGAGGGCCAGAGAGGTTGGAAAGAGGAGACAGAGGTGATAGGGTTGACTCAGGCTTCCCTGGCTCAGGGCTCTCAAATGCAAGTTCAGATCCACCTCATGAAGATGCCTGCAGTAACTCATCTCAAGGAAGCACTCCTCAAGAGTGCCTGTCCCCATTTGGCCGCCCTCCTGGCCTGGCTACCTTTGACATTGAACGCCTAAACGATGAACACCTGCGTGCCAAACGAGCCCGGGTAGAGAACATTATACGAGGCATGAGCCATTCCCCCAGTGTGGTGGTCCCAGCTATATCCCGGCATGAACGTGACCATGAAATGGACAGAGACCAGGAGATGGAGCTCAGTTGTCCACCTCCTCAGTCTCAGCAACATGCTCCCAGCAGCCCAAGGGGAGGCGAGGTGTGCAGCAGCAACAGCAGCAGTCGAGAGAACAAACGTAAACAGCGTTTGCCACAGCAGCAACAGCAGAGCTTCACTCAGTTGGTCTGTCAGAGGAAGGAACAAAAGCAGGAGGAGCGCCGACAGCTGAAGCTGCAGCTGGAGGACATGCAGAAACAGCTACGTCAGCTACAGGAGAAGTTCTTTCAGATCTATGACTCAACTGATGACTCGGAACATACAGACCTCCACAACGACCTCCTCAATGACATAGGAAACATGTCAGAGGACAGCCCAACCAGGTCTGACACTGGTGGTGATGACCGGGGTGGAGATGACTTGCGCTCCGACAATGAGGTGTCTGACCTGGACCCAGGCCATTTTCTGAGCAGAGCACGGCAATTGCTTCAAGAGCAGGATTTGTTGGCTGATGGAGAAAAGCCACGGAGGGAGGGAAACAGCCGCAGCAAAGCTCTGGGAGGTCAAGGCTCCTCCATGCATACTGAAGGAAAACAGCTGGCAGAAACACTGAAGCAAGAACTTAACTCAGCCATGACTCATGTAGTGGACACAGTAGTCAAAGTGTTCGCTAAACCTCCTCGCCCTACACCTCAGCAGGCCTTCCCCCCAATTTCCATACCTCCAGACAGATTCCCTCCGACTGTCAATGGTGACAACCCCAATTTCCACACCGCCAACCAAAGGCTGCAATGTTTTGGCGATGTCATCATTCCCAATCCACTTGACACCTTTGCCAGCATGCCGGGAATGCCTGGCCCCACCAATGACCAGACAGAAGCATTGCCATTGGTTGTCAGGAAGACACCCAGTGACCACCATCACCACCACCAGCCCTCAGCTGTGGGTGCCCATGGTGGTCACCATCATCCAGCCCTTCATCCATCTTCCCTCTCAGCCTCCATGGGTTTCAGTCCCCCATCATTTAGACACCCATTTCCTCTGCCTCTCATGGGCTACCCTTTCCAGAGTGCCCTAGGTGCACCTGCAGGTGTTTACCCGGGAAAGGATCGATCTTCTCCAGACTCAATGGACCTGTCTCGGGAGACAACCAGCCTGAGGACAAAGATGGCTTCAGGTCACCATCTGGGGCACCACCATCGCTCTTGTTCACCTGCCCATCCTGGCAGCACAGCAGAGAGTCTGTCCCTGTCCCTCATCAAGTCTGAGTGCAGTGATCTGCCAGACATGGCTGACATCTCACCATACTCAAGCAGCAATGTATCCTTTAAAGTGATGATGTGTTTCTGAGTGTGTATTTAGAAGACCAGGCATAACAGGAAAAACAGAATATGTGTGTGGCCAGGATTCCTTTGAGATTATATCCTGTTTGAGTTGGCCAAGAAATATCTTTACAAAGTATTACCCTAAAGTCACAAGTGAAGAACATCATGTGTAGCGCAAAAATACTTAAAAATTCTCATCTTCTAGGGCTTGTTTGAAGCCGAAGAAGCAACAAAACTGTTGATGAATCACTTCTACTCCCACTGCTGTTCTCCGCTCCATTGTTGTATTGTTTTATTTATTTTTAAATGTGTAATGCTTCCTTCTCGCAGTTTTTTCCATCCGTCTTCAGTCCGGAGAGCTTTTAACAGCTCTCTTGTCACATATCACTTACTCATGAAGATTTGGGACCCAAGATATTTACTGCCCTAGTTCTTTTCAAGCAAAAAAAGTGACCTGAAAGAACAAGGATGTAGATAGGGTCCTGAAACTTGGCAGACAATGAGTTATAATGCTTCTCTTATAGCTTAACCCCAATGTACCCTAATCATGCCCTGCAAAAAAGAGGATATCCCCATTGGGAGGCTCAAATTAAAGCCCCTGAGGACATAGGACTGGTGGCCTAAACAGACACATTTAGCTTAATTTCTCCTTCCCTATATCTCTGTGTCTGTAAGTATACAAGACCTGTTAACCTCCGTGGAAGTTTGATTTGTGTCACATAGGAGGGCCTCAAACAACCTTCTTTAGAAATCATTACAATTCATTACATGCTGAAGAGACTAATCCTTTAACCTATTGTGGACATGAGTTGAAATAATATGAATATTAAACTCTTAGGAGTTCCAATTTTCTCTCCTCTTGTATTTCACCTGAGTGATTTTGCTCAGTGTGTGTGTGTGTGTTTGTGTTGTCTTTGTGTTCATGTCACAGAAGGTTCGCCTGAGGACTTGGTAAAGGTGTATATTTATGATTGCTTGTGTTTTCTCTTGTGTTCCTCTTATCATCCATCGCTGTTGTAAAAAGCCCACAATCATTGTCGTTTCTTTTCTCTTTTTTTCATTTCATAAAGATCTGTCAACAGCCCGGGGGGCCCTTTGGCTGTTGCTTGGCAGCCAAATACTTCTTTTTTTTGTTTTCCCTCCCTGCACACCCCCCTCCTCCCTGTCTTTTCTTTGAAGCGGACGTTAACAGGTGTTTGCAGCGGGCTGTTTATCTTTCATTACCTTGCCTTGTCTTGTCTTCTGACCCAAGGGTGAACGCTTTCCAGAGATCCATAATCCTTTGCTTCTATGGGTTCCCGATGGAAGGATGAAAAGGGAAGAAAGGGAGAGAAAGAGTGAGAGAGAGAGAAAGACATATAGTGAGAGAAAGTTAAAAAAAACAGACAATAACCACATGCAGCAGATGCCATGGCTGTCATTGTTGGTTTTTCAAATGATTTTGAAAGTCAAGGCAATCACAGTTAAAATTGTACAAGTAAATCTTATCAGGCAAAAGAGAGAAATACAACTTCCCAGAATATTAACTAGAATTTTAAATTAAATTTTTACATTACATTCCGAGATCAGCAAATCTAAAGTTTGTTGGTTTATTAAGAACATCGAGAGCTGCTTAAATGTTCTCAGTCACCCGTGGTTTCATTGTTGTGATGTTGGAATGGATTGATAAAAAGACAGATAAAGATAGACTTTATTCTTCTTTTTAACAAACATCTAGATACAAGACAGTTTCTGAGGTGTGCTGAGGTTTACTTGTTTTCAGCTGTGCTGTGGAACAGATGCCCTCCATCAATTTCCTCATTTGTTCTTACACAGACTCCAAATCTTCTTGTCTTTACACCTGGAACTTGGAATTGGAACAGATAATTTCCTCCCATGACTCTGGGCTTTGGGGAAGTGCTGTTGGAAGGGTGATATCTTGTCAGATGTAGCAGGCAAACAGTGGGCCAGCTGGTATGAGCGCACCATCATGACAAAATAATAGCCTTGCAAGCCACCCTTAAGTCCAATCACAATTACATTTGCAAGCTGTGAACGAACTGCAGATGAAAATGTCTCATCAGGAGACGTGAAGCTCCCTAACAGTCGTCTGAAGGGAAGTGAAATTCCGTTTATGGCTGCAGAGTTAATTTCTTGGTTTTCTTTTATCGATGATTAATTATTTCAGTTTAAAAAAAGAAAGCAATTTTTGTCCATGTGACCAAATTAAAAACAATTTACACTGCCTTAAATGAACATTAGTAGTCACTACAAAAAAAAATCACTGCAGAGACCTGTCCTTTTCTGTCTCCTTCTCTGTCTGAGGAGCCATTGTATCCCTTCCACTTGGAGCAGATGGTAAGGTCTGGAGAGTGAAGTGCTGCTCTTTTGGCCAGGCCTGACAGAGTAGCACCAGTCTGCCAGGGTCTCCCCCACAAGACCCTTGCTGCGTACACAACTAAGTCTCTCTTCCTCCCTCTCTTTCACTGAATCAGACAAAGTAGACAGGGTCTTTAAGGAGCCAGCCCAGTGTGGTGCAGCATTTGCTGGCTTTGCCATGTAACCCTGAGGCCAAGGGCAATCCAATCTAGCAGCTGATGCCTTCCGTCTACTCTATAGTTACAGCTACATCTGGACACTTGACTGATTTTAACGATCACAGCCTCCCCATAGATCACAGACAGAAGTCAAAAGCAATGTATTTTGTCCACTCAAGTGTAAACAGTCTTCATGAAAACTTGAGTTGCATGTTCTTCGTGATTTACCGGCCAGTCTAGTTTCTTCTCAGATGAGCCTCAGGTTTTTACCACGTAGCCCACATCAATCCTGTTCTCTTTCAATGTCTTATCCTCCAGATTGACATTATCAGATGCATTATACGGCCGTTAATTCACCGTGGAAATGGCTTGGGCTGGTTGGTGTCGCAGATGTGTTTCAGACCCCCATCTCTGGCTGAGGCCAAAGCCTTAGAGCCCCTCTTGTCCTTCTCCTCCTCCTTCTTTTGCTCCTCCAAGGGTTTGGCAGCAGCAGCACAGGGGCTGTGGGTAAGGGTGGAGCAGAGGGAGGAGGAGGGGGATGTAATTGAAGGTTGGAACCATACTTTCCCTCAAGGTGCCCCCATGAGCCCATCTCCATCCTCTGTGCTGTTCAATCCAGGCGATCCATTAGGAGGACAAGGCCTCTGACACGTATTTGAATATGGCCTGTGTGAGTGTGGGAAGGTTTTCTGTGCTGCTGAGGCCAGTGTTTGCTTCTATCTCCTAAACCTTGTTTTTTTTTCACTGATATGAAGCCAACATTACACAGTCATATTCTGGCTTGGCATGTGTTGTCGCCAACCCATTAGGCCTTCTTGCCTGTCACTGGTGTTAACTGCAGTCTTTGTGTGTGATATGCAAATGTATCCTTTTTGCTTCTTCCTTTTTTGGGGGGTGGAGGTGAGAGCAGGGTGTAGGCAAAGGCGTTTGCTTACTTTGACTGTGAAATGAGCCTCCTTATGTAAAAGCATCGGTTGTAGTGCAGGCCAGCACTTTATTTACCATGACGCTCTTGCACCTGATACGGACAATGCTAATTGCAAGCAAATGGTCTTTACTTTGGTGCAATGTCTTCAGCAACCCTCTTTCCTCCCCCCAATCCACATCTCCTCCAATCACACGTTCATGCCTGCCACAACATTTGTTTTCCCTTCCTCTCTTCCTCCCTCAGCCTAGTACACACAAATATTCTCAAAACAAGATTATGGTTAAAGACATATTATTCCTATATGTGTATTTCTGTATTTCTCCCCAACAAATTTGTTGATTTCCTTAACAGCAGCTGTTTGCAGATTCAAGAGGGTCTTTCACCCAATCACCTCAAGAAGGCCAAGCTCATGTTTTTCTACACGCGCTACCCGAGTTCAAACATGCTGAAGATGTTCTTTGCTGATGTCAAGGTGAGTACACATCAGTTACCAACAAAATAAAAAAATGTACTGAATGTCTTTACAAGAAGTTTACAGTATGCTTCTTCACATTTCATCATTACAAAATCTTTATGCTGAAGGAAACTTTAGATTCCATATGATCACTGAGCAGTGAAACATAACGCCTTGATGTCACCAAGCAACAGATTTTTTTCCTGCAAGAGCACTGAATACAGAGATTTATCTGGCTGCTTTTACAACAAACAAAAAACAACTCTGCCTGTGTTTTCCAATGCATGAAACGTTAAGAGCACATTAATAATCAATATATTAAGAAAGATATAACATAAAGGCAGCTAAAGGAGAGAATTCCAAAACACATTTAGTTTAGGAATCTTTAGAAAAAGGATGAGCTTTAATTACACTGCATTTCAAATGACTGAAGCTGTACAAAAAGAAAAAACAAACAACACAATGGACGTTGTTGAGTTGGCAACTGTCTGGGATGTGCTTGTTTTTGTGTCTCTGTCCCTCTCAGACCATACGGAAGGGTAAACACAGTGACAGATCCAGGCCATCTTATTCTAATCAGGAGATAAAGGTTCTCTTTTCTCACAGCTGCCCCTTTTTGGAAGCCGTCATAGCCAACCTTCTGGGGCAAGGCTCACAAGACTACGATTAGGTAGCTTTATTGGTTGGGAATAATACTTTTTATGCTGTAATTACTTTTTTATTTCTAAAAAGCCTGATTTTTTTGTGCTGTCATGATTCAAAATCCAAAATTGTGTACCAAAATATATTTATAGACTTTTTCATCTAATTCCATCAATTAACTATTGCAGAGGAGGCCTCCTTATGAATGCCCCCATCAGAGACGCAAACAGGTCAATCCATTTGGGTGGGTTATGAGTCACATTAGTTTGTTTCTGTTTTTATGGAGAACAATAGACTTAAGCTGTAAGTTACTAGACATGTATGGGAATGAGACTGATTAACTAATTAGATTCAGCCTCTTAGCAAATTAAACAAAAGTCTTGAAGGATAATCAGGTCTCGGAGACTGTCAGCAACCTAATGAACGTGGGAAGTGGGTGACCCCAAAAACTGGGGGGGTGATGTAGCTGGTGTTCTCCTTGATTAAGTTCCTTTAATCATGATTCTGACTTTTCTAAGTGACTTTTGGTGTTTTTAAATTGTTTTGACAGATGTGTTACAATAGCACTGTTGGCGCCATAATTGGGAGTTTTAAAGGGCACACAATACAGGCTCTACTGTGCACCAGCGTGATAAAGCTGAACAGCATGGCTGATAGCTATAGAACAATATTGAACAATGTGTATATTTTATAACTATAACTGTTTATTCACTAACACCTAAACAAAGAATTAGGGAGTAATGACCGTTTGATGGATCTTTTATTCAGACCTATATAAACGGTGTGCTGGGAGTGTTATGGTCAGGAGGTCTTTCACCTTTTCTACATGTCATTCCTGTCGTTTCTTTTTTTTTCTTTTTTGCTGATGGTGGGTCCCTGCAGTGTTGGGTGAAAATAAAAGCCACGGTCTGAATTTTTTGAGTCACCACGTCAACAAAAGATCTCTTTCCAGGTCTGTTTTTTGTGTGCACTTGGCCAATAGGCTGCCAGAGATTATCTCCCACAATTCACCTCTGTAAAAACAGGAAATGTTGGAGAGCCATGATGACAGTGAAGGGGCTTAGAGGAGAGGAGGAGATAGAGAACAAGAGAAAGAGCTTTACAGTCTTCTTTGTCTTTTTATTATAAAAAATATATATTTTATTTTTGTTACTATATAAATCAACTGCTAATTCTCAAATGCCAAAGTTTAACTAATTAAACCAAATTACATATAAGGTTTTTCAGATGCTCTTAATTTGACCATGGACAATTAAGTGTTTTTCTATTTCTGGATCGGAGTACAGTTTGTCTCTGTTCATGACCAGCCCGTGTATGTGTGTGTGTGTGTGTTTATACCACTTCTTTATCTTGCAATGTTAGCACTAAGCTCTGACCTTTCACAGGCTCTTGAGTGTGAGTGTGAGAAACATGCTCTGGTTGTCTCTCTCTCATCTGCCTCTCAGCCAGACGTATGACAAACACTGCACACACACACACACCACTCTGTCTTAAACATCCTGCTTAAATGCAGTGTGTATAATTCACACTCACACACACGCTTTTTTCACTGCGTATCATTTCTGTGCTGACTGACCCCTGCCAGCTCTGATTAAGGAGCTGCAGTGATGTGCTTCTTTGAACCGGTTCCTTCCTTTTACACTGAAACTGCTCGTCCTTAGCTGTTAATGTCGGGGGGGGGGAGTTAGGGCTCTCTCCCCCTATGAGCAACTTAATGAAGCAAGGCTTTTGGCAGTTTGGCCAAAACAAAATCCCAGGGATTGTTGAGCGCAGCACACACAGATGTAATGCAAATTAACTATGGTACCACAAATACACCTTAGTGGACATTGTGCTACTCCTTTAAATGCAACGGCAGTAATAGATCTTCTCCTGAGCCGTCCATATAATGAAGCAATCCCGGTCCAAGTGACAATTCTATCTGTCACTCAGCTCCACTGACACCAAAGGTCTCCAGTATGAGCGATGGTAACTCTCGAATGAGTTTAATCTCAGTATGCACCTCTTAGATGCATATACACATAGACTTGTACATAAATCTGTAAAAAAAAGCCCAGTCTGATCTCACATATAAAGAACCAATAACTTAAGTGTAAAATTGTAGTCAACTGTATGGTCAACTGTGGGCTACATAAAACATAGTAGTTCTAAGTATTGGCCCGTGTAGCCCATGTATCTGTGTCAGTAGATTGTTTGTTTGACACTTCGATGTCACGACCTCAGCTTGCTGACTGCTCACGTTCCAACCCCCCCACCCAAACGCAAAGCACCATTGTCCGACAGCGCTGACCTGCAGCCGTCCCTCTTCTCCCCAGCCCTCTCCACCCTCTCGTCTCTCCCTCCCTCCATACCTCATTTCCCCATTTATGCTAACCCTGCACTTTAGGACTCCACTCCCCCCGACACACACCCACCCAAAGCTCTGTCAAACAATGTCAGGTCGACTTTTTCTTCTCGCTCTGCCATTATGTCATCACCCCAGGAAGGCGAAACCTTCTGTTCTAGCCCCGCCCCACCTTGGTCGGCCGTCTTCTAACTTTCCTTACAACCTTCCTCTTCTGCTGCCACTCCGTCTTAACATTATGTGCGGCCATGTGTCTGTGTTTTCACCACAGCAGATCGTGAAGGGTGTGCATGATTTTTTTGTGTGTGTGTCCAGACAATAGCTGGAGCCTAATCTCCATGTCAAAACCACTCTGCCTCCCCAGCGAGCAGTCCGCTCAGCATTTAGTAGTGTTTTGTCCGTCCATTCTTTGAGCATCACAAAAAAGAGAGGGGTGGGGGGTGGTTAAAGGCCTGTGTGTGTCTGTGTCTGTGTTTGTGTGAATGAAGGGCATGGAAGATTGATGGCGGCATCAACAATTTCAGGGTGACACAGTTTACAATATTTGTTAGTAAGTCAGCAAAGTGGATTCACGGCAACATTAACATTATGTCTTCCTCTTTAAATCTATGTTGACTGGACCAAGACTGCTCCCGAGGTCTTAATCGAGTGGATTTTTAATGTTTAGACAGTGTTTTTCACTGCAGGGACCAGAGTCGGAACAAGCCGAGAGTCTTAATAGGTTTACCTCGCCCTATTGAATCCAGCCAAGCAACCCGATCAGATAGCCACAGTCTTCTATGCAGCTCTCTCTGTCTGCGTCTTTTTTTCTCACTTTCTTTTTTCACCCTTTTCTTCTCTTTTCTATCAAGCCTGGGTGATGCAGCGAGGGGGAGGAGAATCAGGGTGTAATTGGTGAACAGGGTTAAGTACATGTTTGAGCCCCCTGCGGGCCAGGGCGCTTCAGATGATGACTTAATCGTTTTTCTGGTCAATTATGTGTTTGCGGTCTTGCCCTGACCCCCTCCTTTCCACCTCTGCCTCCACTCCTAGGGTTATGATGGGGGAAGGTCTTCTCTCAGAGGGGAAGATGAGCCGCTCTCTTACAAGGCTCCCTCCCAAACTGCACGCTGTCTACCATAATGTCTTTATTATCTTCTCTTCCTCTTTTTTTACAGTATCTTTTGAGTCATCACCTGACGTCTCTCA
The DNA here is from genome assembly GCA_016785265.1 of Paraplagusia blochii. Lineage (NCBI taxonomy): Eukaryota > Metazoa > Chordata > Actinopteri > Pleuronectiformes > Cynoglossidae > Paraplagusia > Paraplagusia blochii. The sequence continues at coordinate 460,959 of JAFBJS010002753.1, read as the reverse complement.
GAAATAATACAATATCACAACCTTAGATTCTTGCACTTCCTCTCTCCGCCTCATCTTCGCATCCAAAGTTGTGTTTTGTTTTAAGATGTTTTTCATCCAACAATAAAACAAGTTTCACCACTGATTTATATAAATAAATTCACAAAGAATCCAGGAATATTTGCTAACGCCACACCTTTTGATTCTTTCCCCAGTTTAATCGCTGCATAACCTCCCAGCTGATCAAGTGGTTCAGCAACTTCAGGGAGTTCTATTACATCCAGATGGAGAAATTTGCCCGTCAGTCCATCAACGACGGGGTCACTGGAGCCGAAGAGTTGACTGTCAGCCGTGACTGCGAGCTTTTCCGTGCGTTAAACATGCACTACAACAAGGCCAATGACTTTGAGGTAAACACCAGCAACACGAAACTACCTTCAGGCTGTGTCTTCTTTAAAAATAGTTATTTTTCTGTGTGTGAGAAGCTAATTTTACCACATGACACATTAGGACAGGGGAAACACCTTCTCTCTGTGTCCGCTCTATTGCCACTTGGTGAGAGGTCAAGCAAAAAACGCTTGTTACAGGTTTGCAACATTGTATTGTGCGTAATATTTATTGGTACAATGCAACTTAAAGATTTCTCTCTTCCTAACGTCTCCTTTTTTAAAACACTAATTCATATTAGTCAAACTTGAAGTGCTGCGGATGTTTTCACCAGATAATTTAATTATACAGCTTCAATAAATCATAATGAATTGCAGAAACAATCATTGATACATAATTAGTTACATAGTTACATAAAGTCTTTCCGTTACCACTGGCCCAATAAGGGGAACTGCATGGCTGCGGTGCTCTAATTCCTCAAACACAGCAAAAAATTACAAATAAATTCCCCCATCTGTGGAATATGTTGAAAAACATATTCACAACAAACATCATAAAAACCTTGAAAAATTATCAGACAAGCTAGCCAGCCTCTTTTTACAACTCCTTGGCCTCCATTGGGGGCTGCTCCAAAAGTGCGTTAACGTCAGACATAGAGAAAAGAAAGAAAATTTTATCTGATGAGGAAGAAACCCTCACAGATACCTGGTGTTTTGTTTTTCTTCCTCACTTCTTAGTTCCGCTACATATGTGTATGTGCTCGTGTTTGGAGAAACCCTAATTCAACTTCCCCTCCTGATTTACCTATCACCTGTGGTGAGGTGTTAATTTGCGTGTGACTGTCTTCCAGCGAATTGTTTCTCAGCAGGCAACTTCACCTTTAATACGTTACCACTTTCCATACTTCTCCTTTTGCCACCTTGTCGCGTGTGTGTGTGTGTGTGTGTGTAACATTTCAGCCAACACTCTCAATGTCAGCTGACAAAAGGCCTTTTAAAGACTTGTGTTAAGAAGGACCTGGTGTGATCCGGATGAGTGTGTGTGTGTGTGTGTGCGCGGTAAAGAGATGGTGTCTGTGTGCATCCCTGTATATGAGTGTGAGAGTGTTTTGTTGTTGCTGCATTTCCCAGTGTCCTGTTCACCTCGAAGGGTACAGCCGTCCCTTGGACCGGCCTGGCATGCTGGCAAAGCACTTCTCTGTTGTGTGTGAGTGTGTGTGTGTGTGTCACTTGGAGGGGGGAAAAAACTCACTGTTATCAAGGTTAAGCGTCCTACTGTTTTAGTGAGAGAAAGAGGGGGAAGAGGGAGATGGATAGATAAGGGATGGGGGGTGAGCTTGGAGACAAAAGAGAAAGTGATAAAGGGAGGGAGGAAGGGAGTCAAGGGAAAAAAAAGGAGAAAGAAGGGTAGAAGGAGAGAGGGGTTGTAAGAGAGATGACGTACAGGAGGGAAGTGCCCTTGCGAGCAGTGGGAGTTTTGCAAGCGCTCACATTTAAAGTGCTTCACTCTTTCTCTCCCTTTCTGTCAATGTCTCTCTGTCCGTTATTTGTCCACTGGGGCTTCTATCTACACACACATGCGCACACACAGATCAGACAGACATGCAGACACACACTCCCTCCTCACATTCATCTTCAATTCTCTTCAGGGAGGCTTTGAGCGACTCTAGCAGGCTGAAGCACTTGTACATACGAGTTCTCAATAAGCTCAGTTTTTATTTTTTTCTGTTCAGATGATACAGTACAGGCTCATTCAGGAGCAGGAACGAACACATCTATTCAACCCCACAGCAAGACGTCTGCACTAATTAAGAGCAATTCTGAATGTTTGATTTTTCACATTAGATATAATTGAGACATAATTTAAGAGGCGGAGGGTCAGTGGACTGCAGTCGGTGTCGTTCTCTCAGTTTCTGTCTCCGTTTCCTCTCACTGTCTCTCAACCTGCTTTCTGTTTCCATATCAAATTATGCCCTGTTTATGGTAAATCACCTGACACCCACAACAGGAAATGAAGTCCCTTTTGGGAAGCATTCCTATAGAATAAATGTATAGATTCACAAATTCAAGCCAACAGACGTCCTTGCATCGGAGGCATATAGAAAAATGACATTCAAAAGGACATGTACTGTAGAACACAATATTGTGTACTGGACACTCATATTAAATTTTCTCACAGAGGTTTTTCTTTTTTTTTTAAGAGACATGTCCTGGTGGGTGTGACATGTCATAATGTGTGTATGGTACCATAGCTGTTCGTTGGGCTTTAAGAGAGTACATTCAAATATTTTTAATTATTCCTTGGCTTAGATAACAATAAAATTTGGATGCACAGCCCAGAGATGTATTAAATTTCCAGCTACTTTTATCTATTAATTCAACTTAAATTACTTTCTGCCACACCAAAAAAGAAAATTGAACTTAACATGATTATGATCAGAGACACAAACTTGCCAAACCTATCAGCCAACCTCACCAACATATACCTCACTGACGATGCTACAATAATTTACAAGAATCTCTGACATTATCCTAAAGGATTTTTTTGATTCTGCCTTCAAAGAGATGAAAATATTTGCCAGGCTTGTCTGAACATCATTGACGCATCATTCCGTGTCAGGGGCATAAATTTCTTGTCACACCTCAGACAAGACAGTCATTCTTCTTCTGGTACCAGGAAGCTACTGTTAAAAAAGGCTCAAGGGGAACAGTCTATTTGCATACATAAATGTGAAAATTTGCAAGAAGGCATACACTGAGGTAAAAAGAGTGAGACGGGCCAGGTGAATAAGTCTTCTGTTGGTCGAGGAACTGCACTGGTGGAGGAACCAGTGTGGAGGAGGGAGTGAGCAAAGGTGTTTTGCATAATAAGTTTTTTTTTGTTTTTTGCTGGGCAGGTGTCTGAGAGATAGAGAAGCTGATTAGAGTTTAACACAAGGAAAATTTGCCCAGCCATGCAAATTTAACCCCCCCTGACTAACCAACTGCCTCAGTGAGCATGAAGACTTTGTTTGCGTGTTAACGTGCGTGTCATGGTCAAGTGTGTGTCATGTGTGTTTGTGAGTGTGCATGCGTGGGTTGTGTATTTTTTGCTGTTTGATGTTTGTGTGGGAACGATGTGTATTAAATATGTACATGGGCACAATTGTTATGTTTTAGGTGTGTGTGTGAGAAAGAGTGTGTGAGTCATAGACGTAATGCTGCGATGGAAAGTACTGAGTGTGTATCAGGTTGGCCCTAAGGCTCTTCTCTATGGATCTCTCCCCTTTTCTCCTCCACCTATTCTTCCACCTCCTCCTCCTCCATCTCTTCCACTTCCTCCTCTGCCTACCTGCACTGACACTTGAAACAGGAGCCTACGCAGATTCAGCAAAGCACGCACACACACACACACACTCATGCTGTAGAGACACAGTAGGTTTTCTCTTTGCCAGTTTCTGCATCATCAAAGTCCCATCCACCTTGGTGGCGTCTTTGGAATGAATATGTCCTCTGTTTCCCCCATAAAACACACACACACACACACACACACACACACACATACATATATATCTATGGCCTTTCTTGTTTGATGCTAATCTGCTCTGTCACTGTTCTGGACTAATACGCTCCCCGTCTGCCTCGCAGCTCCTCTTTTGTAGCGACTGTTTTCCTTTTTTCATTTTGTGTCCCTTCTTTCTCTCACACTCCCTCTCTCTCCTATTCTTTCTTCAGTCTTTTCATTCTTTCATCCTTCTCTTTTGCATGTCTTCCGTTAACCACAATCACTTTTCTCCCCATTAGGAAGTTCTAATGGCATAATTGTCGCATTCCTTCTGGCACAATGAACACCGGCATTAATTAAAGAGCTTGCTGTTAATTACCTAGACCCTGTCGATCTGCCGTCCCCCTCCCTTTTCCCCACATGCCTTTCTTCTTCACTTCTCATTCTCTTCGTCCATCACCATCAAAGTCTTCCTAAACACGATCCGCCTCCCGTAGCCTTGACTTTGAGCAGAAAAAGGGCTTTCATGTGAGGGCTCAAGTGAAAATTCTCGAAAGTGTCTTTTTACTTTCCAGTAATCTACCTCCCCCAAACCTCCCACCCTGGCTGTCCCCACCCTGTCCGTCTTTGAACCCTCAATGACAACACACATCATCTTTCATAAGTAGGACAGGAATGTGTGTGACCTGGTAATTGGCTGAAGCCGGTTAGGGTACGAGGGAGTCGAGGGAACAGAGGAGGGTTCTGATTAAAAAAAAAAGATTTTGGGAAACTCATATTTCCATATGATAGACCAGGCCAAGTTTCCTCAGTCAGTGAACTCTCTTTTTACAAAGGATACAACCCTTAGATAGCAGAAAAACACACAGCTAGGTGGTAGCATAGCAAGTTCATACTACTCGTTTGGACCAACCAGAACAGAGCTTATTGTTAAAAATGACATATGTCCTTAAATTACTCCTCTCTCATCAGCTGCTTTATCTCCTCCAGAAAAAAAATCTCTGACCTTTTAGTGTCCCTTTTCCTCTTTTGTCCATCCATCTGTCTTTCTTCTCTCCCCCTATACACACCTCTAATAACACACACTTCCAACATGCACACTTATGTAAGTAACAACTGAGAGAAAACTTTTCCCAGTCTAACTTTTTTGCTCCATGTCCTTGTTTCCATGTCACTCCTCTCCCCTCACATTTTCCTTTCCATTCTGCCTCTTCGTCCTGATGTCTCTTCTTTTCCCTCCTTCCTGCTCTCTCACTGCATCTCCATCCATTACCAGAGCCACAGAGAGCTGAGAGCAGATGCTGTCTGTCCAACCGCCATGCCCCACAGTATTGTGAGCTTCACCTCTCCTTCCCCCTCACTCCCCCACTGCTCCTCTTCATGTCCCTCTTGGGTCTCCATTTGCTCTCCACCCGGAAAAGCTAATGTCTCTTTTCTCCTCCTGCTGCTTTTCCCCTTCATGTCTTCTACCTCCTTTCTTCCAGGTCTAATATATTTTGTTTGGTTTGCCGTCACAAAGGACACAGTGTGTCTAATGTGTGAGTGGGTTTGGCTTGTGTCACTGACCTGGCTTCGACCTCAGGGAATTGGGGGTGAAAAAGTCATGGCTGTTGTGCAGGATGCACCAGCAGAAAGGCCGATAGGAACTCGTAAAAAACCTACCTAAATACAAATACACAAGCATGCAGACAGACAGACACACACACACACACACACAGCCTAAGGGTTCCAACGTCCTAAAGGCTTAAGGGAAGTATCTATTATAGTCAAGTACATCCTTCTGTTATGTTAATAAATTAAGTTTGGACGACTTTTAACCACTTTTACTTGGAAACGTCATTTAAAAGTCATTTAAAATAAGTTTTTACAAAAATTAATAAGAAAAAAAACTACACAGTGAATTGATACAACAACAAACAAGGCCATAAACATAGGGAAGAGGGAAATATGCAATAGAAAGTAAACAAAACCCAGCTGGATAAACCATATCCTCTCAGACCTTGTCCAGACCTTTAGTGTGTAATGATCAGCATGTCTTGTTGTGTTCCAACTCTCCTGGTGGAGAGGGTTAGAAGAAATAATGGAGAACAGAATTATCTGCTCCTCTATGAATAGCTGGGGGCCACTGAGTATCCCCAGTTTGACATGCACTGACAGGCCTTTTCTTCTGTGCACCTGTACATGAGAGCTGATGAAATGACACCAGCTGTAGCAAGAAATCACCAAAATACTTTAAAATTCGTACGTTACCAAACACCTACACGTACACAAATACTAAACGTCCTCAACTGCATTCACCTAACACTGAGTTTCTCCAAGTTCCTGCATCAACCAGCCCCCTCTCCAAAATCAACCTCTTCTGCACTCCTTCCCCCACCTCCTTCTCCGTCCGCCTGTCCCTTGTCACCTTGTGAGGGGCAGCCTGCTCCGTGGCACAGCTGCTGATTATGTCATTATTTCTGGACCATTTTGGTCTCCCTCCTTGTGTGTGTGTGTGTGTGTGTGAGAGAGCGCCTAATGAAGCGTGGCATAAGGACTCCTGCCAAAATGACCAGGGTGTGCATCAGAGCTGCAGATGTGTCTAAGCGACTCCCCAATTCACTCACACACACACACACACACACAAAACACACATTCTCTTGTAGCTTCTGCTGTTAACACTTTGCATTGACACCCCTTAATCTTTTCAACCTAACCAGAACTTAATAACTGAGACTAACCTTAGACTTTACAGAAGCCTAAGCCAAGGTTCAGATTAATTAGATTAGGTTTTCTATCACTGTTAAAAAACGATAATATGTATTGATGCTCAATCCCAAAACCACTAAGAAATCCTCACTCACACACACACACACAAACACATCTCTATTGTCCTCGGGGAACTAAACTTCTTTATGGCGATTATTTTCAAGGACCTTAACCTCCTCAAAAACCATGTTCTTGGCTAAAAATATAATGCTTTTATTATCAGTATATCCTTTCTGAAAAGCACACTCCCTTCTTGGTCTACACACGACAGGACAATACCTTGACCATACACACTAACGTGTGCCTCCTTAAATCCAATCTGCAGTTTATTATTTTTCTTTCCTCTCCTGCCAGGCTGTTTCATCTTCTCCTCTGTACTCATCCATCTTCCATCCTCCTTCAGGCAGCAGCTCCTTGCCCTCCATCCTTTATTATTATTTGCCCGCCTACCCGCACCCTCCTTCCTTTTACCATTCAATTCTTCTTCAACCCCTCCTTTTCCTCCCCTTGTTCTCCTCCTCTCCAGATGTCCTCCTCCTATCTTCCAGACTCCCTTTCTCTTTTATTTCTCTTCTGCCTCCTGCTCTCTGGAGTCACTCCGAGCCAGCCTGACTTCCTGACCTCCAGAGGCCCCACTTATAGCACCATGTGACCCACCACCCCACCAGACTCATTTAGATCACTTTCTCTCAATCTGTCTCTGCCTCACTTGTATGATTCAGTGATACATGTCTCATTCGGATTTTAGAATTTTTACTACAAATGATTGCGTACATAAAGGACTGAAAATAGGAAAAAGAGGGAGGGTAGGGCCAAGGATGTCAAGAAATGATTTGATGATTTCCTCAGCCTCCTTATCATTGGAAGGAAGAAGGGGGGAAGAGTGACTTAATCATCATCTTTGACCCTGTTCTGCCCTTGACTCCCCCCGTAAAGGTGCACCTTGAGAAGAGCCCATGTGGCACGAATGCTCCTGCACACACGTGTACACAAATACACACAGACACAGCAGTACCTCAAGGCTCAGTATTCTCAGGGCTATCAGCACACTGGAGGTAGCTGCTGTTTACTCAGCTTTGGGGTCAGCTTCCCGTCCCAGAAGTCTCCTCAGCACGTAACTGAACTTCCTCCACCGGTGGCTTCAGAAAATCAAGGTCAACTGAGCTTGTAATGAAAGAAACTGGAGGACAAATAAAGATTGTTTTCCAAATGACCAGGCTCTCCTCTCGTGGCAGAGTCTTATCAGTGGGAGAAAGGGTAGGGGACAAGTGTGCTGAGGTGCAGGAAGAAAGGGGACATGGGTTGTGTTTGGCTAAAGTGACAGTGTGGGCCAAGAGCTTATCAAGGCCTTTGTAGATTATTGATCTGAGCTGATACCAAAAGCTCGGGGTTCTGTGTGAAAGTGTGTGTTCAAGGTTTGGGAAGCTCTGGCTTTACTCAATGAGTGTTCACAGGCTCCGTTCAGTTTCACCTCTTGTTTTTAAACTTGAGTTTCCTCTGTCAGCAGAAGTGAAAACATTCTTGAGCGGTACAAAGAAAGCTGCATGTTTTATGATAGAGTCAGAGCATCAAGACAGTAAATCTACCCTGTCAAAAGTACAGAAGATAAAAAGAAGGAAAGTCTTAATTCATTTTCTACAACACAAGGCAGAAGCTTGTGGCAGACGCACTCACACAGTGGCTACACTGTATATATCACGTATATTTTGTGTGTTAATTTGTTACAATTATTGTGATTGGGGATGTTTCACTTAATTCAATATTTAATTATTATGAAATGACAACAAATGCCAAATTTTCTTTATACATGAATTCACAGGAACTCAATTACAACCATCAGATAAGACAAAAAAGGTGTAGTTGCCTTGTTTTTCTTTTTTCTAAATCATCTTAGAACTTTCTCACTTCCCCTCATATGACACACGGACTCCTAGACAGAAACTGACACACACACTTACGTAGAGCCTTATCTTCCAGGGTCTTGTCTTGTTTGGCCAACGCTGTGCAAATAGAAGGTGCAATACATCTCCTGACAGTTCCCAAAAGCAAGGGAGGGAGGGGGCATGTTGGCCAAACAAACAGCCAACCCTGAGTCACCCAGAGAGAACTGATTTCTCATGCTTGACTAAAACACATGCAAACGCGCACACACACCATTACAAACCCTACATGTAATGATACCCGGTATTTGTCAGCTCGGGCCTCTGGCTGTTTTTTTTTTTTTTAATGTCCAGCAACCTCAAGACGGGGGTTGCTGCTAAAGTGAAAAGCTCCCAGCAGGCTGTCCACAGGCTCCTATTGTCCTCTGTCATATTTTATTATCTCATCAAAAAGCAGGAAATCCGATTCCCTCTCAGTGAAAAAGAGCTTATCCTTCTGTCTCAAAGCAACCTGTCACGAGAGAGGGAGATGGAAAGAGGTGGAGAGGACAGGGGTAGTGAGGAGAGGGGAGAGCAGCAGTGAATGAGAGTGATTAAGCGGCTCATTGCTGTCAGCAGTGCCTCGCTTTTTCTTCCCTTCTTTCTTCCCCCTTGATTGGTATTTACCCAACACACAGCAGGATGCAAAGTTTAGGGCGAGAATTGTGTGTGTGTGAGTGTCACAGAGACAGGCTTTATCCCTCTCTGTTGATTTCTTCCTCCCTTTTTCCCTCCTTGTTTCCTCCTTTCATATAGTGTTACACAGGGTAGATCAGTATTTATATCCCTTTTCACTAAAGCGGCGTTGTTTTTTTCCTTTTAATCCACTGTTCTTACTCCCCCCTTTTACTCTCCCTCATGTACATCACCTTCAAACGCAACACAACAGTCCCAACCACAGGGGCAGGAGGCAGGTGTTCTCAGGGTCTAGCTTGTTTCAGTTAAGTCACAGAGCGGATGTTTAGAAAACGTATTGCTAACAGGTACTCTAATAACTTAAACATTTTAACAAGAGTCCAGTGATGTCTATTTTGTCATTATTGATAAGCTTCCAGTGTAACTTTACAATAGTCACAATTTTTAATTGTTCTTTTCTTTTTAGAAGGACTATCTTTCAAAACCATCTGTAAAAAATATTGTTAAAAAATGAAATCATTGAGTTTACACTTACACCTCAGCTCATGCTAAAAAATGGAATAAGACATTTATTAAATAAATATAATAGTGTCAAATCAGAACACAAAACAGAACTGTGTTTTCGAACATTCACTGTCTCCTTGTCTTGCCTTTTTCAGGCATTACTCCTCACAACAGCACAAAAATTTTTCTCCATCCCAGCTTTTCCCCTCCTTCCTCTTTGTACATCTGTCCTTTAATTTCGGACTCCACTGAGAAGTTGTTAAAAAAGACCAATGAAATATGTATGAAGGATTGTTGGCCACGTGATTGGCCCCCATTTACTGAACAGCCTCCAGAACGGCCACACCGGATAATCCCCCACAATGCCCCTGTAACAAAAGCCAAACAGCTGACCCCAGAGAGAGAGAGAGATGAGGAGAGGGAGAGAGTAGGATGAGGTAGAGACTGAATACATAGGCAAGGTCTTACACTAAACTCAAACATACTCACAAAACAAAGGCTGGCGGGACAGGAATAACCGTTCTCTCCTTAGACTCGTCTCAGCCCCTCCTTCTCAAGCTCTTTTCCCTCTCCCCCACCCCTCCCTCTCTCCCATTCTCACTCTCTCAGTCAAGAGGATCTGAAATACCAATACCCTTTTCTCCTTGACATTGCTTTCTCCTTGTAGTCAGCGTTTTGCTGTCCTTTTATAGTCAAAACGTCAGGAGAAATTCCATGCAGGAATATTCTTAGTAATGCGGCACTCCCTGCGTCTAACGGCTAGGGTGCTACAGTGCACTGGCCCGTTAGTGAGGTCTTTGGGGATGAGAGGGCGCATGCGCTTGCACTCCTGACTGGACAATACACACACATACACAAAGTTGCCCTCATATCAGGGTCATTGTGCCACTATTTCAAACGTCAGTGAATTATATCCACATTTATCCCTCCAGAGGGGAGTTTAATAGTTGGGAAACTGGACTAGTTTGTTTTCGCCAACTCTTTTTCCTCTCACATGCAAACACAGAGGGCAAGCTTCTAATTCACATCTAATTTTTTTACACAAGCAGTGGACACTGGATCCAGAACAGGCCTGTGGGTATACAGTGTCAATTTATCACCCCATAAGAGAGGGGGCAGAGAGGGGGAGGTGCTATCCCATGTATCTGTAAAAAAAATAAAAAATAAAAAAAAGCTGCTTACATGTTCAATGGTGTATGCACATGTGTCCGTGTGTGTTTGTGCATACCCACGGCCACTAACCTTGCTGTGTCCTGACACTCCTGATGAGTATCTGCAGGACACTGGAAGAGAAAAGCGGCGTGAAGTACGCACTGTCAGGCGTTTGGGCAGGCTGGTATTGCCGCGTTGCTGTGTTCAGAGTGTTCCTTGTGAGCATCAAGGGAAGTGGGCAGAAAGATAGTCAGCATAATCCAGGCAGGTGACCCCTGAAGGCTGTGCCGCCCTGAAACTTTGAGTCGAGGAAAGAGGCTCAGCCAAACGCACCAGGGTACCTTGTGTGTGTGTGTACAGCAAGCAATATGTAGAGCTCTGTCACACTACAGGATGTGTCATCTCCTTGGCACAAGAAGGTGTGTGCGCTGGTGTGTGTGCTCACGCCAGCATGAGCGTGTGTGTATGACGGAGTGTTGGCTTGGGGGAAGGTGTCACAGATCTTTGCCAGACTAATCATCTCCATGGTGTCGGTGAGTGCTGCTGTCAGGGACACTAAAGAGACGGCGTGTCTCCTCGTACCCAAAGCATTTAGTACTTCCTCTTTCGCCAGCACCTTCTCTACCTCTTGCAACTCAGCTTCTGTTCTAGTTCAGTCACAGGTTTACAGTGAGACTAATAAAGATGTCACGCACACCGTGTGGCAGGCAGGGAAGTACAGGATGTGAGAAACCTGAGCATTCACAAGAAGTGGCTTTTCTCAGGCCAACACCTCAGCTGTGTTTTAAGGAAGTAGATACTGGGAAAGATTTATAGTTTTACATCCACTGTGAACACAAAGACATGTTCTACAAGTTAAAGGCACAGAAAGATAAGACCAGAAACCATAAAATGTAGTTTTTAGTTTTGTTCAATCACTATATCTGGATTACAACTCCATGCCAGTCCTTCTATTTTGCAGCAGTGTGTTGTTTGTCATGTAGTAACAATATGTCTAAGACATACTGCAACTTCCTAATAGGTTATAAATATGCAATTGGACAATATATTACCCTTCAGGAATGGTTTGGGTTTAAATTTTCACATTGGAAAAAATTCTAAAGGAGGGAAAATATATATTGTAAAATATCAACAATTTAGCCTGGTTGTATTTGATTTAGTTCAAATCTACCAATGACAGTGAAGATAACAAGTTCTAACAGATTCTTGTCTTTCCTAAGGTCCCTGACCGTTTCCTGGAAGTGGCTGAAATCACACTGAGAGAGTTCTTCAACGCCATTGTGGCCGGCAAAGATGTGGACCCGTCTTGGAAGAAGGCCATTTACAAAGTCATCTGTAAACTGGACAGTGAAGTTCCGGAGATTTTCAAGTCCCCCAACTGTCTTCAAGAGCTTCTACACGAGTAAAAAAAATCTCCTCCTCACTCAACCTCTTTTTTTTAATTCACCAATTGTATTTACTATTTTCCTTCAATCTTATATTTAATTTCTTTTCTTTACTTTTGGAAGGTTTTAAAGTAGCATTCCCTATCTGAAGCCTTTGAGGCAGTTCCTGAAAGACCTAGCTTCGTGTTATTATATTTTAACATTAACTATTGATGCTTATTTTTTGTTTGTAATTTTGATGAGCTGAATAGACTTGATTCCTCTTGGGTGTTTTTTTGGACTGTGTGATTCCTTATCTGTTGGCATTTGTTGTTATTATGATCAACACTAACTCAGTGTGTGAAACTACTATTAAGGATGTAGTGTGAATTCCTTAAAAAGAACACAATCGAACCCAGCCTTGTTGCTCCAGGTCTTTACACTAAACGGCCTCTATTCCCCTAAAAGGACTGCGCTACTGACAATGTCCTACACTGGACACATAGACTTACAGCTGCAAACAGAACTCTGGCCAACTGAGGTGATGGCCTGGACTAAGCCTGGACCCTTGGTACCAGTCTGTGTTCGTCTGTGGGATTATTTTTTCTGCTCTACCTTGTTTTGAAGTGTGTTGTTCCCAGCAGGTAGAACACTGTGTCATTTGGGTGTATAATTTTTTATTATGATTATTATTGTGTTAAATGGTTATTATTTTTATCACTGCTTGCTGATAATTGGCACTTCACAATTTGTTTGTCCTCTGATGGCACCGTAGAAAAAATAAATTATTGCTCTTAATTTTATTCCACCAAATAGAATTTATTCCACTGTGGAAGCAAACTTCTTTATATGGCACAAGAAAGGAAGGTTCAGCAAACAAAAATAACTTATGCTTAGATGCACTAGTACTGTACGTGTAAAACCATCAAACAAATGCTACATTTCAAATGATGGGCAAGTTTTTTTAAAAATAAAGTTTTCTATAATCAATAATAAGCTTCTGCAAAATCTCAATTTAATGGTTTAACGTGACTCACCTCAAATAATGAGTACATTTGATGAAGTTATTTCAATAGCAATTGATACTTGAATTTATATTGATACTGTGCAGTTGTAACATACGGTGCTGCTTAAATAGTTGGCATGTACAAGAAAGAAAAACAGAAGAGGCAGACAGAATCATCTTGTTGTTGTTTTAGTCTCCATGATTTAAGACTTCAGACTTTCACAGAATTTAGGCAAAAAAGATCCTCACAACGTAACGGATTATTTGAAAATGATTTAAGAAAAACTCAGGCGTTCGTTAATTCTACTCTCCAAGTAGAACACACACTAACACTTATAAGGCTCCTTATTTCCTTCTCTCCGTGTTCACCTGCCTTTGAGTGATCTCGCTCATCTCTCAATACAACAATGGTAGGTCAAAGGTAAGCACTCACCCCAGGGGTAGATGGAGAAGCTTTCAGTACTACAAAGAGCGAGGACAAAGACGCAGAGTGAGGAGCGATACGCACCTGAAACCCTCTTCCCCCCTCCTCCTCCTACTCCTCAATCGTCCCACCATCCCACGCTGGCAGTACATAAGACTCAAAGTATGATCATTCTTTTTGGTCGCTATGCCTATAACGTTGTTAAACGCCCTTCCAATCACTCTTTGAAAAATGCTTTTCCAGTTGAGTTACACCTGTCGATAGCGTGTCTATATTTTATACCCACCACCCCTGCCTTTGTATTACAAGAAATTGGAAGAACTAGACTTTGATACTTCCTTGTGAACTGGTCATTGGTCTAAACTCGAAAACACGGCCCAATACAGTGTCTGTGTGTGTGAGATCAAAAGATCAAAAAGGTTGGCAGGTTGCTTAACCTGCTGACTTTTCTAAGTGAGACAAAGCCGCTGACAAAAGGAGGCAGAGAAAGACAGGGAGCAACTCCCTTTATTATGTCGTCCCTGTCGCCCCCACTCTTTCTCCTCCCTAGACGGTGTTCTTCTTAAGATCCTGAGCCCTGAGAGAACAAGCCGGACACTTTTCTCACTGAAGGATGGGCTTGGCCCTTCATGTCTCAGAGTCTCAAAGCACCAACCAAGGGTTCTAAAGCGGCGCAGACAAAAGGAGAAGGGAAAGGACACTTTTATCTGATGCACAGATTATTGTCCCTCCCATACCCCCGCACTTCCTGCAACCCCACCCCTAACGTTAAAGAGTTTCTGATCCTAAAAAGATTACTTCAGGATAATGAAGAACCATGTGCAGAGGAAGACATAAGAAAAAGGATTAGCAACACCTTAACAATGCATTTAAAAAACATTTTTAACCTGTTTTCCTCTTACGGCATTGTATGCTAATTAGGACGTTATTTAAATACGTATACAAAATAGACTTTTTTAAAGAAATTAAAAATATGAATCTATGAAAAAAAATTATCTACTGTAGATCAACTTCTTCAAGCAGGCACTGATAGGAACCATTTCATAAAGAAGATATTTTTAGTGACTGCTTTGTTGAATCCTGAATAAGTGACTTGTTGCTAGTCTAGGGAGCAATAGATGTAGGAATTTTGCAGTTTGTGACCAGTTTACCTTTTGGTTGTTTGACCTTTTTGTAATGTGCTAAATGGCTGAAAAAATACACACTGAATTTTCTTTTTTCCTAAAGTATGAGTCTGTCGTTGTCACTGCTGTAAATAATGTCAGGATGAGACAAGAGTTGTATAGTTTTTCTATTGTCACTCAGAAGAAAAAGAGTGGAAAAATAAATGTGTTTTTCCTCTTGGATTAAACCCAAAAACTTCAAAAAAAAGAAAAAATATCTTCAAAAAGAACAATGTTTTTCTTGTGTTCTTTTCCTTGCCATGCCTTTAAAGGGATTCGGTTTCCCATCAGCAGTGCCCTAGAAGTTGCACCAGCATCCGTTTCTTAATTTTGCTCTACAGAACGATGCATCGGGCAAGAGGTCGGGCAATGAAGATGTCAGGGAGCGTCCTTCTAGCAGGCAGTGGACCAGTTTTGTCCAAAAACAGACAGAAAACTCATCGTCAAAAGACGGGTGTCATGAAACGAACGCACTGCGTTGTACAGTCATAGGATAAATGGAAAAGATTTATATCCTTTTTTTTATCGAGTTAGGAGAAATTTAGCGACATGGAATTTCTGTATGCTTTACAGTGTGTGTGAGAGAGGGAGAGAGGGAAAAAAAAGATTCTGAGAACCTGTGAACCAGTGAGTGACACAATTCTCAACACTGTGGCCCCACCCCCACCCATGGGAGTACCATCCTGACATGTAAATGATTCTCATTAAGCGTTGGCAATGTGTGTGTATGTGTGAGCGTGCGTGTGTGAGAGACAATTTCCTCTGATCCTTTTCCTGACCTGTTTGAAAGAGTTCTTTGTTTCACACTGCTTTCCGTAATAATCTTTTTTTTAATGAATTATTATGATTATTATTACTACTGTATTGCTTCTCCTTTTTGTTGTAAATATCACAGATGTGGACTTGCGGCGATAAATACTGCCTTTGTACAACTTAGCAATATGTTTATGTAAATACAGTTTTTGTTGCGTTTTTTTTGTATGATTCGATCACAGTGCAGTTATTCCTACTGAACAGCCATGTTTAAAAGACAGTCAATAATTAAACAGAGGTTGTAAAATAAATACAGGATATGGCTGTTTTTTTCTCCTTCTTCTTCTGTTGGTGTCAGTTTGTCTTGGCTGATTTTGTGTAATTTATTGGTTTAATTTATCCTAATTTATTTGATGTTGTTTTCTTTTACATTGTTTCTTTCCATAAACAGGAAGGCTGTACTGCATTTCATTAAGTAGAACCACTCTAAATGATGATGATCTTTAACTACCTAAAAAGAGAAAATGTTTTCCAGTTTGATTATTGGAGACATAGAGAATTATTAAATAGTGCTGAGATTAGGCAGCTAAATGGAACTGGACAGTGTGGATTAAATAAAAAAAAGTCAAATTTCTTTCCTGAAAAAGGCTGAAAGCATCTTTATAAGCAGCTTTTGTATTTTTTCTCTTGCCCTTACCCCCTCTATTAATTTTGGCAAAGCCCAAAAACAACTAGTAGTCAAATTGCCTTTCGTGCCTTTACCCTCTATGAACTGAATGTATGTGCAGTATATATGCAAGCTTGTGCAAAATGAATAAAAAAATAAATAAAAATGAAAACGAACAGAGAAATGTGTTTGTGTTCTTAAATATATTATGTGAAAAAAAAACTTATGTGTATAAATATATTGTGTATATATCTATATATATAAGGAGAGGGAGACAGATAAAGACCCTGCCGATTGGTATGTATAAAATATTTTATATAAAAAGGCAGTGGTTGACTGCAACTTTTAGCAATGACTCCCTGCACATTTTTCAAAAGAAAATGTAAAACATATTTTTGTTGAGTAACTGTTTGAAGTCTCTTTAGAAAACATTTTAAAAAGACTCTGCGTGTTGCCTCGCTGTTATTTTGTGGTTTTCTTACTGTGACCTCTGTTTTATTTTCCATCTTTTTTTATCCTTACACCGTTCCTTCTTCTCTTCTTTTGTTCTCAACAGACTCCTTTCTCACTCACTCTGCTTTGATGCTCACTTTCGGAGGTGCTTCTTTTGTGTCTTTCTTGCTTGCTTGCTTTTATTCTACTTTTTTTTCTCCCCTCTCTCTGCTGTGTTTCTTTTCCCTCTTGCCTCCGCCTGACTCGCCTCTCTGCCTTAACCGGAGGCTACAGCTCCTTAGGTTAGGCTGAGACAGCATCTTTGTACAACACCGACCGTCTGCTCTGTAATCAAATACCATCTGTCGCTACATCTGAAGACTCACTGCCGCTTCCTCCACACACACACACACACACACACACACTTGTGTGGGCACAAATGCACACATGCATGCACATCCACACACACACACCACAGCTGTGCGCTACACTCCTCAACAATGTGTGTGTCTGCACAATTCTTCTGTACACTGACCCGTGTACATACAATCATTCCACCTGATTCATTCTTGGCCTGGGAGAGAAAACCACCAAAGTCACTTTAACCACTTCCTGTTTTCCCTCTCCTCTCCCCTCTGCAGGTTCAAAGGTCAATGTCTTCAGGTATCCATATTTGTTCTGTGGCTCTGTGTGTCAGCAAGACCTTGGCTGCTGTATCAGACAAGAGATAGTGGACTCCAGCTCCTCAGTCTTAGATCAACGGCCCACTATCTCAGGGGCTGCCAGCCTTTCCAAATGTTTGCCTAATGTTTGTCCCTGCTCCGGCACAGAAAACGTTGACACGGTCCCCAAGGTCTCTGTGTTCAAGTCCATCCTCCCGTCATGGCAGCTTGTCACAGGCTCAGTTTCAAGAACTTGTTTTCCCTCTTACCTTTTACTCTACTTAAGGAACTTTGTACGATGAAATTTTACTTTGTTTATATAAATCTTATTGCAGTTAAAGGTTCTTTTTACCTGTAATTTTTTTTATTGACAATTAGATATTTATGAACTAATTGGGCTTTGTTTGAACAAAATTGTAAAATAATTTAACCTATTAACATTAAGTAATAATTATTGTTGGTACATGATCAATAATATTGGCTTTCAATATACAATACATATTATTTGATTCTGGATTTATGTCACGAGTATCCACCTCCCATGGACCAAGTTAAGAAAATAATTTCGACATGAAATTATCAATACTAAACAATTAAAAAAAACCATATTGTCTACAGTTCTTTGATGAGCTTAACAGTGCGTGTAATTTATCAGTTCTAATGAAATCAATCTTTTCCAGACAAATATTATTCCAGTTTCAATCAAAGACAACAAAACCACATTTTCATGTTGCACAGATTGATGGATTCATTCTGCATGTGTTGGTAATTAAATACTGGGTTTCATCTATTGTGGATAGAGAAACACACTGCATGCTCCAGAGACACTGGCACAGCCTGAGATCAACTCACAGTTGCCCGTGTTTGTATCAAACAGGAGGACACCTAGTGGTCACTATGTGGAACGGACACTACTTAACTGTGCTCCTACTTTTCTGTGTCCCTCTCATACGACCTACAGTATATTTTTTGTGTGCAATTTCTGCATTCTGAAATGTCTAATGTTTAAAACAGTGCATGTTTTTGCCACATAGAGTGCATAATGAAACAGATTTACACAGAGACACACAAACCTCACCCTTTCTCTTTCACTCTCGCACTCACTCTCTTTCTGGACAGCTACAACGCAACTGGAGCCTCGGAGGCTCAAGAGAGGAGCCTGGGAAAGGAGGAACAAAGGGCCGTCCATCTGCAGCCATCACCACTCCACTCCCCCAAGCTCCCTCCCTTGGTGCCCTTGCGTCTCTTCCCTCTCCACACTGGGCCAGCGCCCCAAATTAAGACTTCAGACAAGAAAATGGGCTCACTAAAAAAGGGAGCAAAAGCAAGAGAAAGAGAGCGAGAGAAGAAGGAAGTCCCTAACAAGCCAAGAGGAGAAGGGTGACAAAGCCTCTGTTGTTGGACGGCAGGGCCCCTCTGTTGCTCTGCGAGGAACTGTCACTGTGTCAACTTGGATCACTTGCCCGATAGGAACACAAACCCGACTGAACATGTACCCACGACCCATCAGGCAGGCAGAATCAAATCGAAATGTTCTAATATACCATGGGAAATACATATACAAAGCACACTAACCACATACACTCCTTTGAATCTGACAGCAGGTGTGAATACCCATCTGCACATCCTTGTTTTCAACTGCCAATGGAAGTGAACCCAATAAAGCCTTGAAAACTATAGGGTAAATATAGGCTCGCAGGACTGATTTTTGAGTTCAAGCCAGAAACTTTTTAATGCCAGTCAAATTATAATAGAGGTTATATGTTACTGCTTATTTATTTATTACTTATCACTTATTTTCACTATACTGTGTTACAAGTTTTTGTCTATTTAAAAAAGACAAAAACAAATGAAAGAGAGGGGAGAGTCAAGCAAATGGAGAGATAACACCAAACCTGCTTGGCCTCAGCCAGTCTGAACTGGGTCTAGAGGGTCCAAGACAGATGGCACTCAGGGCAAAACTGGTTTGGTGGTTCAGTCTTATTTTCATGCCCCTCTGTATGTCAGTCTCTCTCACTCTCTCTTTTTCTGTCACGCACACACATGCTCTTTTAATAGCCGTTATTGGCATCCTTTGCCTCTTCTACATCCCAGAATCAGAAATCACAGAGGCCCATTATATTTCCTATTGACCCATTTGGCAAGATGTTGAGAGCATCAAGTGCTGGATTAAACTGAGAGCAGTTTATAATCCCATAATTCTAATGCCTTAATTACTTAGATGAACAGAGGTTGTTTGAGTAAGGGCTAATCTCTGAGACATACGAGACAGGGACAGACAGTGAGTCTTTTCCCCTTTCCTACACGCACACAGGTTTAATTGTGGAATATTAGCAGTGTATTAAATCTATCAACGTAGATTAAAAGATTTACAGACTTTAACATTAATAATATTCTGAGGTAAGATAACGTGAACCTGCTAAATGATGAAGAAGCTGAAAGAGTTTGTTGGATTGCACTGCAGTGGATTTTCTGAAAATACAGCAACCTGGTAAATCTGCACGATGATTAGTATCTGTGTATGCGACAGGGAAAATACAGTATGTTGTGGGGTTTTCTAATGTTGCACATTGATATGTTAACAAATGAATGTCTGCAACATGATCTGAGGGTAAGAAAATCTTCACAATATAGCAGAACAATATATTTACAGATATATACATTCAAGAGAGCTATGTCCAGAAGCGAACACTTTCCAACTGGAGGCTTAACCTGCTCCTTTGTCTTGGTCTATATTAAAATTGGAATTACATAAAAAAATGTTTTTGTAAAGTTGAAAAAACACAAAGTTAAATAAAAATGTATGCAACACTACTTTAGTACTTTAACTTAATGTTACTTTTAGTAACATTCATGACTGTACTGTAGTCTCCACTCTTTAATGTCTTTGATAATCACTGCTCCTGTCAATCATAGTCTGGAACAAAGAC
The DNA here is from genome assembly GCA_016785265.1 of Paraplagusia blochii. Classification (NCBI taxonomy): domain Eukaryota; kingdom Metazoa; phylum Chordata; class Actinopteri; order Pleuronectiformes; family Cynoglossidae; genus Paraplagusia; species Paraplagusia blochii. Next base: position 440,750 of record JAFBJS010002753.1, on the reverse strand, counting down.
TGTCTAAAGTAATAATGATGATCTCATGCCTGGGGTCTACTCCACACAGAGAGGGTCTTAACACCGTTCAACTTGTCTTTTGTGTCTCAGGCTGTTATTCAGATGCTACCAAGTATCTACAATCACTTCACAGTACCTCTCGGACACTGTGAAAACATGTGCACACACACATACATGCAGTGACACACATCCCCTTGATCCGTGGGATGGAGAACTGAGCCAGGAGCGAGCCTTAAGACAAGGAGTGACAACCGGGACAGCTGCAGGGGCTGAAAGCCAGTCTTTACCACCACCACCACCACCACCCACACTGCCTTGAGCCAACCAAACAAACCATTGTTTCTAGCCATGGCCTGTGGTATTTCATTTGTCATGAAATTGATATGGACATAAGACGACCATGAGGTACTTTCTGTACAAAAAAACATTTCTGCCGTTGGTCTGAGCACAGTTTGCCTACTGCCACGATTCCTAACCTTCTAGTGCCATTTGCCCTGTCCCCCTCCTCCAGACTATTAATAAATCTGCTTGTTTCAAGGTAAAGAAAAAGGGAGGGAGCGGGCGACTGAAGGGTATTGTTATCTGGAGGGCTACAAGAAGAAAGAAGGAGAGAGAACGTGGGAGGGACTGAGGTTAGCTTAGGTTCCAATCTGTTTTTGTCATCCTTTATGATCTTGGCTTTCTCAGGTTTCTCTATGGACATTAGGCAGATTAGGCCTTTGAGCCTAAGGTAGGTCACCAGCATCAAGCCCAGCTGTTGTCAATCTCTGTTCAGAATGGCGGAATTAAACGGAATTAAGAGAACCAGGATGTTTATAGTAAGCTACCAAAAAACAAACCTCATACTATCCACATGTGATAAACAGCAAAAGAAGGGCGTTACAACCGACAGCTATGATTCTTGTGACACAACAACAGTGATGCTAAGATGCTCAGCATCATCACTGTCCCATGATCTATAATTCTCTAAGTCCAACCGAGTTCACGGGCATAAAAACAATAGCCCTCTGTCTCAGTCAAGGGCATTCCTTGGCACAACAATAGGACCATCTCCTCTCCCTGTATTTTCCTTTCCTCCCCTCCCTCCTCATTCTCCGACCCTTCCATCAAAGAGCATTCCATTTCCAGAGCCCCCTAAGCCCCTCACTTTGGGCCTGTACATGTGACATGGCATGTAGACAGTCATCTTTAAGAATTGATTCACTCTGGTATCCAAATCCTACGGAGCCTGACTGCCAAGATACCCAACATAGGCGCCACTCATGAGGTCCAGGTACACAGCAGCTGCTCCCCAACAATAAAGGCAGAAATGGGAGGCACTCAGGGGGAAGATGCAGCCCTAACCTCCCTCTCAGGCTGAAACTGGTCACCTTGAGCCAGTTGTTCCCAGCCCGCCTGCCTTCAGAGATGACAAAGGATTGGGTCCAACTTTGGGATGAGGGTGGTGTAGAGCTGAAAGACACCCATAATTCACAATAGAAGAGAGAGATAGAAACAGAGCATGGAAGACAAAGACAAAGAGTGAGAGAAAGAGACAGAGAAACTGGGCATGAGAGAGCAGGAGATCTTTTTTCTTTCCTTGGAAAAAGCATGCAGTGACGGCTGTTCTACCAAGATGCAGAGCAACACATGGAGGACCATAAATAAGACACTGGCATGTTGTTTTCTTCTGCGGCACAATGTGTAGGAGCCTGAAGGTCAAGTCAAGGAGATGCAGGCCCATCCCAGAAGCTCCTCACCCCCGTGCACCGACACACACACACAGAAGTAACTGCGGGTACATTGTGGTACTACAGATAGAGATCACAAATCATAGAGTAGGAGACAGGAGAGATATTACCTCACCTGAAGTGTTTCCATAAACTCCAGTGTACCAAAGCCTTGGGAAGTGGTATCACTCCTCAAGCAGGTCATGACCCACGCGCGCAGTGATTTATGATGATGCAATCTAGCACATCATCCATCATAAATAAGAGAGAGTAAATGAATAGACTGAGGCTGTAGATACAGCATTTCCACCCTGTGGTATTATGTATACCCAACTACTGAGAGACATAAATTCCGAGATACTCTGCTGGAAGTTGAGAAACTTAACAAAGAGGAGGATGAAAAAAAAAAGTTAAAGATGTTAAAGCGCCGGAGACAAGGACAGGGAGAGATAGTATTACTGGTGTTCTTGCAGAAGTGTGAAAGCCTTGCCACGGCCTGTTCGCTGCTGAGTGTAGCAAAGCAGCTCAGGAGTGCCCCTCATTATGATATTAAATAAGATTTAATAAGTGAGAGTGATTTGATGAGGTGATTATCCCAACCCATTAACAGAGCAGGCTTCTGGCCTCACAGAAACACAGTGTTTCCATCACAGCAAAGCCCCTTTAGCTGCTGAGCTTCTTACTGTGGAAACACTGCTTCAAAAATCAACAGAAAAAAAGCCCTGTGGGTATTTTCAATTTTCAATACTCACTTACCCCTCCCTGTCCCCACATCCCTGTCTGCACATCTGATAAATTGAACTTCTTAACTTGTGGGTCAGAAAGTGAGGCCTTCTTAGAAGGAGCCAAGAGTAATATTTGGCATTGATGAAGAAGAATATGGTCGCTTGAGGGTCTCTGTGTTTGAGAGGGAATTTAGGTTTTATACTGGATGTGTGTGTGTGTGTGTGTGTGTGTGTGCGTTAATGTGCATTTGTAGAAGAAAAAAACATTGAAATAACTTTCTGGTAGTCCATTAACCGTCTAACAAATAAAGCTTTATAATTGAAATGTACACAAATAGCTTATACAAATTTAATTTTAACCTCTATTTACACCTGTATTCAACCATGTGTTTTGAGGCAATATAAAAGAGAAAGAACTTTGAAAAAATATAAATACATGTACTGAAGTATTTACATTCCTGTATTTAATTATTGTAGAGTGGCTAAGACAGCTGTCCAAATTACTTTCTAGTGTATTAGATAGCATAATTACATAGGCAGTCAACCCCCACAAACATTTTAAAAGCTTGAGTACAAGAAGATCACTTTAAAGCAGACCTGGGGGAGTCTATACTGAGAAACCGCCTGTTGGTATTAATACAATAAGCAGGGAAAATATATTAAAGAATGTTTCTATCATCGTAATCTGCCGGGATGAGGCTGAACCAACCTGGAATCTAATCTAAAGGAGTAGGTGCCGTGGGTATTAGGTCTACACATATTCTACACACTCAATATTGTTTTACAGGATAAGACTTTGATAAGAGATTCGATTGAGAGATTAATAACTTTGGATAATTAAATAAGTTAAATAAATAAATAGGTCTGGAGTATTTATATATGTATATATATGTGTATGTGTGTATATTGCACCCAATTTTATGTTTTGATGAAGCACTTCCTTCAACTTGACATGCACTTGAATTGCTAAATAATCTGCTTCCCTATCCTACGGCTCATTTGTGATGAAGTTAAGTGAACAGTATGACTGGGCCTGAGGGACACCTTGAGGGAATAAAGTATGGGTTTGCTGGAAGGACAGATGCAGAATTTGGTAGCTGACATTTGGGTTCCTGTAAGACAATGTCGCCTTGGCGAGTAACTTTCACTTATTTATCTCTCCCTCACTCTCTCTCTCTGCCTGTGTCCCTCTCTCGCTCTTTCCCTTCATGTATCTAAGCAGCGTAATTTGAGTAAATGACAGGGGAACATCTGCTGTGCATAAGAGAGAGGCCAACACTTTAACATGCAGATGTCTCTCTCCATCTGCATTAATTCAATAATTACCGCAATGGAGGCAGGGGGAAAATCTTTTTTATAGCTTAAGACAATGTTATTTGTGCCAGTTGGTATGGGGAGTGCAGTGCGTGCGTGTGTGTATGCATGCTGCTGTAGGTTAGCAAGAGGAGGGGTAGATTATTACACCATTTAGCCAGAGCAAGCTGTCACATTGCAGAGAATCTCACTAATTCCATTGTGCCCTTGGTGAGTCAGTGACAGACTCCAAGTGACCGATGGAGCCGTGGCACTAACACTTGGCCACTGCACATCCTGCATCCCTGAGGTTGCAAGATATCACATATGACTAACTGCTGGATTTTACTGTCAGGGTGTGAGAGTGTGTGAAACTACCTTCTGACTAGAGGATGAAAATGCGTCCGACTGTGTGAATTTTTTCATAATTATAAAGGGCAAAGTTTGGTTTTGGTCTGAATGGGGAGGTCACTCTGACCAAGCCTGTTTATCATATGAACACGCATATTAATCTTTAATAAAAATAAAAAGTTTAGCAATAAAATAAAACTGTAAACTTACGTGTTTTAAGGGATCTCTGATAACAACAAGAAGTGCTAGTCCAGATATGGCCACCCTATATTATCATTAAAGTATTCAGCATTTTTGGTACAATACTCATATTTCCCCAAAAAGCAGCATATATAAAGCTAAAAACATTTTAGAATTTAGGCCGCTAGGACTTAAATTCTAACATTTATTTTAGTTCACAAGGCTCGGTTTTTCTGCCCCTCACCTGATCAACCAGGTCAAACTTCCATCTTCAACTGTTTATTGCGTTTGGTGACAGTAATGGCTGAATTGATTTTTAAAAAGATACTCAAAGTGTATGAACAAATGTACTGGCAGGACACTTCCTAGAATCATGAGTGTGCAGCCACACAGGTCAGTGTGTGCCCAGCACTTTAATGACTATAAGACCGCCTTACCTTGGCCTGTCCTGCTGTGATTAACTGCAGACCCCGACGGATTACATTTATATTCAACAGCAATGTATCAGCTGTTTTGAACTACATTTATAGCACCCCATAAGGGGGAGGAGAAGGGAGCTACGTGCTGTGTGTTGACACTTACTCAAGATTACTGACCAGTCTACCTTTAGGGTGAGACTCAGAGCCGAGGTCAGGAAGTCAGAGCTCATAGGTCTGGCAAATGGCTGCAGGAAACATTACCATTGGGGTATACTGCAGCTGACTGCCAACTGGTTAGCTGTGGAATTTGTAGTATTGTAGTTACAAAGAGAAACAGATGAGCTCTGGATACGTTCTGTGAGGCTGTTGAATCAGTCCTTCTGACATTTAAAATGTCAGGCAATCATATTTTGGCAGCACGTGAGGAATTACAGGGAAAATATAGTTCCACAGAGAGCATTATGGGGTAATGTTTCCATTGAAATCAAGCTAATAACTTCACAGAAATGTGGCATCAAATAACCATATTCCTCCAAAGGCATTTATAAAGCAATTACACAAATCTGACAATAATGTCTCTGTTTAAATAAAATAAAACTGAAGTGATTTTTTTTTCTCAATGGAATTGATGAGGAGTGGAAAGCAGGCCACTCTTTCACACAGAAGCTCTGTTTATACTCTATATTCCAATGCAGATAATGACATCACACCTCTACACACCTGTTAACACCACAGTAGCCACTCCACCAAAGTGTGCCAGCACACCACCAGACGGCTGAGCGTGTGACATCCCAAATATAAGGTCACTCTCTTCACTGGTGGCTTAAGTTCACGCCCACAAGCACAAACAATTAAAGAACGGATCTGAGTACGTATACGATTACACGTATTAATAAACATACAACCTGACATAATACCCAGGAGCATGCACACACTTGTTTACGGAGCCGCTAACACACATCCATGCGCCCGTCACACTCACATATCTGACTCTTACATGGCGGCTAAACATAGGGACAAAGGAAAATATTTGTATACTTGGCAGGCCAACTTCCTTTGATTGCACTAGTGCTGTTGTAGGAAACAATGCACAGGCACTATTAATACACCAAGGAGAAAGAGAATTCCTCTTAGAGGAAAGCTCAAAGGAGCCATCGGCCAGGCTATTTACAGACTTACTGAATGATTGGCTGACCGACTGCATTAAACCTACTGTAGCTGCTGCATCTTGTCTTACTCCGCGTTTTTTTTTTCTGCAAGGACTCTGACATGCTGACACACACAGTACATCGTGCAATGGAGGGCCAGAGGTATATACTGTACTCTGACTATATTTTCTTTTAGACATAGTGCTGACTGTTGTGTTTGGGACAGCGTATAAATATCAAATAAAAGAAAAGCGCTGCTGTGTGAATCTAACGGACCTCTGATGCGCTGCCACCACTCAAACACGTCCACACGCCTCTGACATTTCACCAGTGGACACTCTCATGACTACATCCCTTTCTAAAACAGCCCAGTTAAAGAGCATCAAATCCCGGCTCGCTAAACCCACACAAGCCCAGTCTTCATTTGCAAAGCTTAAAAAACTCAACAGCAGCAACAGTGGAGATGCAGGACAATGGAGGTCTATTAAAGGGGAAGATAAGGGGAGGGGGGGACAAACTATTGTTCTGGTCTTATTTAGCCTTTGGTGTCAACCTGCAACTGTTGTCACTTCTAAGTTTAGCCCGACTGCTGAAGAGGACGGCACCCAGGAGGAGGAGACGAAGATGAAGGTGACAAGTCTCGACAGAGGAAAGGATTAAGGAGAAGACGAAGAGATAATTAAAAGCAGAAAGTCATGTCAGGAATTCAGTGACTCCTATAAAAAGATAAGCATGAAAGAACAAAACTATGACAGCATTAATTTTGAAAAAAAAAACAAGGGTTTAAAATATTTAAATTAACAACTGGTGAGATACTAGAGATATTAGTTTTATAATTAGAAACCATGGGTTTACTAGAAATAGAAAAACATATAAATAACTGAAATGTCTTTGTTCATCAAAAAACATGACTGTTAAGTTTGACTATCAGGATCAAGAATCAAGGAGCAGATTTAACATGCTATAACCTAGTTATATAGCCTTCCCCGTTATGGTAGGAACAATCAAAATAGATAATGAAATTTCATTGCCTTTCTGCATACCAGCTGCAACAGCTTGTTGCCCCCAATTAGGGGCCTGAGACCCCAGATTAAGAACCACTGACTTATCCAATGATTATCTGACCAAGATTTTACATTAGTTTGTCCAAACAAAGATCCAAACATTTAGCACAGCAACAGAGTTGAAATATGTATATAAAGTTTGAATGTACTTGAAATCAGGAACTGTATTTGTAATACGAAAGTACATAATGCTGTGTTTGTGTTGTATAAGGAAACAGGATCAACAGTGTCTGACCAGGATCTAATAGAGGCACAAGGCCTTAGAAAAAAACTGATGATCCAAGTCCTAAGAAGAAACAAAGCGAGAGACATAGGTGGGAAGAGGGTGACAGATTTGCTCAGCTGTCTGCTCATAAAACAGCTGGAGGGTGAGGCGCTAAGCCACCCCAGTGAAAGCAGGGCTTAGATAGGTACCACAGGGCAGTGGACTCCACTCTGCCTACAGTGTTACACCGCCTTGTCTGTGCCAAAGCAAAGACACATGGATAAACAGTGGAAGATGAGGCTCCACGCCTTCAAAACCCTCATGGGCTAAGATGGCCAAACAGCCAAGCGGTCGGGCGTCACATTCCCCCCTGAGCCACGAGTGGAGACAGAGTGGGTTAAGGCTTAAGACTTGGCTCCCTAAGCAGTTGACAAGGGACATGGGGAGATGGTGGACATTGACTCAATGATGCCATAGAGTTCATCTGAAACTATGTGGATTTATTGTATATTACCAGGGCTGGCCTCACGGGAATATAAGCATAATTACATATAATCTTGGCATGCTGCCTTTTCTAAATCACAGCATAGATTTGTTCGGCACTCTGTCCTCACCCACTTCACTAAAATGCAAACACACTGCTCTGCCAATTTCTCATACCACGACCTGCGGATGACCCCTAGTTAACGCAGCAACCTGGGAATGGCCTGCGTTGACAAGGTCGCTGGTACGAATCGGGCAGAAGTCAGGCCACAACTACGGTCAAATCAGGTGTAGCAGAGGTCTTTAACCATGTTGGATTTCACACACATCCCTTCTGCGCGACCTCGTGGCAGAGGGGCATTAACAGCTGCCATTTTACGAGGTCCACGATGTGACAAAGTGCTGCATCCATTAACATAGTCATAAGTATGACCATAGGTTATACATACAATTCTACGGATGGTGTACAAAAGGATGGAGCAAGGAAGTCCTTCAGCATATTCAGCAAACTCAGCATATTACCCTTGCGTTCTTCATATTTTGTTGTTTATAAATCAAGATAATTGTTAGTCCCTTAAATTCTGAAAATAGAAGTTAAGACTTGGAGCCACATCAGGTACGGCCTAGACAGGTGGACGATTAACACATGATCACACATGAAGACAAACAGCACAGAGTATGTTTAATGTCAAGATGAAAGTTTAGGGGGCTGTTAACAAATATATGTGACATCTAAGTATAAATGTTGAATAAAAAATAAAAAGGCAAATATTCAACTGCATCTTTTCGATACCAATGCTGTCTCTTTTCCCTGCGATGTCTCTTTTTCTTTTGATTTCCACTAATAGGGTTTTCTTGAGAAGTAAATCTACTTAGGATTTATTGTTTCTTATTATATTTCTCATGATTTGAAATAATAATCCTCTCACCTAATCTCTTTTCTCCCTACAACCTGCCTGCCGTTTCAGATCATACTCATCAACATCATCCCCTCTGACAAGACAAGAAAGCAGCACAGTGTTCCAGGTCTAAAGAGATCCCGCCCTGGAACAGGGGGTGTCTTCCAAATCAAATCAGGTTCCTGTGATATAATCAAGACGAGACTCCGCCAAAGACGACCACATAATCTCTCCAGGACATGCCTCACTTCTATGCTTGTTATTAAAAATGCAGAGAAACAAATCTTTAGATTGAAGGACCAGAAAAATGGAATTATAATAAATCGGGGTGAATCTGGGGCAAAGTTGGATAAAGCCTTCAGATACAGATGAGGGGAAGAAAATCTTTTACAGTAGTGCACA
>JAFBJS010002753.1:382996-431052 GCA_016785265.1 Paraplagusia blochii | reverse complement strand
TATATATATATATATACAGTATATACATACTTGAGTGTGTGTAACTTTAGATATGTACGGGTCATTTTAAGTTGCGCTTACAAAACACAACCACATGATGGCACAACATGACAAAAATGGAGAACAGTCAATACAAAATCCAGGTAAGATTCTCAGTATTCTCTTCATTCAATCACAACCATATATATCAGTAAATAAAAACTAAAGCTAAATGTAAAGAAAATGATTTATAAGCAGAATAGTTTAACATACAATATGTTGTGTAAAATCAAGTTCGAATGGCAACTTCGTTTTTTATGAATAAATAATCAAAATTATCATTCATGTATCTATTATTGAAAAGAATAATCCTCAATCGAGTGTTAGTCATGACATACATACGAGACAAGAATTTGAAGCTTTCCAAAGTGAGGAATAATACAACAATATACTGTACGTGAGTGCCGACAAAGCTCCAACTTCACCATCAGAGGGCGTCATTACTCTTTGGCAAACCCTAATATACTGTGTTCTGTTGAGATATGTGCCCCATACAGTTATTTCACAAACTCTCTGTCACATAATAAAAATCTAGGCCGATTAGAAATTCCCAGTAGTTCGAAAATAATAATATAATAAAGAAATAGTAATTACAATGGTAATTGAAATTGTCATCTCATTGGCTGTTCATCATTCACATCCTATCGCTTTAATTAGATATAGATAGACTCTCAGGCCTCTCAGGAACTCATTGATATAAAAGACTTTTCAGACACATTTTAAGACAACGTTTAAGGAAATCCTACCTGAGCAGCATGGGGCACCAGTCCTATCCTCCTCTTGTGTAATTAGCAGAATTAGCAACAGGTTGACACGAAGATCAATATTCGGTTGTGTAGTTCAACGTCTTCTGTTATTGACTCTATATATAAAAATGGAAATAAAAATACAACAATATTATATTCATGCAACTTTGAATTGAGTTTCTTAATCATAATGACACATTTTAACCTTTCCTCTGGTTTCCTCCTGGTATTTTACAACCTAGCATCCGCGGGTGGTAATTACAAATAAACGTTGACGCTCATTGTGCGTCCTTGCGTCACAGCCTGTCGCGGCAAAGTGAACGGAAATGACGACTTCAAAATATAAACCCTATACAGTAAAACCTGTTTTGAAATAAGTCTAAAATAATTTAGCATATTTGTAATCAACGAACAATTAATACTTCACAGTTAAAATATTTTATCGTTGAAAATAATTTTAGAAAATAAACCATTTGATGGTAAACATTTATTTATTAATTTTTAGCATTTTACTTTTTTTATAGAAACGAAGTGGTAAATGGAATTAATAAACAAAAAAAAACATATTTATTCAACAACGTTTTAAGTCATCTTTTTGTGCATGGATTTTTCTCAATATCTTTTGTAGAAGTTTTTATGGTATATATATATAAATATATATATATTTATGATATATATATATATATATATATATATATATATATATATATATATAATTACATATGTGTGTGTGTGTGTTTTCTTTGTTTTGTTTTGTTCTTCCACTCTGCTCTCATGTTGGTGACATGTCCACTCCTGACCAGTGGGGGGTCGCGGCTGGTACACACACACGCACACACACATACGCAGTCCCCCTTCTCATTACAACGTCTCCTTCTCCAGGGACAAGTCACACTGAGTGAAGCCTCAGGCTGGAAGAAGAAGTCTCCACAGCCATGACAGGAAACATTAAGGGAATAGAGAGGTTCCAGAGCCCAGGAAAAGGCCGGGCTCTGCGCGTCACCAAGGCCTTCAAAGTTGGAGAGCTTCTCTTCTCCTGCCCTGCATTCTCTCACGTCTTATCAGTGAAGGAGCGAGGCTTCTACTGTGATTTCTGCTTCACCAGGTATGTGCCTGTACTTTTCTTACAAGACAAAGTCAGATATTGTTGTTGTTGAAGACAAACTAAAGCAGTGTGTCTGCAGCCAACCTCTAAACTGTTTTACTAAAGTATTTCATTCTACTTGTATAACAACTGGCCTGCTCAAACACATGCAGCTCTGGCATAAAAATAACCTCCCACTGAATCTATTTAGGCTGTGGCTCTGCTCTCTGAATGGTGGTTCCTCGGTATCACTTTTCAAATATCTATATGTCCTCTATGTCCAGATACCACGAGTAACAGATTTGCTTTCTGAATGGCTTTTTATTACGTAACTAGAATTCCATCAACATGGAGCTGCAGCTTTAACTGCAAAGTGATTAAGCTGGAGGTATCACACGGAGCATCCACAGTACAATTTTAAAGCCAAACAATTCAGGAACAATAGAATAATATCAGAGTAACTCACCTTCATGGATTAAGTCAGTCAATAAAATCATTTTTACTATCATCTGTCTATTATTTCTGTCTGTGTTTTTTCACTTTCTGGTGATAAAGGAACAGATATCATTCAAGTGCAGTGCTTTTTTGATCCTCTAGATCATATGTGTCAAACTCAAGGCCCAGGGGCCAAATCCGGCCCACAAAAGCATTTAGTATGGCCTGCAGGAGCTTGACAAGGTTTTTCAAATTGTCTATAAAGCAGAGCAACAAAACTTCATGAAATCTTTGTGCTATATCTTTTCTTCACATGATATTTCCCTTTGCAATGATTTCTCTCCTGAAGCCTCAGAAACTGTTTAGCTTTGTTAGAAATTCTGTAAACTTGTGTCAGCATAAGTTCAGACACTTTCGCAGTTTCACTGTGGACAGCTGACACTTCAGAAGGTCAGATCTATTTATACCACCACGGGTATTGAAGCCGTTCAGTGCTAACAGACAACTGCTGTGTCTCGTCTTGGAGCTGACAGTGACGCAGGTTCTCCACCTTCAAAATTACAATTACATTTGGTGACATAATGTGTGATAATATGATTTAACATGACGTGACGCTCAGGGTGTTTAGTTAATTTTGCATAAACATTTTCACGTCGTGTCATCAGCATGAAAACACGTTGTGTCTTGCAGGAAAGAAGGACTGGCAAAATGTGGGAAATGCAGAAAAGCGTTTTACTGCAATGCAAAATGTCAGGTAAGAAAAACAGATTTTACAAGTGTTTATGTAACTTTCAAACATCTTAATTTATTACTGCTTCGTGTGTCATGTAGAGAGCGGACTGGGCCATGCACAAGTTGGAGTGTTCAGCCATTACTGCATTTGGAGAGAAGTGGTGTCCATCAGAGATGACGCGTCTTGTGGCCCGGATCCTTGCCAAGAAGGTTTGGGAGGCAAAAAAAACACAGAGATCTTTCTCTAGGAAACCTGTTCTGAAATTGTTTTATAATTGAGCTTTGTTTTTTTGTTGCTTCATAAAGAAGTCACAAAAAGAACCATGTGTGTCTGAGAAGATCCTGCTCATAGGAGAATTGCAGTCACGTGAGTATTTAGTAACATTTAAGTTGAACAAAGTTTTTAAAGGCTTGTATGAAAAGCATTCTCCCTCCTCCAGTGAGCAGGTGAAACAGTTTTCCTCCTCCTCTCTGACAGATGTGGAGGATGTGGACAATGAAAACAGAGAAATGCACGAGGGAAACATTGCTGAGCTGCATCAGTTTTACTCCAAGCACTTGGACTTTCCAGACCACAAGGACCTGCTCACACTCTTCTCCCAGGTCCACTACTGGAAACATATGCTGTCACACAATGAAAGATTTATTTATTTCTACCTTTTTCATCCTTATTTGTCCATTTTTTTGTCATGTCAACTTCAACAGGTTGCCTGTAATGGTTTCACTATAGAAGATGATGAACTGTCCCACTTGGGCACTGCAGTCTACCCCGAGTAAGAGGGAACACCTGCAATATAACAATATATGTGTAAAAATCTTACTAAAAACATCATATCATTTAGTCTGTGTGGTAAATGTCCATAATGTCATTACTTCTCCTTCTGTCTTTTTGCCCCTCAGCGTGGCCCTCATCAACCACAGCTGTCTTCCTAGCGTCATTGTCACCTACAAGGGGACGTCAGCTGAGATAAGGGCAGTTCAGAACATGAAGCCTGGAGATGAAGTGAGGAAAAGGGACAGCTGCCTCTACTGGGGGTTGGCTCCAATTCTGTTTTTTCTTCATAAATATGCTCCAATGTGGAGTTTTGTGAAAAAACTGAAACAAGTTTTGACTTCTCTTAGCACAGCCCAAAACACATAAAAAAGGAAAAAGTGTATTTACGTGCTCTCTCCTCCTACAGGTGCTCATCAGCTACATCGACCTCCTTTACCCAACAGATGATCGCAACAACAGGCTGAGGGAGTCTTATTACTTCAGCTGTGATTGTCAGGAATGTAAAACCAAGTCCAAAGTAAGATCTGGTAAAAACCCAGAGAGCGTTATCACAGACCGGTCAGTGAAGTGAGGTAGACAGAAGCTCTGATTGGCCCGCTGTCCTCTGTCTTCTTTTGCCAGGACAAGAAAAAGTTGAAGCTGCGAAAGAGGAGCGATCCTATTGAGTCAGACGTCGCCAACAACATGGTTCGCTACGCCAGGAAGTGCATCAGAGAATTCAGGGCCTGCAAGAACATCAAAAATATCCTTGTGTCACTTTTTTTTACAATGTCAAACAATGCACCAATAGGGTCGATTACAAGGTTTTACCCGGTATATAATTGAGAATACAGCCTTGACTCTCTAGCACCCCCTGCTGAGCTGCTGGAGCTGTGTGAACAGAGCATGGAGGAGATGGGATCCGTCTTTGACGACTCCAACATCTATATGCTCCACATGATCTACCAGGCCATGGGGGTTTGTCTGTACATGGAGGACGTGGAGGGAGCCATCAGATATGGAGAGAAGATCCTCAAAGCCTACTTGTAAGAACCACAACCACACACATGTCAATGGTACTGTTATTTCCCGTTGTTATTTTTATTTTATATATTTTTTATCTGAACTCCAGCCAGTTGTATCCTCCATTCTCCCTGAATGTCTCGTCCATCTATCTGAAGATGGGACGCTTGTACATGGTGATGGACAGAAACTCACTGGGTGTTGGTCTCCTCAAGAAGGTAAGATTTTGACGACTTGTGTCTTGATCTTGTGTGGCATAAAATGTTAATGGTTTGTGTCTACTTACCAGGCGATGGCCATCATGGAGGTCACTCACGGAAAAGATCACTTATATCTGACAGAGCTGCGTAAGGAAATAGCAAAGAAGTGAGGAGGACAGTGAAGAGGTCAACCTCTGGCACAGGCACTTCTCTGTTTAGGAGTTCTTTAGAGCTAAAGGTTCTTTCTGGAAAATGTGTCACTGTTACAAAGATATGTTTGTTTCTACAGTTTCTTTTTTCATGCATTTTATAAGGACTTGGCATATATTTTATACATGGCCTACATTTGCACAATGTAAAATTACGAGGTTAAGGTTAATGACTTTACCTGAACCCAGGCTTTTACTACAGTTGACAAGAGTTTGACGTCAATGCAGCAAATGTCTCAGTCAGGTGGTCAAACAGCTGCTTCACCACAGGGAGACTGTGGAACATTTCCATGTAAAGTCCATCATGGTGCAGATAGAACTGACACAAATTGAAGAAAGATGTTAGTGAACAAAGTACTGACAAGGGTTTGTTAATAAAAAATAAAATGGTCATCAGTGTTGCCATGTCAATGCACCAACATGAAAACAGTCTTAAAGAAAATAAGGCTTTATTGCATAATAGGCAAGTTTGACAGTTTCATACAAGTCTGGGGAGAAAAAAAGATGCACTGAAAACACATATACAAAACATATGTACACATACTCAGAATCATATTTAGAAGTTTGGCCAAAAACAGGGGGAAACAAACGGGGAAGGATTAAATATTAAAGTGTGGAATGCCTTGTGAGAAAAAAAAATACTGTCATGAAAAAGAACTGAAGTGCAACAAAACACTTACATGTCAACAGAGAGCTTATACTTATCTGAGAATATATACACTGAAATATATAAAAAGGCATGCATAGTTGATTAAGTTGCGGTATTTTGAGGGTACCAAGTCAAAACACAAAACAAAACATATAATACATACAATATTTTGATTTTTCTTTCTTATGCCCATTATATGTACAATGTTAATGAGGACACAGCTGGCTATTCCAGAAAAAATAGGACACAGAATGTTTCAGATTTTTTTTTGCGGTTTCTAAGTGATTTTATAAACAAGATTCACCACGATTTAATCACAAATAACATATCACATTTCTCACCATGTTCGGTCTTTACCCAAGATTCAGGGTAAAATATATGAAATAGTAATGCTTTTGTATGGAAACAAAATATTGAAGAATATTTTTTGGAATTCTTTCTTTCCACTGAACCCGTCCAGAACAACACAATCTCTTGTTTTAAGTGAAGTATTAAAATATTCATTTGCAGTATATACACAGTATAAGGACATACTTCCCTATTTTCTCCATTTGACACATTAGTCAGATGATTAACTCCATTGAACTGCACAGACATTTGAAATGATTAGTTCACTGAAATAGTTCCTTGAAAAAGAAATATTTAAAAAAACATTCACCAAAACATGTGTTCATGTTGTGTTAAAAAGCAAATGTAACTTTGTTTATCATAGAAATAAATTAAAAGACTGTCAACGGTTTAAGTAAGTTAATTAAAGTGATTTTTTTTTAGTATTTTTGTTTTGTTTTTTTGTTTTTTCTTGTTCAGAGGACACTAATAGTTCAGCGGTAACTGCTGCCACCTACTGTTTTTACAGCGTTAAGACACGTTGAACAACAGCTGAATGTAAGTATGAAATGTAGCACTGTGTTAATAAGCGTCAGTCCTGTATAACAAAGACAAATAAAATCTTATGAGCACCAGGAGAACAGGGACAGAAAATAAATTTGGACGCCTGAAGATTTGAGCATGATTTGACAGTGAAGACTAGAAGTAGAAATAAAAAATGACTGATATAACGAAGGAAATGTGAACACACTGACCAGAAAAACACTGTTGTTGCTTAATACCCGCAAACAAAGAATATGACTTGTCTCAGCCACACCATTACTTGTTTAGATGAGGCGAGAGTTCTTGAGGAACTGTATGAGGACCTGGTAGACAAACTTGTACTGGGAGATGGTCTGCACCATCAGCATCCTCTGCTGCCTCAGCTCGGACAGCATGGTTGGAACCTCCATAGGCTGAGGAGACAGAAACACAAAAGAGTTAGTGAAACATAACAAACTGCAGTGTGGTAGTGTCATGAACTGATGAGAAGTTAGGAGATGAACAACAAATCTATGCTGGAATAAGAAGCATTAGTAATGGAATAATATAAATAGACTTGTTATTTTGTCGCAATTTCCCACTTAAAAATAAACTTCAACCAATCACTACATTTGTTATCTAATGCACCCTCTAGTGGTGGGAAAAGCATTTCAGCGGTTTGTGCAACATTTTGGTGGAGGGATAATATATACAGAAGTAATCGTGCATTAAAATGGATGCAATAATTTACTACAATAGATTTTACTAATTAATTAAATCCATAAATTCATTTTAACATTAAAATCCTAACAGTCTTGTGTATCAGCAGTTCTGACTGTAGACCCCTGGTCCGTTTACCTCGTTGTGTTCCAGGCAGCTGATCATCAACTCTGTGAGGATGACCACACCTGTGCGGCCCACTCCAGCACTACAATGGACCACCACTGGAGGGTTCAGGCTCTTGGAGGTATCCATCATGGAGTTTGTGTGTCTCCTCACAGACTGGATCTCCTCTAGGTAGGCTGCAGAGATAAAGGATAGGAGTCAAAGAGTTCATCAACACCCTGGACTAGAAGATTTTTTATCAGGTTCTGAAGTTCTGCTTTTACTTACAGAGGAATCCCACAACATATTCAGGACAGCCCTGCTCTGGCCAGTCTGTGTACTGCAGGTGCCAGACCGTCCTCTCCTGACCTGACAGCAGGTGTTTGACCTTCAATCCTGTGGTGGCGTAGCAGCCTGAGTCTGTGCGGAACTTTGTGGTCACCTTGAACTTGCCGTGAGTGGCTGAGTTGTGTTTGGAGCCCAGTTTAGGCCAGTAGCGGTGGCTCTTGGACCGTCCGCCCTCCTGGACCGGAGAAAAAAGTGATTTATCAGGATACTGTAGTTATACTACAAATATAGCAGTACATTGTATGATGTATTATGTTTAGAGTTACTCTCACACCCTCATTGTATTTCACACACACACCAGCTGTTGAACACAAACCTCTTCTGCCGTAACCATGGCGATAACGTTGACCCCTTGCTCCCAGACCATCTGCCAGAAGTCAGCGCAGGTGTTGGCCAGTGGTCCTTGGGTGGCGATGTAGTGCCACTCCTCCCCCCTGATCATCACCTGGAAAAAATACACACATAAAGTCACATATACACATACTGTACATCTAAATCAGGAATTTATGCCAAAATAAACTGCGACAGAGCGAAACGAACTAAATTTAAGATGTGGACAGTAATCAGACTTACCACTGGGGGGCAGTGTAACATATTCCCTGGATACATTAGAAGCCACTCTCTCATTTCTATTTAATATCAACTGATATTCTCTTTAATTAATGGCAGTTTTTTCCTAGATTTATAACCGGCAAACACAGACAGCCCCGTCTCACCTCCTCACAGACTCCTCAGGTCATTTCCTGATGACCAACATGGTGTTGAGAATAAACAAGGCAGTTTTGTTCTGCAGTAGCCACCTTCAGTGACAGGGGGCGTAAGAGGTTTGCCCCATGATGGGCAGAGTGATTCAGTGTGGCCATCGTGCTGCTTACTGCAATTAGGCTAAATGCAAACTCATGCATAAACACGCAGCCTCGCCGCTCGCACACACACACACACACACACACACACACACACACACCACTGGTAACTAAGAATGAATAGGAGCGTTGGTGAGAGTCGCTCGGACTGATTTAAGAGGGTTTGGAGTTTGGACCACATTCTTTGGGAATTCCAAAGGTTCTGTGAGCTTAAAAGACCTTCAATGGCTGCCTTTATCCGTCCAGCAGTTCCCTGCTTAGAAATGTCCACAAAGGCATGACGGGAGCAGAACGTATCAAGTTTAAACTATTTGTTTTTGAATGTGTTATGTAAGATGAGTCTGGAAGCAGTGATTAGGAGGTTTGGCCATGGATCAGACCTTGGTCATTTAAGGTAGAGAGCGCAGACACTTGGTGGACAGTTAGGACAGGGTCTAGTCTATGTAGACTTATGCCCACATAGACTCACAGCTGTGTTTGCAGTAGTAGATAATGCTGAGATTCTCGTATCTTTACCTTGATGTGTGAGGCGTTGATGTAGCCCGTGTTGTTCTCCTTGTTGGGCACCAGCTCCACCCTGTTCTCTTCATAGGGAACTACGTCCCTGAAACGGTTCCGCTCTGCATTTTCAGGCAGCGTGGCTGTAGTGAGAACACAGTTGGTCCTTTTCTTGGGCACCTGCTCGTACTCAGTGAAGACCCGCTCCTCTTCCAGCTTCAACTCCAGGGTCTTACACTGAAGGAGAAAGGAGAGAAGATGAGATCGCTTGTCAATCACTGAACACCAAAAATCTCATTCTTTAGTGTTACATCTGCATCGTTACATATTCAACCAAACCCTGCAGACCACTCTAAACCAAAAACACCTCTTGTTGACAGTGTTGTTAGGCCAATAATGGCTGAAAGAGCAGCATCTCTTTCTCTCTCTCCCTGCAGCTCGCCTGCTCTCTCTCCTGGGTCACATTCTTAACATACCACTGGGCCCAGGGGCGATAAGCACCACCGTGCCATGCGTTCCACAGCCCACTTGGGGCTTGCCCCCGTTAGCTTGGTAACCATCTGGACAAAGGCTTGTTTTTTAAATCTTTTGGTTGGAAAAAATTAAACACAATATAAAAGGAGGAATTTTAGCATGAATGATTAAAATAACTTTTCAGGAATACTCCAATATTTCTTGGCATTTTGTGTGGCATTTGAAGGAGACAGTTTTGACTAAGGTAAATTATGACAAGTACAATTTGGAAAATATGTACTACTTTAGTGTATAGTATATGTTTTACATTTAACCTTAGTTTTTATAGATTTTATTTTGATGCTTTCTTTGCATTTTTGCTAATTCTACAATATCACAGGACTAAAAACAATTTGACATTACTGCATGGGACAGAAAAAGTACAAACCTTAAGTACATAACTATTCCTACTACTCATGTACAAATGAGATTCTCCAATAAATGTAATTTAAATAAGATAAAAAATCATACATATTTGAAAGCAACATCTTACCCGCTCATCTGTAGCAGACTTGCCGCCGTCCTCTGTTGGACTCTTAGGAACCGGCATCCGGGCCACATAGAGTCCATTTAGGGCGGCCATCATCAGCGGTCTCTTCATGGAGTCCACCGACATCTTCTGTCTTTCCAGAGTCTTCAAAAAAGAGACAAATCCTGACGTCATGGTTACAGGTATATGCAGCATAGCAGTAATAGTCATTCCTCAAAGACTGGAGTGAAGTGAACAAGTGGGCAGGGAGGCGATGACGTGGAGGTCCATGTGAGCATGGACATTTGTTTCACACCTATTTCCTCTGTGGCAGTTTGAAAAATTGAAAACGAAGAAATCCAAAATAAGAAACCCTTGAACGATCATTTGTTTTTCCTTAATTTATCCTAATATTATTCCTCTACAGCCTCCCTTCCTTCACTGACGACAGGCTGTCACCATGTGTTCTGAAGACTTCTGTTTGACCCACATTGCACAGCTCCTTCTTCCTAGGATTACATGTTCCTAATCTCCGATGCCTTCAAGTCTACAGGACAGCTCCACCCATGGGTCAGTAAAAAAGAACAGCTTGGGCTGCACCAGCAGGTGAAATTTGATAAATCACATAATCTGAAACCATTTCTTTTTTAGTAATAAAAATTCTGATGCGCTAACCTTCACCTACATACGCTTCCGTCATGAATACAGGGCTTTATAGGAAGTACAATGGAGGCGATTATATGATTTAATTTATACCTACACTAGTGAACCTAACCCAAACAATAATCAGGGATTATGGGGATTTTAGCTGCATGGGGAGACTCGGAGCCTAGTGCTAGACTCTGAGGTGCTAAACCCTGGATTACAGCTAATCAGGAGCCATGAAAATAACAGGCACACAACAAACACTAACTATTTCAGGTGAATTACTTCAGTATTGTCACTGTTAGATGTTCACATGTCACTGAAATAGGTCTGTGACAAAATAGGTTTGAAATTAAAATACTAACTCCCTTTCCCATCCATATATTCTTGATACCACCAGCCTTGTGTGCACAGTATTTTGTTATTAATGTTAGTAATTTTTTTTTTCTTCAGACAAACTGAATGTTTCTCCTACCCTTTGAGCAATTTCTCTTTCCACGATGCTGTCCTCCAGGGAGAACATCTCTGACACTGGCCTCTCTTTGACCGGCTCTTTCCTCACCCTCTCCTTCACACTGGTCAGGTCCGGTTCTGAGATAGACGGACCCAAAACGGCTCCATTCACCCCATTCTGGTCCCCCCGGGTCAGTGTTCCACCAGGTCCTGTACCATTATCTTCGTCATGATTAACCCCATCACCCTGGCTCGGTCCACTGGTGAGGATTCTGCCGTGGGCGTGGTTTGGGTCTAGCGGTCCCTGGTTGTTCTGTGGTCCTTGATTGTGGGTGTGGTGGTGCGTGTGGTTATGATTGTGAGTGTGGGTGTGGTTTCGCATCCGAGTGTTACTAGGAGGCCTGGGAGGACCAGGGTATTCTGGCGGCGGTTTGTTTGGCAGTTTGGCCAGAGCGGCCTGTAGCTGAGCGCTGATGCTGATGTCCTCGTTAAGACTTGGGATTTGAACGTCCAGCTCCGGCCTCTCCTCCTCCTCCTCTTCTTCACTCTCACTACTGTGTATAAGCATGGTGGCATTAGAAAGAGTCTTTTGATGCTGGTAGGTCACAGGTGCAGGTGCTGTCACGGAGGGTTCTGGTGTTTTCTGGACAGGCATCTGGATGGGCAGCTCCTTTGTCTGCTGGGGTGGAGGCTGTGGCTGTGGGGTTGGAGGCTGAGGTTGAGGAATGGGCTGAGGCTGCGCTGGCATCACATGATCTCTGAGAGTGTTCCTGCGATGGAGCGGGGCATTGATGCCTTTCATGACCAAACCTTCCATCCCACCTCCTCCTCCACCACCTCCTCCTGCTCTCATGCTGCTGATCACCTCCATACTGTGTCTCTTCCCTAGAGTGGAGCGATTCTTAGCAGCCGCAGTTAGTGGTTCACTGACCTCCTGAAGTGACTGGTGCACAACAGCTGAGCTGTCTGGCTGGAAAGTCTTGACAGACAGCTGCACCATGCGGGTAACTAACTCTGGGCTGCTGCCCCCAATGCAGCGGTGACGGTGGCTGGCCAGGTCAGGTGTACTGGTGGCTGGGCGGAACGCGCTGGAAGGGTAAGGAGGAGGAGGTCGAGACATGTGGATTCTCAGCATGTTTGCTGTAGCTGCATAGTTTCCAGCGTTGTTTCCCTGTTGTTTGGTGTTAGCCAACTCTGGTGTGCTGACAGTGTGAGAGATGGAGTTCCCAACGCCTCCACCTCCAGGTCCACCACCAACACCTCCTCCGACACCATTGACACAGGGTGAGTGACAGGGACCTTTGCTGCTAGCCGGTCCTCCCTGATGGGGACCATGAGACACTGGCTTACTGTAGCTAATCTGAAATTAGTATAAAAAAAAGAATAACAGTTAAATAAAAGGACGAAGCTTGATGAAGAAGTACTGTTACTTTTTTTATTCTAACTCTACCTGTGGTGTGTATGGTCCTGGGCTCGGCCCCAGACCATGATAAGGGCTCCTCTCCCTCATCTCTGGCTGGCTGTAAACCAGAGATTCAGGCTGGCGGTATGCACAGGCGTTACTGATGTTCAGACTCCGCAGCGATTGGCTGTGATGGTCGTGGTGAGTGGGGAGCATGCGCCACTTCTGCCGCATAACAGTATCATACTCAGGCGTGGGTCTGTAGGACGGAGCGATGATGGCACTGTGGCGGTGGCTGGGGATGTAGTCAGGTCGCATCAGCTCGCTGCCTGGGATGCTGAGGTTGGAAGATATCGGCGAGGGTGGGACAAAAGTCTGGGAATGATTGAGGGAGCTCAGGCTGGGGCTGCTGTACATGCTACCATTAGGCACGGTGCCATTCCTGTAAGGGAAGTCCAAGGGGCAGCGATCCAAACTTGTTTCTGATTTGTAGTAGGGATCGTCATGAAAGATGCTGTCTGCAAATCAAAACACAAAGGACAACGATTATAAATTTGTGAACACTACTGCAGAGTCATGCTCGCACATGTCATGTTGGGACAAAACATCATCCTTGCTTTCGAATAATTCAATAGCATCTCAATGTGATGCTAAAATGTTGCATAATAGTGATAATTTGACGAAGGATAAAAATGAAAACTGTCTGTGAATTGTTTTTTCATTCATCTGCAGTCAAATAAATTACATATTAGATTTCAGTAGCTTTAACAGATAACATTTTCAGTACTCAATAATGGTCACTGCAGGTTTTTTGGGTTTGCATGACAAATTCTCTTTCTTCCAGTAGTAGGAGGTCGGATTTGATACACTGTCTTCTTCTTCCCACCATAACAGAACGTAACAAAGAGTTGTACGCATGTTGTTACTCTTTATTTAACAATGGGGCATTCTCTCATCTCGTGTGAAAGTCTCTTGGGCCCACAAATAGGGATACAAACAGACTCTCTGTCCATACAGACAGTCAGTGTGCGATGCCTGAGGTCACACTACCCAATGATCTCACACCCTTGCATAGTAGCACGCCCAAACAGTTTTTCCACATGTGTCGTTTTACTGTCAAGCATCTCTCCGGATCACAGGGTTAGCACACAGTGTGAACAAGTTAATAAGAGAGAGACGCACACATGAGGTCACTGCTCTGCACCCCCGCTGTTGGGCTTTAATTGACTGGGAGATTGTTTAAAATACAAACGGTTATTGAGTCACACGACAGATGGGAAGGACACAATTATCTCATATAAGAAAGAATCATAAATCTGGCTGTGGTTGACACCATCACTGTGACAACTGTGTGTTTCGCACGTACCTTGAGAACTCTGTGTGTCCTGATACGGCTCTCCGAACTGGGAATGCATTGACTGGAAGTTACAGGGCTGAGGACGGGGCTGGAGAGATGGATTGTATTGAATTAAAAACAACTGAGTCAACTCTTCAGAAAGATATACAGCAGTTTCATATGTACCGGTATATCTTAACAAATAATGGCAGAAGGCGATAATGACGGGGGATTCCTTCCCATCCCAAAACCGTGGAGTTGTTAACCTCCAGCGCCTGTGGTTCTACAAACATGCAGACATCTGAGAACCACCACCGGACTGACTGAGCTGCCATTGTGCCACTTTTAGCCACTGCCATTGTCAGTCGAGCAAAAAATGAGACGTGCAAATCACTGCCTTCATTGTCACACCGGAAATGGGACCGAGCAACACCCTTGCAGACTTTCCAACAACACCCATCGCACCACACCAACACAGCACGTTAAAACCCAGGCTTCATGGAACAATAAAGAGCTGCCCTGAGTGGGAGTGAAGGGTCAGAACCATAACCACAGTTTCTGTCTTCTCTCTCCACTCCCCTACAGTCGACTGGCTCTTCAAATAATTTACACAGGCTGAGATTTGGAACAAAACTAATAAGGATTGTGCAATAAAACAAACTGATAACGTAAAATTTGTGAAATACAAATGATGTTTTGTTACCAGAGAATGACGGTGAGTCCATGTGGATCTCCTCCTAATTGGTGCAGGTGAGTGAGTGGGTCTGAAGAAAAAGACACCAATTGCAGATTTAAAAAAATGACTGGACAATTAAATCTGGAGTCCAAATCCACAAAAAAAAGTGATTTAGTGGCATTAAATGGTGGAACAAAGTCAACTGACTTTGTGTCTACTCAACACAAGTATATTAATGTCCAGTAGACTGAATTAAGAGCAGTTATATGGTCAACAAAATATATATGGTCAACAAAATAAAATATTTGCTTAAATGACCTTACACCTAACTAAACTGTGTCACTAGTTGGAGACAAATGCTAAAATAGAGTATCAAAGTATCAAATTGTCCTGCCTTTTTATGTTTTATATGTATTTTATAAGTGAAGTAAAAAAATTAAATAAATAAATAATTTACTTTTAGCCCACATTGGAAAAAAATCCTGGACAATCCTGGTGTCCTGGAGACCAATATGTGTGACCTTAAAACTCACTCTGCACAAATCTTGTTCTGTTTGTAGAACTTGTGTCTCGATGTGAACAGTCGAGAGATGTACTTGGCCATTTCCATGTCCTCCTGCAGGAAAAAAACAAGATTTGAAAAAAAAACTGTGAAAATATTCATCCTTGTATTTATCAGTGGGAAGGAAATTGGTGTTTTCATTCAGCACTTCCCACTGGAAACCTTGTACCAACGGTGTGTATGTGCACATCCCCAAGACACAACACTAACCATGTGAAAAACGATGGTGTCGTCTCTGCTTGTTATCTCCACTGTGATGGCTGACTTGTTGTGTGCTATAGTACCAATGTCCTTCCACCTGTCACACACAAACACGTGCAAAAAAATACATCAGAATTATATTTTCCCACACATTTCTTTCCAGCAAAACATGTTTATGCAGGCCTTTCAGATTTATAAAATTGAAATATTCTTGATTTACTTGTGGAGCATGATGGATCTGCCATTCCTGTGTTTGACAAAAACGCCAACAAAGGACACACCAATAAAAATATCATTGGTATAGTTGTCCTGTAGGGAGAAAAAGAAGTGTTTCTTTAGTATAGTTCTATAGGGAGGAAAAAGGAAAAATATGTTCATGTTAGTGTGTTATACCTTGGCAGCAAAGCTCTCCTGGCCAAAACCATCCAGCTTCTCCACCTCCTTGATGTATAAAAGTTCGGCCTCTGCAGTCTGCATTCGACTAGAATGTGCACAAAGACACAGTTAGCATATTAGCACACGTCAATTGTTTTCTTAAAATATATATTCAAATATCTAACAGTACCAGTGGCTCTTGTGCTCCTCTGCAACCTTCTGCGTCCACTCTTCCAGCACTTCTTCTCCTGTCGGCCAGTTCTGGTAAAAGGAGAAGAGAAAGCAGTGAATGCACCAATGCAGAACAGAAATAAATCAATATTTTGTTCATTCCATTGAAATTTTGGATGGATAAGTAAAAAAACTTAGTAGTTGGTAGTGAAAAACACTCAGCACTGCCCGGTTGTAATAAAATAAAGATAATGTTGTCAGTGAGGCAGACTGACACTTGTGTTTCATTAACACAACACATCTGTTATATAATAAATCTTTATGTCGTTCCAAGCTCTCACTTGCGCTGTGGAACAGGGAGGAGGATCACAGGTGATACCAGAATGTCAGCCTTCAGGCAACACACGCAGAAAAAAAAATCTCACACATGGAAACACACAGTGGTGAAGTTATGATGGAGAGACTCACCACTGGGAAGAGCACGTACTCCCTGAGGAAGTCCTGAGACATGAACTGGGTGAAGTCTCCAAAGTCAGCTGAAAGTCAGGAAAACAGAAACACTTTAATTATGTACACTTGCCATTAATATATTTATAATACAGAACTCTACAATGCTAAAGTAGAGAATCGTTTATTCAGATTTATATGATAATGACAACTATTAATGATCATGTTTTATATTTGCTATGTGTTATTATTAATCATAATATATTGATATTATTGTGAATAATAACAATGCCATTCAATAATAATAAAAAACCTTTTAATCTAAACCTTTTAATCTAATCTGACAACCACCTTCTCCTTAGTCTATGGCCGATTGTGGTGGCAGTGGTTGCCTAGTGGTTAAGGAACCGGACTGTGGTCCGGAGGGCTTCTGGTTTGAATCCACCAAATGCCAAGTTACTGCTGAGGTCCATTAAGCATGGCACCATCCCTACACACTCCTCTCCGTGCACTCTGAGCTGCACACTGCTCACTTTGGTCGTGGGTTAAATGCAGAGATGACATTTTGTTGTGTGCAGTCGTTTTACTATGAACTTTGCTTTGGATCAAAGCATCTTCTAATTATAATGCAATTTAAACAATCCATACTTTGTCACATTGGAGTTATTAGCTCAAGTACTACAGATACCATACTGCAGTTTGTCTGACAAAAGGAGAAAACCAAAGAGGACCATTGCTTTCAGACAGATAAAAGTCTTCCTGATGCTACTGGAACCAACCTTGGAGCTAAAGATAAGCCAACTGTCTGTTTACATTCCCTTAGAGACTTAGACAGACCCAGGAAGGACTAGGAGGACACTGTGTGTGTGTGTGTGTGTGTGTGTGTGTGTGTGTGTGTGTGTTGAGACTGATACCATAGGAACTCAAGTGGACCGGGCTCTCCCACTGGTATGCAGCCATATTAGGCAGTGAAGTCAAGATGACCTCAGAAAGTGTGTGTTTATGTTCACCCTCTCTTGTTCCGTCTCTCTCTCTCTGTGTTATCCACATGAGATGTTTACTGGTGTGTACACATGTGTTAGTGTGTGTTACCTTGTACAGCTAGGCCTGCTAGTCTGATCCCCTGCTCAACTGTGCAGTGGAGACGTCCATCCAACACCTCTTTCTTCAACTGCAGGTAATACTGGTATCTGAAAGAAAGAACGACTTTAGTCAGATTCTTTAGAGACAACACAAACTCAGGCCCGAAGACCAAATCTGACCCAAAGTGTAATTATATTTGGCCAACAATAGTGGTAGAATTTATAGTATTAGCAATGAATGGGCTTCTGTTACATACATTTTGGGTTTTTTTTGTTGTTGGCCTGTGAAAAACTGGAATGTATGTATAACCAAACATAAAATGCTCCTCTACAAACACTACTAACAATACTTAAGGTAAAAAAGACCTCTTACAATAACAAGAATAGTATGACCTAATTTTTTTGCTCTCTGCAGAATTCAGTGTCTGCTAAAAAAAACAACAATCTTCAGGAGATAAGTTTTAGGAACATATTCTTCCTGCAATATTATCATGTTCATCTGTTAATAAGCTTTCAATTCAAAGTGCTGCATTTACTTTATGTTCGTTTTATTTTTATATATCAGGTTGCATACCACAGCCTGTCAACCAGCTCCACTGGGTCTAAGTGGGTGGTAGAATAGGCAAACGTACCGGCTTTCAGGAATTTACCAGAAATCGGCCAGTGGTCAACGCTATTTTTCCATCTCGCCACACTGTCTCTGAACATCAATTATGCTAAATCGAGCTGGAAAACATGATGGGTCTCTGTTCAAAACATTTGCCAAAGAAAGTACGAGACATGGTGCACGGGGCGCTGCCTATTAGTAGCTGACAGACCTTCTCCCACAAATATACATGACTTGGTTAGCTTGTGTAGGTGCCAGTGCTGGTCTGGAAACAGCAGAGGTTACCAGGGAAGCTGTCCTACAATTCCAATGGAGAAATGAGTGAATCACCTCTACAATTCCAAACACCAGTGACTCATCTTTGACTCTTGAAGAATCCCAGAAGTATACCAGCACAGGCAGAACAGAATGATTTAATAGGTGTGTATATTTACAGCAAATACCAGGCCCGTGACATGGAGTTGGTTCTAATAAAGTACGGGTTTAATTTTAAGTGGGAACAACACCAGCTGGAGTGAGGTGGAATTTATATAATTGGGGTGTGAATGTGAGGCATATTGTAACTCCCTGCCCCTGTGGTTTGAGGGCAGAGGTGGTTTTGCCAAGTGTAAAGTGATATGATGAGATTGTTAGGATGTCTGAGCCTACTCGAAGGATTCGCTAAATGTGGTACAATGTCAGTCTCTGAAACAGAGTGGTTGAAATAAAACACACTTGTTAAGTTTCTGAGCTCCTTTTGTCCACTTTTAGCTGTGGTCCAACTGGATGTTGGCCTTTTTATTCAGAATGGACTGACCACACAGGAGGAACTGGAGGACTGTGGAGGTGACTGTACTGAGCTGCAAAGTAAAAAAAAAAAAAAAAAAAAGAAAAGAAAAGAAAAAAGAAGCGTTTCCTGCAGGTTGTCATGGTGAATATGGCCTCACTCTTTCCAATGTGGGCTGTGAGACACCTTTTTTTTTAACATCCATTCACACACAGAGTCCCAAAAACGAAGTGTAAATGGGACAGACCATGCCAGAGTAGACAAACCTCCATGTGGAAACCACCGAACTCTACATGCTTCGTCATCTTCCTCTAAAACTCGGAAATCTCACTCAACACCTCAACTCAAACTTTTTCCCCCTCCTTGATTTCATTTTCGTTCTGGTCTTTCATCCAACACTTTGGCATCTTTTAAGTTTTGAGTTTTACTCATTTTTTACTCCTCTTTTTCTCTCCTTCACGTCATCCATGTTTGATACTCCCTTTCATACTTTCTCCCCCTCCAGTTACTTCTTCTTCTCTAGGAGTAGACCCAGGCCTATAATCTGACCCCGCCCTCCTCACTCACCCTGTCATTACACCCGTTGGCTGAGTTGCCATTCCGTTCCCGTGGCAACCCTCTAATTAGCCAACCTCAACCATTGCGGCTGCAAAGGGGGGGCGGGGTCCTGTGCGGTCTGAAGGGGAGGGGTCCAAGTCTTTAACGTGACTGTGGATTCGTTTTTTTTACAGGGTGCCCATGTTTCACCGGTGCTCTCCACAGGAGGAGCTGCTGAAGAAACGCTGAGGTTTCACCTTCTCAGTTGCAGGATGATGGTGTTTAGTTGTATGTGGAAGCGAAAGCATGACAAGGAATAGCTGTTTACAAGTTTACTTTTAAAGTGTTTCTAATGAAATAATACAATTTAAATAGAACAGCCACAAACTATTTTACAACAGCAGACACGAAATTAGTTCAGCTTCTAAAATTGAATGTTATCCAGTTATCTAATGTATTCCAAATTTACAAAAAAACTTTAATTTTCCTGAGGAAAATTAAAATCCAATAACAAAATCCTGCACCTTGTAAAACTTTCACATTAAAGAGATTTATTGCGCTGTTAGTTCCTGAAAGAAAAAAAAACTAAGTCCTAAAGAAAAACATAGTAAATGAGTGGCTTTTTAAGAGCATCTTTAAAAACTTCAACTCCTAGAAGTTTGTAATTTGACCCTTGAAAATTTCCAATAGAATTATTTTAATTTTTGGTTCATGCCAAATGATGGACTTAGAACTTTACCACTGCTTCCGTCCACAAACATGCCTCTGCAGCAGCTCAAGCTTGGCATGTACAGTATGTCGGAATGACACGTTTGCGTCCCGCTGTAATAACAGGTGAGCGTGCGCATGCAGACATGAGGTGGCAGGTCCCCTCATGTGGATATAACTGGTGCAGGGAGTTTTGTTCTGGCACTCCAGGCAGCCACACCGGGTACAAAGAGCTCTTTATGTGCCCACGCATGTTCACGTCTCGCACAAGACGTGTCGCCAGATGTCCGAGCAGCCTGGACAACAACCCCGCGAACATGTGTGCATGCATGAATAAAAGTGTGTATGTGTCTGCCCCTCCAACTCTGCAGTGGTATGACCCTAACTGCCCCCCTGTGCCCTGGGATGGGTGCAGAGGGTTTGTGTGGGAGGCTGGAGGATTTCACTTTGAAATGTGTTGAATCAGCAAGGGTCACAACAGTACTCTGTGTGTGTTGTATGTGTGTGTCGAGTGATAACTAGCTAGGATTTCAAGGCTGTTGGTGCTGGTAGCCTTGGGGGGAGACTGGGGCCAGCTGGTCTCACTCTGGTCAACAGCTCTCTGTGTTTAGGTTCTACACTTTCTATCTCCAGGCCACTGTGCTCCTCCTTCACATGAGAGATGGAACAGAAGGATTCATCTGTGCATAAAAAGTTCTGCAGTGCTGCATAGGCTACTTTAGGGAAAATCTGGAATCTTAGATTTTTGCTGGAATGTCATAGATACGTATATGTGATATTGCAGATTTATGACTGATTTGGTTAATTTCTATAATTTTTCTACACATTTCATCTTCTCGAAATCTTGGATTACTGCTTTAATTGTATCTTTAGTGAATACTTAACACAGAAAAAAGGTAGACCCAGACTAGACGTCCATGTCCCACTCTGGGTGATTTCACAGCTGCTTGTAAGGAGGAAGAGGAGGAAGGAGAAACAGATGAACGGATGGACAGAAGACTGGGAGATCTGGTATCAGGTTACATGTGAGTCTGGACTTCAAAGACTTGACCACATAATAAAACTCAGGTTACTTTCTCGCTAAATCTCATTTACTCACAGACAGACCTTAGGCTCTGTCTGACTTCTGGCATTGAGTTATCTGATTCAATTTGTTTCCTAAATCTTCTAATCTGTTAATACCTTAAAGATGTCTGAGATTTCTACTTTTCTTCTGGTCTCCTCAACAACTTCACACATTTGCAAATAAGAACCAGAATTTTTTTTTTAAATAAAAAGCAGAATGTCAGGTGTGAGTGTTGTCCAACATTCCAGCTTGTAAATTTAACATATGTAAATGCAGCCAGTACAATCCAAGAACATCAATCACACCGCAGAAAGTCAAAGACTTGTAGCCAAATGTCAAACTTTCTCTGATCTTTCCTCCTCTGGGCCTCTCGGCTCCGCTCTTCTTTTGAAACCTACCCTCCTTATTGCACCCCCTTCAGTCCAGGTGTGGTGTAAAAACAAGCATCAGCTCAACTTCAATTAACCCTGGCCAATAAAGTCATTTTGCAATGCATAAAACACATCCATTAATTAAATGATCCCAGTATTGATCTCCAGGTAGACACAACTATTTGTATGACACTAATTATAGTACTGATTTTATTAAAAGTACTGCCAAACCATAATTAAAAATATTCAGACTTCAGAAAATCCTTTGAGGAGATTAGAGCCAGAAGTGTCTTGAACTTTGAGGGAAAAAAAACATGTGAAGGATGATTTCTAATGGATGTGGAGGGAGAAAAATGATGGGGCTTTTGGAGGGTCTGCCTCAGGGAGCATCTGCCGTCTGCTCACAATGTGGTGCATTGTGACTAACTCTTCAGACGGAGCTGCAGCTGGCTTCTGAGAGAAATTCTGCAGGGAGTGTGTGAGGTGTGCGCGGCATAAGTATGTACATATGTGGGTCTGTGTGTGTCTGTTTTTGTAAACTAGACTTCCCCCACCCTCCTTTTACCCCCAGTACTTTTGCTGCAAGGAATGTGTGGTTCGCCTCCTACGCTGGACGACTGTGCCAATCCCCAACCAACATAAGGAAAGAGAGGGGAAAGAGAAAAATCAAAAGAGGATGAGAGGGAGAAAGAGAGTGGAATGAATGAGAGCAGTGATGATGAGGTCTTCTCCTGATAACAGAGCAATTCTCAGAAGAACTGTGTGCAGTAGTTGTACAGAAGAACAAGAGAAGAGAAAGGAGGAAAAAAGAAGAAAAAAAAGAAGAGGGAAAACAAGGAGAAGAAGATGGAAGAGAAAAAGAAGGAGGAATGAGGCAGCCATTGTCCCTAAGGCTCCATCAAATCCCCTCAACTCTACGACCCTGGACACAGGCACACACACCATAAAAGCCTTCAGAGAATTCCTAGAATACCATTTCTTCACCGGAGCAGATCTCCCTCTCTGTTCAACAAAGTCCTGACCTAAGTTGTCCATCACTCATGGAGACAGTGAGGGACAACGGTGAACAACACATAGTCACTGTTTACTGTACCGACACACGTCCGTAAAAAAAAATCCAATACTGAGAAGGATGGACACTAACATCAGCTTTGACCTGCAGATGAACTTTCACACGCCCAGCGAGCGAGTAACAGCAAATCTACCAGCCATGTGCCAGGTCTGTGTGAAAATTTGGACGTTCACATGTTTTTATGAGGACAAGATCTGTTTAGGCAGATGGCCAACCAAACCCTAACATCTCAAAGTATCTTTCCCACAGTGAAAGTCTTCGTAGCACAGGCCTATCTGACAAAAACGGACCAGATATTTTTTTAGTCTTTACCTCGTGGCCTCTTGTTCCAGCCGAGAAACATTGGGCACGTAGAACATGACACCAAAGAACAGCAGCGGCTCATTGCCAAATTTGTCCAACTGCTTCTTGAGGGGTTTCTCCAGCTCAACCCATCTCTGGACCGGGGCCTGGGTCTTTCCTTGGAACCACAGTCCAAAGAAATGCGTCTGTCAGAAGGGAGGAAATGGACATTTGGTCATTGTGTCAGAAACAATAATAAAGTTAGGAAATAAAAATGTTAAAAACCCAAGTAAAATACCAGTGAAAAGGAGTGATACATGTGAAACAAAGAAGTGATACTTAAATTGGTTTCAGAGGGACATTTAAAGATTCTTATATTTAATTGCTGAGGAAAAATCGGAATGATTCATGACAAGTGGTTACATCACTAACCTCACTGTCGATTAAATCTAAATATTTGCCCAGAGACATGAGCAGTTTCCCTTGAAGATAAAAAGTCGGCAGAGATCCAATCTCATTAAATCCTAACAACAAATAATATGAATTCAAGATTAAACATCCAGATTTAACTCATTTTAGTTTATATTTATTTTCATGTAAGCTTATAAGGAACTTCAGTTCTCTATATATACATTTTAAGAAATAATTTTACATGGCAAAAGTTGGACCTAAATACAAGTGTTTTAAGTACAGCTCTGGGATCAGCTAATGTCATAGAACCCACTGCCAAAGCCTGTAATCACAGATCTGAGGCAGGTGTGGACATGCATGATTTGCAGCCTGAGACAATTTCCTGTCACATTCAGTTTGGAATTTTAACCAAATCAAAACAAACAGGAGGCCCACATGACTGAGCAGAATTTATCTGCTGTTTGTGAGTGATGGATATTCATGAAATGGGACTTTAACTTCCTTTTGTTAGAGGCGTAAACCAGTAGTGTGAGCAGGAAACTTGAATCTCCTGGTGGATCAGATTTGGTGGATAATTAAGACACCGGTGTGACTGTAAGGACAGATAAACATTGACTTTTCCCCCCCAAATATTAAACATCAATGATGATGATATATCTTCACCCCAATCCACAACCTTTTTTTGCACCACAGACCGGTTAAATGTCTCGTACTATTTTTACGAACTGGTTGTTAAGTTGTGGCAGATAATTACACCTTAATAAAAGTAAATTTATGTTGTTCTGAAATATTTTCTACCAATAAAATCTTCCTACCTGGATCTGTGCATGCACAAAACAAGGATTTCCCAAGTCCAACCAGCCTATAATTTCCTCCTACCAGACCTGTATACAAGGTTAGAATCTTGAATCAATGACTCTGCGTCATTTTATGGGTATACCCATGGGTATGGGTATTTAAGTGTATGGATCAAGTGGAAGTAATAGCAAGATGGGGCCAAAAGGAAACATTAATTAACCCACAAAACCGGTCCATGCCCCAGTGGTTGGGGACCATTGCCCAGATCCATACAGATATGTTTTTCCACCTCAAAATGTTGCAAGATGCAATTAGGAATTTTATGAGGGTGAAAAGCACACCTGTTCCATCCATGTTCTTTCACCTAACTGTAATAAAAGTGATAAAAAAGGCTTCTGCTGTTGCTGGAAGCACAGACAGACAGATAATCAGCCTCACAGATCTGCAACAAAGATGAAAACATCTCATTGAAAAAGAAAGCGAGAAACACACACACTCTCTCACTGGGCAGACAGCGTCTGAAACTGAGGCGTCACACCACCTTATTTATAACATCACCAACACCTGGCAAATACCACAACACTGTGTGAGTACATACAACTACATCAATCCTTCTCCTCAGCCCAGCGAGCTCAAACACACACTTTAACACTTAACACACACGTATCCATCAAAGTCATCTATCCTTCGGAGAAGCACTGACAGTCAGAGGAAGAAAACAGAACCCTCACTGACAGAACTTAAACGACACAGAGCAAAGAAGGAAGAGAAACCTGTCCAAAGGAGAAAGATAAAAATTTATAAAACAAGAAATATGAAGAGGGCAGTTACGACAAACAGACAGAGAAGCCGGGGGTTGACCAGTGTCTCTTTACTCCAGAGTCAAAAGAGAACAGAGGTAGCCATGCTTCGTTAAGCGCAGACAAAGTCCCCGCAGGAGAGAGACATGTGAGGGCGGTAAGACATATGCAGGGTGAGGGCAAGACACGTGGCAAACTAACACAGACCACCAGTAGAAATTATCCAGGAGAACATATTCTCCTTCTCACAGAAGTCTAAAGGTACAGACTCTCATGACTTTACACACCTTCTCTATCTGTGTTTGTCTTTTTATTGGACTTAAATAATATCATTAATATGTGTACCACAAAGTCAATTCTCTTTAAGCAGACGTTGAAGAAGACATTACCCGGTTCAAGCATTTACAAGTGTCATCATAAACCATCATACCTCCCGCAGCTCCAGCCTTTGAGCCACCGCCTCCAGACATTCCTGTCCTGTACTTTCCACCGACAGAGTGCATTCAATCACGTTGCTGTCCAGCAGTCGAATCCTGGTCACAAAGCAGTTCTTGCTCAGGACATTGTAGCGCCGTGTGCGCCGCAGCTTCAGCCGGAAGGGCATGGCTGGCCGGAGTCACGGCTTAGTCAAAGTTCAAAAGTCACTCAGGAGCAAGCGAGCGTGGAGAGAGGGGTGGGCCGGCTCTATGACCTGGCCGCTGCCCCCCTCACTCTTGCGCGACGCCAGCCACACCAGCAGGTGGAGAGATGCACCCTGGCAAGGCGCTGGCCCATTCCCAAAGATGACCTGAGAGGAGGATGACTGTGATGAGGTGGAGGAGGAGGATGAGCAAGTGCTGCAGGGAAAGATGGAAAAGATACAAGAATTAGTCTTGAAACATTCATCTTATCAAAGTATCCGTGGTAATGTTTTGTGTATTTCAACATCCTAAACACCTCCCCTATACAGACAAGAAAAAAAACATCTGAGTCTAACAGAATCACTAGTAAAAGCTGCTGTGGTCGTACAATCTGCAGTTACAGATATGAGACGAGTTCGATATCAGACATTTTCCTCCACTACAGCAGCTGCACAGTCTTCAGCCACATGAGGCCCCAGTGTCAGGCAGAGCTGGGCGACTGAGGCCGAGTTGTAGGCTATGGATGATTGGACATCAAACAGTGGAGAGCAGACATCCATCTGAACCTGGCAGCTGGCTTTGAGGATCTAATGGAGCTTCTAAAGTCTCATATCTGCCTGTGTGGGAGGGCTTTTCCTTTTCCTTTTTATCTGCTCTCTCTCTTTCCTCAGCAGCAGAAGCAGAGGCAGAACCTGTAGCTACAGTCTGGTTGTGTGTAGGGTCACACACACACATGTGTGTGTCTGCCACTGCCACTAAACAGAATTCAAGTAACTGTGTGGAAACTCATAAATGTGTTAATTGCTGCAACATCAGAGAGAAAGAACACATTTAAAACACACATTTCTCAGTTTGAACATGATTTCACATAAAGAACTTGATGTCACAATAAATGCACTTAACAGAATGTTTTGTTTGTTTAAATCAATCAAGTACAATTAGTGCAAAGAACTAAAAGTTGGACCAGAAATGATCAGCTACAACCTTCATTTATTCATTCATCTTCATCTGCTTGTCAGTTGCACCATATTGTGAGCCTTTCTGTGGGTGGTGAGCCCATATGAAGCTGTGTGGGTCAACAACAACAATTTTGTGTAGGACAAATCCTACACTATAGGTTTTTTAAAGGGTGCTGCAAAAAATAAACAGGGTTCCAAATTCCTCAGTTAGGTAGACCAGACGGTAACTGCTCTCCTTTCACACAATAAACAAAATTGTTCAGCTACGTGTATGAAAATGGTGGTTGAAAAGCAAACAACAGTGAAACAAGAAAGTAAAAACCAAACTATGGTATGTCAATGCTCCAGTGATCACGAGAGACAGAGAGGGGGAGAGAGAGGGGAGGAGAAGTTGACGGGGAAGGAGGAGTAAAAACAGAATGGATGTGTTGCTTCTTGTCCTGCTCTCTGGCAATGTGCTGTTGATAGTCAGCTTGGACTCAAGCCCAGATTCCTCTTTATCCTGACTGGAAAAACAGAGCACACCTGACATAAGTATGTACTGCAAGGGAAGTTGGAGCAAAAAAAGGGAAAGGGAGAGAGAGAGGCCTGAGTAAATCTAAGAAAAAAAAGGACCCAAAAAGTGAGTTCCAGTGAATGAAAGAATCCAGGAAGGAACTGAAGAACACTCCACTGTGTTGTTTGTTACACTCAGAATCACACTTGCAACAGCTCTATTTACCACAACCCATTACTCACTGGTGAATCCGCTAAACCGGTGTTCCCCAATCTTTTTTGCGCCCCGGACCAGTTAAAGGTCACGTACTATTTTCACAGACTGGTCATTAAGTTCTGGCAGATAATACCCCTAAATAAAATAAAGTTTTCGGTTCAGAAAAATTTCCTATCTGTAAAATCTTCCTACCTGAATTAACTGTGCATGGGTACAACAAGGATTTCTCAAGTGCACACAGCCTATAATTTTCTCCTACCAGACCGGTATAAAAGGTTAAAATCTTGTACGAATGACTCTGTGTCATTTTGAGTTTATTGTTGTTGTCTTCACTGAGAAAATATTTCCTAATCAAATATAGTTGCATTATTGATGATGGAATCCTAGCCATTCTATTGGTCAGTTCTTTTGTTGATATGGATATGGATCAAGTGGAAGTAATAGACAGATGGGGCCAAAAGGAAACACCAGCACTAGTTCACCCACGTACCGGTACTGGTCCCCGGCCCATTGGTTGGGGACCACTGCACAAACCGACAGCTCAGCATAGTAAAGCGTTTCCTTATTTACGAGTTGCCTCTAAATTCAACAACAACACAATTGCATGTGACAACAAGAAAACTGAATAATCAGCCGACAGTGTGTGTGACTAAGCCATCAGTGCCCTGAAAGAGATAGTAATGTTCACGCTCCTGACCACAGACCCTCTTATGGGAAGAGACATTGTCGACTGACTGGAAAACCTGCTCCAAAAAGAACCTGTTCCCAACACTGTCAGAGCTGTGGAGGGAGATAAGCCCACGAGGGCGCACGTACTGACGCATACTTTCACTGCACAGCGTACAAACATAGACATGCATGAACAGGGCACACCACAAATACACACCAACACATACACATGATCTCACACACACCCACCAGGTTCTCCAGAGGTTAGCCAAAGGACCAGACAGCAGTTAGTGCAACTCTAAACTAGTAATCTGTGGCATGGTTTTGGGAGTGTGTGGTTGAGTCAAACCAGACAGACAGACAGACAATAGCTTGGGAACGAACCCACTCCTCGATGCAAGGAAGAAAAAAAAAAGGCAGTAACATTCACTCCTGACCATCGTGTTTATTTCCAGCGTGTAAAAACAGCGTATACGTTTATGAATTTGCACATTGTAATTTTGTGGCTCACAGAAAACGAGAGGGAAAACTGAGGGACGAAGGTTGTTTTTCTTTTTCTAGGATACAGAGTTAAATATACACAAAACCAGGGCACTCTTTGTTGTGTTGGTTCCTGTGTCCTCGGAACTGATGTGACAGAGGGTAAAAAGGTGAAAGGAATATACGATATTGTTATCATATAGGAATTTTGCATTTATTATGATAGTTTTGGATAAATTATCTATCTATCGATCCTATTTGACCAGTTTAAAACTTGTGATCATACCTGGTCACAAAGCCTCCAGTTGCAAAATTCAGAAAAAAATAACAGTTTTTTTCAGGTTAACAAAAAAGAAAAAGAAAACAATTATCTTGGCATCAAAAACAGCATTCTTACAGGGGTGTAAATGTTTTATACCCACTTCATATAATTACATATAATTTTTTTTAACACATTTCTACTCTGGAATGTTGCTGCTGCTGATCTGGTGCTGAGCGCACGCTCCATCCTGGGGCTGCCCCCTGTCTGTTGCTCTGCTCCATTCACGCTCACACAATGGCAATAACAAAACGGCCCCTTTTTTCCACTCACTGCTAAGATCATTAGGGCGACAAGAGACCAGGACACAAGTGTAGCGTGTGTAACTCAATCAATTTAATCTCTGCCGCTAGTCTGTCTGAAATGCCTTCCTGAAACAGTTCCCTCCTTCTCCCTCCTCCTGTTACGCATGAACACTGCAGTAAAAAATAAATTGTCGAGAGCTTCAAGGCCTTTAACTACTGTTCCAGTTTAGGGGAACTTGAACTAGAACTGGATCACACAGAAATCCACAAAGTTTAATTAAACCGGTCATTATAAACCAATTGTTTAATAAGTTGTTAGTTCTGATGCACCAACACAGTTGGTCATTAGTTGTATCACCATCAAAGTTGAAGTTTTCACATGAGAAGCTTTGACTTTATTTAACTTCTGTGGCTGCAGCAGCAAACAGAACTATGTATGTATATAAACTGTGTGGATTTAACCTAAGCTTGTTCCATATATTTATATTCTTAGATTGAAGTAGCTAAATATACACAGAAAGTGCAAACAGTAAAAAAATATCAGCCTAAAAAAGTGAAATTTAGCCATAATAGAAATAAACCAGTCCAGAAAAAAGGAAAACTGTTCCTTCCATAATAGACAGACAGACAGATAGACAGACAGGCAGATAGAACCTAATTAATCAAAATGTATTCTTCAGAAAATTATGTATTTATTCTAATCTTGAAATCAGACCAAGGAGAGAAGCTGCAAAATGTTAGAGTGCAATTTTAAGTTTTTTAGACAAAGACAGTTGCAAAATATTTAACAACTGCTCAGGAAATAATCCAAAAATGACTTAAAAGTAAAGTCATGGTCTTCCCTAGATGTCACTCTGGATGTTTGGCTCCTTGCTGTGCTCCCCCACAGCTCAGTCTAAAGATTGTGAATTCACTATTAAAAGCGTCTGAAGTCAAACAGCCAGATTTGGTCTGATGTTTTCAAAATCGCCTTAGCTCTTTGATCCTCTTGTGACCTGCTGGCTTCACCGCTGCGCTCAGCGGTGAGACATTTTGGGGGAACCACGGCTCTGAGGTCCACACACATTCCTGGACGTATAAAGCCAAAATCTGTCTGAGCGAGATCAGCCTCTGTGAGCTGACCCTGGATCAGGATCAGTCTCTTTGTCTGAGAGATGAACCTTCGACATTTTATATGTCTGACATTTTAAAGGACATTTTCTCTTTTTTGCATGCATAGTTGGAACTGTTTTCCAGGAACACCCGAGGGACAGAGGGACACACCACCAGGCCACTCTTTGTTATCTGACACTGGCCAATCTGTGTTTCTGTCTGCCTCTGTGCATGTGCGTGCATGTGTGTGTGTGTAGTTGCATTGAAGAAGTATTTCTTTCATTTATAATCTTTATATTTCCCCATTTACAATAGACACAACTGTCTAATCCAAGACATGTGGTGTACTTTTTGTTGTACTCAAAAAAAACACAGTTGCACATGCACACTCACACACACACACTTTCACAAGTGCACACACAAACATACTGTCTGACACACACAAACACCAGCAGCTGCAACAGATGGCAGAGCCAGGCGGCCAGACATGGTGATTCTACCAAGTGCATCTGCTTTTTCACTTTCCATTTTCTCGTCTATTCGCTGTATGACACAGAGATACAATAAAGGTTCAACACAGATACCTGTTGTTACTATTTACTATCCAACATGAACTGCTAATTTTAACAAAATAAAGGTATTTGCGGTTCACAACAAGCTGCAAAAATGGCACACACAGGCCAACACAATATAAACACATGTATGCACACATTCTCTCTATTATGTGAGGACACAGTGATGACAACAGACACAATGTCTTCACACAGGGGTGACACCCAGACAGTCTTGTCTGAACCGGGACACAGTCATTAACACAGTCACAGAGAAAGAGACAAATATTTATTCCTCTGATTTACACTTTATATACCTGTATTTAAACAGTTTTCCTGTCTGGTAAAAATGAGTTTTCTGCAGTACTGGAGACCAAAATGTTTTTTTTTCAACCCAAATGTATATTTCGGGTTGATGGGCCAGTTTTTTTTGCCTTTTCTTTATTGGGAAAATGTGAAAGTTGCAGCGAAGAGGCAGATATATCATGGATAAAGAAATTGGCTGGATAAAAAAACAGACAGGCTTCATCTAGTCCCCGAGCCGTAATTTGCCCACACTTGGTCTAAAAATCACAGCTTCACACTGACCAGAGACTATGGCTTTCCAAACCAACAATGACGCAGCTCTGCCGACTCATCCTGCGGCACAGGAATCTGGGAATTTTAGTAACTGAGGCAGGAAGAGTTGGAGATATGGCTGAGAAGAATCATTAGAGGTGCAGGTTTTCACAGTGTGTGACACGGAGCGTGGGCGAGTCCCCATGTAACTATAGGAGAAAAAATAAAGGCTGCAAGACAAGTGGAAGCCTGGGAAAATAAGAGACAGGAGATGTGACCCCCTTGGCTCTCATGCTGTTATCATGTTGGTACAGTTGGTCAGGAGACAAGAGGGGGGGACGAGTGTGTCAACACTGAAGGTAAGACTGACACAGACCAATCTCCTCCCCAATAACAGAAACACAATGAGACCCTTCTGGCCGATGTGCCTGTTTCCAGCCCGACCATGTTGTTGTTCACTTTTTCCATGCCCACCCCACCCCATCTACCTCAACCCAAACCTCCCCCCTTCTGGGAACTACACTCACAAAAACCATAGTCGCAAATACGACTCCACACACTTCATCACCGAGAAAGCCAAAAGCCACTGAGGAGTGTTTT
Source organism: Paraplagusia blochii (assembly GCA_016785265.1). NCBI lineage: Eukaryota > Metazoa > Chordata > Actinopteri > Pleuronectiformes > Cynoglossidae > Paraplagusia > Paraplagusia blochii. Next base: position 399,243 of record JAFBJS010002753.1, on the reverse strand, counting down.
CTCACAGCAGAAGCCTTGAGCACAAACACTAACGGGGACTTCAATGGCAGTGGGTTTACAGGCCAATGAAAGCAGCAGCCCTATGGGTTGGCTACTGTTGACATCCGGATGCATATTAAAAAACACACGACAGCGGTGGGGAAAATTCACATGAAGACATCAAATGGAAAATTTCCCCCGTTTATGTCCTGTTGGGGTGATATGCACACTTCCTTACTGGAAAAACAAATTGTCTGAGGGCAGACATTTGGACTGATAAGTCGACCACATCATGGGAAGGAATACTCGCTCTTTTAAAGCTGCAGAATCACAGCTGCAAAACAGCACGATTGGAGGATTTCATCTTGGGCTGATTACATAAAATTACCTATTGAGATTATCACTGCACAGCCGCACATTAAAAAGCAACTTCAGCCAATATAAGTGAGAATATATTTACGGTAAATTCTGCAGTAGTTTGTCTTATAATCAATATTTTTCTGCATTAAGGGCTTCTTAGGAACTTCTCTGACTCAGTGGTGCGGCCGAGTGGAGAATTGGTATGTAGAGTAAATACAGAGGAACGGCCTCTCTCCCACTGGAATGCTCGGTGATCTGCTTAGTCAAGCCTCCTGTAATGGTACAGATTAAGACGTGAGGTTAAGACTTAGTCCAGAATAAAAAATACCGCTTCAAACACCTGATGTTGGATTAAACTGATAAGTTTGATAGTTGTGTGCCTGTGTTATGATCAGGTGTGTTTTTGAGGGTCTGGTGAATTAGGTGACTAGGGCTGGAGAGTGTGGGAGAGTTGGACAGGTCGCAGCACGCCCGCAGCTCTGATGCTCGCGTCTTCTTGGCTGCCAAAGAGCCCGCAACTTGCACAATTCTACAGATCTTCTGACAAAAGGCGTCAACACACTTACCACACACACAGTCAACCGTCAGATATCCGTGAAAACACAACTGTTTACAAGTAGTTTTTGTTAGGGCTGCGTTTATGTAGCATTGTGTTAGGGATCAGTTGTAGTTGTTGACATCAGTTCCATGTCCTACGTCAGTGTTCTCCAACCCTATTTGCGCCATAGACCGGTCACATATCTGCCAATCTTTTTGTCCACCGGTCTTTGAGGTGTTGCGGATAAATACCACTGATGAAAATGAAACATCCCACATAAAAGCGTTCTGGTCTTTTTTAAAACTCTGTTTAGCCTCAAATAATAAATAAAACATAAATTGTGTAAGTTGAGCATCATCTCTCTGCGGCCCGGTAACAATTGTCCCACGGACTGGTACAGGTCCACGGCCTGGCGGTTGGGCACCACAGTCCTGGGTTAAAGGAACAGTCCCTGTAAAACTTCATGTCCAGTTGCAAAAATATCTAACCATAAATGTTAGTCCTATTACAACAGCAGTTTGTAAAACAGCATTGTTTATGGTTTATTGTTAGTCTCCAGAAGAAGACCAGTGGACTGTTCCATACTAGTGATGCTGCTTTAAACTGTGACAACAATACCTTCTGGTACTGACGTAATTTTTTTTCTTTCCACCTTCTCTTCCTGTGCTACGGCATAAACATTTGACCAAAATTACAGGTACGTTCCTTCCTAACGTAGTAATCATATGGCCTTTAAGACTCAAATGACCACTGTCTTCACAAACAATACCTACTTTTCCTTTTACACACCAACTCCCACTGTGCAGTAAACAAACATTAAGCTCTCTTAGCATGTTAACTCTACTCAATACAGGCCTTCTTGGTATGTTGGCACGTTCAGTTACTCCTCATTTTTAACGTGCAAGGGTGGAGGAGCGTGTCTGTGAAACATACTTGACCAGGAGGTGAAGAGGAGTCAGGATTTAAAAGTAGGGCCCTGACGTTCAGTACTTTAATTCTCCAGCAGTGTTTTAGAACTGCTGTGTACTCCCAAGCCGCCCGCTCCGGCACCATATAATTTACACAACATGCCTTTGAGCTTATAAAGACAGCCAGATGTGTGTGCATGTGCACGAGTGGAGTCTACGCCTCCTGCAGCTATGCTATATTTGCCTTTTTTTTCTCCTCGTCAGAAGTCCTTCTTCCTACTGTAGAGAAGGAAGTCTAAGATGCAAGTCCAAACACATCCAACACATACTCTCACACAAACACGTATGCAGGGTGTGAGGGCAGGACAAACTGCTTAATAACAAAGTGATCATGTCATCATCGGGCTGGTCAACGGAGCATGGATGCTCAATCGTCAGCTGTCTTTGAACACATCACCACGGGCTGTCTTTCCTACATGGTCATGGCATCGTACATCAGCAGCAAAACTTGCGTTTTCGTAAAAAATGTGAAGAAATGCATCACCCCCAGATGTGACACCAACCTTTGGACCTAAACTAACCAACATATCCCACCTTTGTGGTGGAGGGAAGAGGGCAAACACCTGGCTCCTTCAGGAGCCTTTGAGAAGATAAGGAACCCAAACAGATCCTATAAATAAACCATGAAGGAAGGTCAGCCTTGAAAGGTGTGACTCTGGCAACATCTCATCCACAGTTAACCCAACACTGAGTCAAATCTTTAATAAAGGGGATTTGGAGGACATTAAACATACATGCAGAAGGAGGAGGAGAGGAAGAGGAAGAGGAGGGGTGGCATGAAATTATTTGGGATCTCCAGTCTGCTCTACGTGGCCAAAGCATTTGGCCTACTAGTAAATTTGCTCACTGAGATTTTTATACAAAAAACTATATTTAAACAAAGTTTAGGGAGAAACACGAATATATCAATAAAAAAACACTCACACTAAAGGTTAATTTTGTTTGTTTTTTTCACTTTGCTGTCTCATACACTTACCGTTGATCCTGAGCTACATGCCGTTTGCTGCTCACCGCTGGAAAAGCTTCTCTGATCGACGGTGTGGTGACAAAATTAGTATCACAGCAACTTTTTATTCCCCATGTTGTATTTCAAGAGCGGGAAAAAATATCCTGCAAAAAAAAAATCACAAACTCCGGACACACATGATGATTGCTTCTTAAGAAAAAAGAGAAAAAAAAGTTTCTCAAAACCGACGGTAGGTTATGGAGACGTCTCAGCAGCACACAGCGGGTTTAAAGTTCAGGAATTAGACTAAAATGGAACAAAAAAAGTGGGAAAAGTTGGGTTGTTGGACTCGGACTTTGCGCTGTCGTCTTCTCCTGGACTCTTCAGTGTTTATAGTAATCGTCTCTCCTCAGTCCAATGGAGGCGTTTAGGGCAGAGAGAAGAGGAGCTGAGGTGCCTTCACTGACTACAGAAAGTATGTGAATTATTCAAAGAAGAAGAAATACGTACACAGCTCATGGTTCTGATTCTTCTTCCGAAAGCTGTTGCTGTTCTACGATGTTAAAACAACACGATTAAAAAAATATAATCTTAGCAGAAGATGTTTTATGTGAATTAAATAAAGGTGAATGAATTAATTCCGTACAAAATTACAAGGCTAAGCCGAAGTAAACGCTCGACTCGAATTCCATTATTGTCGCTTGTATTCGTTGATTCTTGGATATTTTCTACGATAATAATTAAAATATAACACAGCCCGATCTAGAAAACAACTTTCTTGTGGGTCAAGGTGAAGCAGCGAAAACTCCGTTACTTCTGGAGGAAACATCCGCTCACAGACGTCACAAAGCCGATCCGTCCCAGCTTGGGTCTGGTCCGTGAAGGCAGCGGCAGCTCCAGATGCCTCCCTCTGCTCTGACATCACACTGGTGGAATGTGAGGAATGTTGGGCTCCTGGGAGAAGTCCTCCTCGTTTAATGGTTTTCCAGGGGCCACAGAGGTGACTAAACGTCGAACAAAGAAGGTCCCCTCACCTATTTGTGTCGCCTCTCTTTGCCTTTTCGTAGTGGATGAGTTACAACGTCTGCGGGGGGAATTTATTTGCATAGCCTACATTTTTACAACTTGTAGGTGTTTGGCTGTGTCTGGGAATATTCAAAAGGCATCACATGCCCCGTAATTAACCAATGTATTTTCATTCACAACAAATAAAAGTTTTTTACTTACTATAATATAATAATGTTGAAAAAATATCGGGGGTCTCAAAACAAAAATGTAAAGATTTAAAAATATTTTTTTCCATTGTTTAATTTTATTTAATTCAGGTGTATCAAACCGATAAAAATGTGTTATATACAGAATTTTATGCCAGTTAATGTGATAAGATAAAAAATATATCAATCATACCCACACAATCACCCATACTGTCAGATAAAATCTCATATTAAAGTGAGCTGTAGGTTTATATGTTTTCATAGTGCGACATCTTGTGGTAGAATTGTAGACTACAACAAGAACGATTTCTGGGAAAATAAGGTTGAAGTTGAACTACCTGATTAAAAACGTCACAGTGCGAACTGAATGCCTGAGGACAACATAAAAATGACAATATTCCTACAAGTTCTGCATTGTTTCCTGTTTACATCAACAAGTAGTTATGCAACTATTACGTTCTTTTCTTTCAAGTGAATGATAAAGATCAAGGACATCAACAGTGAATGATATCCTGTGGGTGAATATCTAGTCCTATGCCTCCAAATCTGTTTATTTTCTCCAAACTTTATGAGCACAGTTATTGTTGTTGTGGTGACAGGTGAGATGTACTCAGATATGACCCAGAACATCTTCATGTCTACTGTAAACCATCACAGCGAATGCCCTGAGCTCAGCTCAACACAAAAATACTTCCTGAACCTTTTAGAGGTGCTATCTTGTGAATCTTCTTCGTTCTGCAGTTTGGAACGGCTACAGAAAATGGTCTTTTTCAACCAAGATCAACTTAACCAACCTGCAGCAGGATGTAAACATGTCTTCAATGGCCCTTAAATTGATTTTTGGTTCTTTGGGACACCCACAAGAGCCTCTTGAAAAGACTTAAATTGACTTCCACCTTCAAAATCTGACCTACAAATAAATCAGGTTTAGACTGGATTCAATCAATCACCGCAAGATATTTCATCTGAAAAAATAAAAGCTACCTTATACTTTCTGTAAATGCAGTTAATTAGTAAAAACAAAGTGCATTTTTTCACTTAATAATGACACAGAGCAAAATGCTTTTCACAAATGAACATTTACCTTCATTGTTGTCATCGTTTATTGTATAATGACATTTTCAAAGGGTCAGTAGTGATTCGAGAAAAAAAAAAGAGGTAGAGATTAAAAAAGTAACCAGTTTCTAATGTCTCTAAGGGTCCTTCTTAACTCTTCGTGCTGATGAAGCACAAATGACTGAGTGTCCTGTGTTTTTCATGATTAGCAAAGAGGCCGTGTGTGGTAATTGTGGTTTGAGGGGCACCACCATGAGGCTCGGTCACTGGGTCAGCCCTGTTATATCAACTGCAGCATCAAGGGTGGTCTTCACTCAGTCATCAGTCCGAGGTCTGTTGTCACTGGAGGAGCAGAGCGTTGTCTCCTGGGTCAGGTGTCACATGCTGTTTTTTTTTCCACCCCTGGTTCTGAGCGGTCTTTGTGCTGAGTGGTGGTCATGTGAACCATCGTCAACTGTAGGCTGCCCATAAAGCATTTGTCTTGTGTGATGCCTGCAGGGCTGGAAGGCCTGGGTCTGAGAGACAGAGTCTGAGGATGAAGCTAAATAAAGATATCACCAGCAAAATAAAGATAATTGTTACTATAGTCAAATCAATCACGTGCCACTATAATAAAATAACATCAAGAGAAGAAATGAAGACAAAGAGGAAACAAAGGATCACGTGAAATGACCAACCGTGTAACCAGATTTGAGATATGAAAAGTGTTTGAAGCAGGCCTGAGGAAACCACAGCAGAAAGATGGAGTATTGTTGAGAACTATAACAAATGACACGTAAAATCTATGTAAAATCTTAAATTTTTCAAGCTTTTTCTACACAAACTATTCTGGGCAATGCAAAATAAACAAGTCTTTTTAACTAGTGGGTGGTTTGTTTATTGCGTTTGGGTTTATTCCACAAGTTCAGTCTTTGTTGATGGTCTAGGATTGGACTAAACAAACAACTATCCAATCCACAATTAATCATATTAAGTGGCCTGTAATTTGAACATGTGTTCTAATTTTAGCCTCCTTAAATAATTTGTGATGTGTTGCTCACTCCGGAAAAAGAAAATCCTTTTTTAAGAGCAGCAACTACCAAGAAACGTAACCGATTGATTGGAGCTTGTGGAGACACATGACGTCCTCTAACCTTGTCTGCGTGGCCCGTCCTTGTGCTCGCCTTATTGGCTGAAAACATCTACAGAGCCGAGCGAGAGAGTTCTGTTTCTCCTTTCAATCGCTGACCCTTCCCCTTCCCCTTCATGAAATACTGCTTATGTGTGTGTTTGTGTGTTGAGTTGCAGACATGACGTCCAACCAGTGAGTCAGATCTTCCAAATGAGGTTTCCACGGAGGGATGCATGTCCACCTTGTCAAGGAGATATGCTGAGAAACGATCCAATCAGTCAAATTGATTTGACACACTCTGCTGCAGCACATTCACCTCTACTTTGTTGCTGCGATGCCGATGATGCTCGTGATTAAGGACTGGCCTTAGAGAGATTTGAAGCAGGGATTGAGACTGGAGGACAGCAATTGCTGTCATCAAGTTGCAATCACGCATGTGCATGAGGCGTATTATAATCTGCACTCCTTAAAAAACAGCCTCTAAAGAAGTCATCTGGGATTGTTGGATTTTTTTTTTGTTAATGCTGAAAGAGGAGGAGGAGCATAAAGTTAGGAGATGGTTCACTAATGCTTCACCTGTCGTTTGGTGACGTGAGCTGCTCCATTGACTGGAAAAAAAAAAAATCAGTGGGTGGCATTTATACCTTCTGAACACACATACACACACAAAAAACACACCTTCTCCATTCAGAACGGAGCAGGAGACCCCTTTAACATAATCACACCCCAAGGCCTTCAGGGCTTTATTCTTCATGTGTCTATAAAAGGAGCTTTCTTCCTGTGAAGAAGCAGAAGGAGCAGATCTTCTCCCACTGAGCATTTCATCACAGAGCGGAGAGAAAGCAGTAGAGGAGGAGGAGAAGAAGGAACCGAGGAGAGCAGGAGAAGATCTGTGGACAAATAGAAGAAGTGGAAAGTACAACATTGGAAAAAGGTAAAAGTGCATGCATGGATGTTTGGGTGTTTGCAGTATCTTTATTTCAGCACTTGTACGCTGATTTATTGGCAACTTTTAGACAGTTTTCACACATGTGCATCTGCACAGCGCATTCAAGTGCATGGCTGAAAGAGAGAGAAGTTTTTATTTTTAGACTAATATTGTCCCAGGTGACTCTTATCAGCATGAAGACTCACTATAGGGTTTGAAAAAAATAAATAAATGGAAGTCTGCATCATTAAGAAAAAACAGCCGGCTCTGTTTGGACTGCTGCTTTCAGCTGTTTTGTTGGAAGATGATATCAGTGGAGACCTCGACTCAGCTCAACTCAGTGACTCATGTAGTCAAGACTCACAACGGCCCACCAAGGAGTCACTATAGTGGATGAAGAGTGGAAAAACACTCTGCACTTTTCCAAATGATTGAATTCTTCAGTCCCTGTTCCACTGTTTCCCCGTGGGACATAGATGAACAGGGGAGATCCAAACATGTGATGAAAATTAAAGAGTCTGCTGGAAACATTAAACATCAACTTTAAGCGTGAACCTTTCAAATCAATATGAATTTAATGTATTAATGTGTCTAAAGTCCATGAAGAGATGGAAAAAGCACATTTTTACAACTTTAAATACAAGATAAAAATGCTATTTTTATTTTTCTGCCCTTTAAGAACCCAGTTTTATAACAGGGCTAATACATAGCCATCAATAAGATTTAAATTCATTGAAGTAAATGCATGATGATAAAAAAACACAAAAATCTTTGATTTGAGTAAAAATGTAAAAGTAAAATAAATATATCTTTTTCCAAATTGTACAAAATGTTGCCTTTATCTATAACGTAAATATATGTTTCAATCATACGGTAAATCCATTCCTTAAACCAGTGTTTTCCAACCTTTTCTTCGGAAAACCAATCACATTTTCAATTCTCAAACTCCTATATTAGTCTATATAAATGATATGAAATTGTTGTTATTATGGTTTTATCAACAGAAATCAAACAGAAAAAAATGTATTTAACAGTCTCATTTTTATTTTACTCAGTGAGGAAAAAAAACATAAGGATAATAAGAATAATTTCCCAGGCCACAGCTGACTTGACGTCCTCGTCCATTCAATATAATTTACTATAGTGTTCACATGTGTGGGCAGGGATGTTATATGTGTGACTGTTTGTGTCCTGGTGTCCATGAGAACTGGTTTATGTCCTTGATGTGCCTTTGTCCACCAAATACAAAGCCTCCTTGACCTACCTGATCGTTCACAGCTGTGGCTGTGTTGAGGCTGAGGTTAAGTAACCTTTAAAAATCCTATTTTTTGTTGTTGCACCCAACCTGATGCACGCATCTTCTAGAAGGTTCCCTCCGCTGCTGGTTAGTTCAGTTGACAAACAGAGCAAAACCACTGTGTGCAGGTCACAAAGAGGATCCGTGCAATATTTAGGAATAAGTTTATCATTTGCCCATTTAACCCTACGCTGACATCCAGGAAGTTCTGTATGTTCTCCATGTCTCTTTGTTTAACCACATGAGATCAGCTTCACTGGAAAAACAATGTTTTTTTTTAAATTTGCTGCAGGCACATGTAAAAATAAAACGGACGCCGTATGGCTCAGGACATATGGAAGTATTTTAAGTTAGATGTTTAGAAATCCTGATAATAAAAAATCCATGTCTGGAAGAACCTGTTTCCAGATTTTAGAAACAGGAGACACACGACAGGGTCGGGGGATTTTATACTACAGTGAACATGGACGTCTTCATCCTTTATGAAGCCAGTGAAGATCTGGTCTGACAGGAAACCATCAAACAGTTGAGCTTTTTCTTAGAACGATACGGTCAGCAAAAAAAAATAATTGTTGGATTTTGTTCAATTATTTTAGTTCAGTAGCTTTTGAGATACGGTTACTGGCCTGATTGGAAGGTCAGATGGACAAGGTTTGAGCCACGAACCACCAGCTGATGGCCACTGCAGTGGTCCCCAACCACCGGGCCAGGGACCAGTAACGGTCCATGGGTGAATTGGTCCCGGGCCCCAGAGAAATAATGTTTCCTTTTGGCCCCATCTGTCTTTCTCTTCCACTTGATCCATACCCATATCAACAAAAGAACTGACCAATAGAATGGCTAGGATTCCATCATCAATAATGCAACTATATTTGATTAGGAAATATTTTCTCAGTGAAGACAACAACAATAAACTCAAAATGACGCAGAGTCATTGATACAAGGTTCTAACCTTGTATACTGGTCTGGTAGCAGAAAGTTATAGGCTGTGTGCACCTGAAAAATCTGTGTTGTGTGCATGCACACATGCACACATGGTTCATTTGGGTAGGAAGATTTTATAGGTAGGAAAAATTTTCAGGACACTTGAATTTAAATTTTATTAAGGGGGATTTATCTGCCACAACTCAACGACTTGTCTGTACGAGACAAGTAGTACGAGACATTTGCCCCATCCCTGGCGCAAAAAAGGTTGGGGAACAGTGCAGTACCCGACATGTAGGGATTGGGGATAATTGAAAGAAAAAACAAAACCAGAGGAAACTGGTCACAAAAAAACATGGACACATGGAATTGTACTGTCAGGTAATTAGGAGCTGACATGGCACAGGGACATTATGGAGACCACCAGGGTCCAATGACTATACGTAACCAAAGTATTTCAAATTCAATTTTAAACCTTCCTTCAAATGTGAAACACATATGTTTCCATTCAGAGACAGGGTTGTGGTCCACAGGACCGACCTTGGAATGGAGTCAGCTGCTGCATTTTTTTACCACGATACAAAGAGGTATTGATGGCTACACGACAGCCTGACATTGTGCTCCATGAGTAGAAAATGACAAATTAAAACGATCTACGTACAGTTCATCTGAACTTAAGCCGGTTCTTTGTGACAGCGGGGCCAATCGTATCTGTGGAAACGGGAAAGTTCCTCCAGCATCAGCGTGGTTAAATACGTTGACTGATAATATGACTGATTCACACAATCTACACATTATGGTTAGAGTCGGCTTCAAAGTGTCTGAAATCGCATTGATCGTTGATGTGTCGAAATGACCCACAGCGCTTTTCTGTAGGACATGCATCAGGAGCTGGGACGCTGCACCGGGACACACTGGGTTATTTGTCCTCCAATTCAGAGTATTGAGTAAGACTGTCAGAATTATAAAATTTTTAATGTTATTTTTAGGAAACACTGCAAGCAATCAGACCACAGCAGGCGCAACTTGGCATTTTCTATCTACGCCCACTGTGAAACATTACATGGAAAATTATGATGCTGATACTGCTGCCCTGATTCCAACCTCAGGGTTGATTCCGTCTCTCACCTCGGCATGAAATCAGATTAATAATCTGTTAAATGTCCCATTGATTTAACAGCACAGATTCTGAGGAAACAACTTTGATTTTTAGATTAGATCTGCCTCTGATTAAACCACTGGAAAACTTCATTATCTAGACCAGACGTGGGCAATCTTTTTGGCTCGCGGGCCACAATTGGTCGTAACAAAGGAAATGGGGGCGGAGTCCAGAGCAAAAACTAAGATACATAGTGTTAAAAAATCATGTATAAAACATAAAATCCTAAATTTGTCATTTACTGGGGAAATGCAGGCAATGCAGGTAGAAAAGGCAGAATTATTATGATAATGGGGTCGCATTAAAAAGCTCAATGGGCTGCATCCAGCCCCCAGGCCTTAGTTTGCTTATACCTGACCTAGACCATGAATCAGTGGAAGGAAAAACTGGGGTAAATTCATGGGGCAAACACAATATTTATTGAAAAAATTATGACAACTTTTTCCGGCATTTTCAAGTTTTTAAAACAAGACCATCTGTTGTAATGCATGTGATTGTATGTAATTGGGGTTTGGGTGTCACAGTTGTTACTGAGCCATGACACTGGGCCATAAATCAGACTCATAGACCAAAGATGGTGTTGAAACATGTCACGCTGAAGTCAAAATGCATCACGTGTTTCCTCGCAGTCAGGCAGACGTTTCTCACACACCAGGGCTCGAGGACGCTGCTCCATCGACTGACTTGTCTGACTGTCTTCCACTGCAGGGTGAAGATGGTGTGCGTCCAGTGGCTGTTGGTGGTGCTGATGGTCTATGTAAACATCCCCGGGTTTGGGAGCGTGTGCTGGTACAACTCCCTCTGCAACAACTTGAGCAGCGACAAAAGGATTAAGGTACGTGGACATTTTCTTTTCTTCTTCTCCACGTTTAAGGACAATGGATGGAATGTTTTATATTCTCCGTATCGAGTCATCAGGCAGATTCTTACTATAATGATGTTGTATGTGGAGGTTTCTTCTATTCTTCATCAATAGGACTGTGGGGCCCATGCAGAGTTCTGCCCTGCAGCAAAACAACTTCTTTGATGGGATTATAGTTATCTGTCCATGTGACCTTGTTGTTGAACAAACAACAATCAGAATCCTACGAAACTAATTGTTTCAAAATTATATATTTTTTGCCAGCAGATTGCGGGCTATTTTTGATCGAAACTATTTTATTTAAGAATCTGTTTGTCATATTTTTAGGTGTTTCAGTAAATATTAAGCTTCTAGTTTTGTTCTGTTTATGACTTTTTTGAGTTGGGCTTCCGGAGGGTTTCAGGTTCGAGTCCACCAACTGCCTGGTTACCACTGAGGTGCACTGATCGTAGCATCGTCCACACTCACTCTGATCACAATAACAAAATGACGAGTTTCCTTTCCTTTCGTTCCTTCCTTCCTTTCAAGCTGAATCAGAGCACACGCCCAAAACTTCAGTGAAAATCAGGTTTATTTACTTCAACCCCCCCAGCAAACAGCAGATTGACAGCAGTGGTAAAAGTTTATAGAGCGCATCATTAAGAATATGCCAGAGCTTGTGAACAGCTGGAAAGAAGCACAAATGGTTTAAAAACAAGAAGATTTTAAACAAGAAAAGGCCAAAAACTTCTTCCCTGGCCCTGGGCTGATTCTCAGCACCTTTTGATGTTAATAGCCAAAGTCCAAATGTTTGTTCTGGTAAAGATTGTAAAACAGAAGGTCAGAGAACTGAGAATGTAGCAGAGGTGGTAAATGTTCATATTTCTTGTATTTTTTCCTTCATGCAGGATTGCATTCGCCACTGCATGTCCACGAGCCAGACTGCGTCCGTAGAGGTGAGCGGCCCGGAGGTGAAGACTCCTGCTGAGACTGACAATACTAACCTCCTCATCAGCATCCTCCTGGCCGCCCTGGGCTCCACTGACGACCAGGCACCAGAAACCACCATAAGAACACACAGTGAGGAACGACGTTCCTATTCCATGGAGCACTTCCGTTGGGGGAAACCATCAGGCCGCAAACGTCGACCCATCAAAGTCTTCCTCTCTTCCCTGGAAGGTGACGGTTCCTCGGAGGGGAGTTTCCCCTCTCATGTCCGAAGACAAGTGAGCAGCCTGGACGACGACACCAAGGCGGTTGTTAGTCGAGAGAGCACGCAGAGTCTGGCAGCCCAGAGACAAAGGGTCAGCTCCAAGGACAGAAAAGAAGGGACGTACCGGATGAGTCACTTCAGGTGGGGGAACCCACCCGTCTCAAAACGGGGCAGCTTAATGAGACAGCTACAGGAGAAGCCACGGCGGGAGCTGGCCAGGATGTTGAGGAACATTGTACTGAAAGATCTGCAGAGGATATCGGAATGAACAGAGACGAAGATTGTCAAAGATCCATTGCATGTTAATAGCCAAATGCTTTGAAAATGAGAATTTTTTCATTATTATTTATTATGTGCATGATGTGGAATGCTGGAGCAAGAGTTTATACAACAAGAAAACTCAACTTAAGATAAAAAAAAATGTGTTTTTTGTCAAATAAAAATGATCGGCCTTTAACTTCTTGGTGTTGAAATTTCCACAGACTTTTTCGTGTCATTAACTGAGTACTTTTTTCATGTTGATGAAAACAGCTTAGCATTTTATTTAAAGGTCAAGGTGTAAATGTACGGGGAAGACTTTTGAGAGTGGTATGTTTCTTTTTGTAAATTATAATAATATTATTAAAGATGATTCTATTTGTGGCAAACAAAACCCACGTCTATCTGGCTGGTGTTATTTTCAAGAGTGTAAGAGAAATAGGATGAACCACCATTAGAATAAAATACAAAAATACATTTTATCAGGGTCAGACAAATGTTCACGAGGGATATTGAAAAAAAAAAAATCAAACCTAAAAATGTCAAATGATCAAACAACGTTTTCTTAACATAGAATTAAGAGAAATATGTTCCATCAGATGATGACTTTCAAAGAACAGGTGGTGATGTAAGACTTTCATCACTAACACAATGTGATCAGTGTTCACCACGATGGTTCTTCAAGCCTCAGGCTGAAGTCAGAATATAGTCAGAGGTGGTATTTCATTTTCAATCTAAACAGACAGTAACGAGGAGCCCAGTCTAAATCTGTCCCAGAGACGTCAGTGGGCAATGTTCACGTTGAACTGCATCCGTTTCGTGTTTCACAAGTGTCAAAGTCAACTAGGGTTGGATTTCCCTCCCAAAACCATTTGAGTTTTTTTTTTTATACAGCATTGGTGGAAGAATGATCCTAGAGATGGAGCTACCAGGTAGGAGACAACAAGGAGATTGATGGATGCAGTGAGGGAGGACATGGAGGTAGTTGGAGTCATAACAGAAGATAAAGAGGACAGGGGAGAGATGGAAAAGGATCATTTGCTCTGGCATTCACTGTAAAAGGGACAAACTGAAAGCAGAAAATGATCTTGGAGGCTCTATATTTTGCACATTTGTTGACATGAATTCCTCCAGAAGAATCAGTAAAGAGACAACGTACTTGGTTCAGGGTTACAGACACTTTTATTGTACAACACAGTAATGTCACTAGCATGCAAAAATCAGGGTACACTCATAAGGCATTTCCTCCGTGTAAAAGCTGCCTTTATTCACTAGGTTATCCAGTTTTTAAAGTGCAAAGTTCACAGACTGAATCAATTTGACCTCTAGCACTACACTGTAAACAGATCTACAGAAACAGGGACATGTTACTGTTTTATTTTGTTAAAAAAAAAGGAATGGATTAGCCTCAGCTTTTACTACACGATGCACTGAGAAGGAACACGTGGACAGATTTACAAGACATTACTGTCAAAGCTGCACAGCGATCATGAAAAGAGTGGTTTACAAGGTGACACTGTCCATTTCCTGCTTGTTTTTATTGGAGCACACATGTACTAGACACTGGAGTTTGGTCGTAAAAGAAATTCAGAGAAGGACACACTCGCACAAACACGGGTATGAAGAAAACGAGGCAAATGTGACCGGACAACCTGAATCACGAGCAAGAGTGGACAAACAAGAGACAGAGACAGACACTGGAATTTCTTTAAATAATAAAAACAAGCAAATGCACAGGACAGACTGAATCATATCAACAAACATCATCCAAGTTGAACAAGACAGTTGGAACCTGGTATTTTACAAAACAGAGCCATCACGGAGACACCAACACCAACAACTCAAAAAGTAAACCACACAAGAATCAGATACCCACTTGTCCCCGTCCCCCCCAAAAAAAGAAGGGCCATATCAGCCGGGCTAGTGTCACATTATTGCCATCATACTTTGTTTTAATACCTGTGAATATGTGTTTGCCAACACACAAAAAATGGCTTTTTTGTCAAGATTTTTTGTAGTTAGGAAAATAAATAGTCCACAGCAGGAATTTGGTGTCAAAACAGAGTGCAACTCAATCCAGCAGGACTCTGGAAGTGACGGCAGGTCAGAGGAATGATGCTGAAACCTGTCTGTTCAACTGCAGAGGTTGGGAAAATAACATTTTTAAACCTGTTTTTTCCTTTGACGATGACTGAAGAATTCTACTGTGGACTCAATCACAAAACTGAGTCTGGAAACCAACAAAGTCGCTTCTCTCTCATCCCTGGACTCTTATCAGTGCAGTGGCAGTCTAAAGGTAGAGTTAATATACAATATGTACTGTATATATACACACACACACACTCATGTGAGAATATCCTTACTCTGTACATCAGCTTAAAGATTTACTGTATATAGCTCTCTGTATGTACACGTATGTATGAGGAGAAAGGAAAATACAGGACAATCGCTAGTGTGTTTACCGTTTGATATATATATATGTTAAGATCCTTTGTGCATTTGTGTGTGTCCTTGAACTGGACCTTGCTGTAGGGCACACACACTTTGGAATAAGCAGCAACGCTGTCACTGACATAACGGTTAAAAACGCACTGTGTTCAGACAAGGAGAATTAAATGCTTGCAGCTTGTTACAACTTCACTAAAAAAAAGGCAAAAATTAAAAACTAAAATATGTTAAAAAAGGCTGTGCTGTTTAAATGGCATTAACAGGAATGAGGAAAGAAAATCTCTTCTTGGTCTCAACACAATAAAAGAAATAATTGGTCCATCTCATCTGGGTAACGAAAGGTTAAATGGCAGCCAGTGAGGGACAAACTATCAGCAGTGTTTTTATAAGGTCCAGTTTCAGAACATGCAAAGTTTTTTCCTTCCAGTTCTTGACAATGACTAAAAGTGGAGTTGTTTTTTTTTTTTTGCATGTGGGGATTATTTGTTTGGCTGCGATCACAGAATGAAGCTACAGTCATTTTTCCTATGGCTGACTTAAGCTGTGGAGGCTTCACCTACGCTTTACAAAATCTAAGGTAAACTATCTTACAATAAGGGTCTCAAACTCATGGCCCGAGGGTCACTTCTGGGTCCAGTGTTTCCCTTAAACCCCCTGTTTACTGTTTTGGGGAGCGGAGCTGCATGGGCCGCAGCAATATCTGTGGCGTCCTGCGTGTCTTCCCAAAATGAATGACGTTATATACAAAAATTGAATAAATAATCTATGACGTACTGACTGAAACATGAATATGTGCTGCTGAGCAAATAGTGCAGTAAAGGAGCCAAACAGAAAAGGACAAATCTGATAATCAAAAATATCTTTAAAACAAAGGACACAAAGAACGTGGCCCCTGGTCAGTGTGAGCTTGAGACCCTTGTTTTACAGTGAAGATTGAATGACAAGAACAAAAAAACACAAACACTGAATTGGCCTGACGTTTAGTAGACACAGAGATCAGGAAATTT